>CM068310.1:18375159-18805286 GCA_034768735.1 Schistosoma mekongi
CTTATCCATAGCAATTCATAGGGTGTGGTCTAGAATTGTGCTGGGCTAACAGTTTACTTTGGAGATCCTGGGAGTCAGTTTTTAAAAATTTCTGTCACCATATCTCTCTTGAGGTCGATACTAATCTTTTCGACATAGTAGTGATGATTCCAGTTTGTCGTTTTGTTTAGAGGTTCTTGTCGATGAATATAGTGGGGGGGAGGGACCAATCACCACTGGTGTTTTGCAAATTTTATGCAATTCATCATCCATTGTATCATTCGAGCATTACTGTCAAGCCTTCAAGGATAGAGAATGAATTAAATTCTTTTTCTGCCAAGTGGGACTCAACTTTATAAGTTAGTTTGCTGACTATTCCATGTTGGTTTTCTACAAATCAGTCTATTTATGAGCCATCTCTTCTTCGTTTCAACAGAACATTAAGAAAATGAAATCCATAGTTCTTCTTTGATTCTAATGAGAACTTAATGAAATAGTAGCTATTGTTAAATACATGTAGAGTCTTGTCAAGATTGCTGTCTTCAGTGCATACGATTCAGTTGTCGTTCTTATACCTTTTACAGAAATGAAATTTAACTAACTGTTAGTCAAGGAACTGTATGAACACGTTTCCTTGGTGGTATACATGAATAACTAAAACATCGACTATACATAAGAATTTTATTTCTTCATCAATTATTCAAGATTATTTGAAAATTTGCTACCTGTAGGTTATTCTCATTCATTTTAATTTAATTTAAACTGTAGGATGAATTTACAAATTGGATTTACAAATAACCCGTCTCCACAAAAATAACCATCCCAGTTGAACTATAATAATGAGCTCACTAGTGACTAACTCCAGGATGTTCGTGAAGCTCTAGTGGGAAGTCGTGACCGGTAGAGTTCAGACTTGTCGGGAGTGCGACAGTTATCACGAATGACAATGAATGATCGTCGCGCTATATATGACAAATCGGTGGAAGTGGGAATTCTACCATTGGATACCGACCCAGTGGTGCAGATGGTTAGGCGTTCGCGTCAACCTGAAGCCCCTGGTGCGGAATCTGGGGTGCGCACTGCTGAGGAGTTCCACACTAGAACGGAAGAGCTGTCCAGTACTTCCTGGTTTTCATTACATTAATAGTTTCATGTAAACAATGTAACTCTTTACAATACAATATAATAAACTCTTATTAGGATAAACTTGTATATTCCCGTTGATTTGTTATAGACTAAAGCTGATTAGTCTCTGTTGCCATATGTTCATCCTGAACGGATTGCCTCGATATAGCGAGTTATTCACAAGTATTATTAAAGTTGGATTGTGACTAACAAGTGGGATTCAGGTCGCAAGTTTCGTACAGCCGATGAGGACCAAATAGGACGAAACGTGAGTCCTGTATTCCTCTTGACAATCACAATCCAACTTAAATAATGATAAACTCTATTTTATTATATCTGTTCTAATGTCAAAAGTAATTATTGTACTCATCTAAATTAATATTACTATGACATTAAATAAAGTAGTACTAGATTAACTCTAATAATTTCTATTGTTTAATCAGATTTATTTCATCTCTCTACTTGTGTTAATGAATTTTTCTTTTTGGCATTTGATGATGATGAATGGATTAATGATAAAGACTAGTATTTAATTGCATACATTCTTGAGTTCATTTATATCAAAAGACATTTATAACGCCTCTTTCCTTGTCTTGATCATTATAATACCTAGTGCTCGGATGGCTTACAAATTACTTATTACACTCAATTCTCTCATTATTATTATTATTATTATTACTAAGTTATACAAATTTCGTAACTTCAAAAAATGTGTTCCCTCTTAACTGTAACTTAACTCTTACGTAACTGTATAACCATCAGACTTCCCATAATTACCTTAGCGGTTTCTTCTCAATAAATATTGTGTAATCAACAGTATGTCAAACCGTTCACTTATCATTTGCACACTTTCAAAATTAATAATCAACTTAATCACCTTCATGTCTTGTTAATTGCCTTGTTAATTAGTTGTAATTATTTTACAAACACCTTTGAACCTGTAAAATGATTATGTAACATACCATCAATTATTTGGTAATGATTGTAAACCTGTTGTCAACTTATATGTAGATGAATTAGGATAGTGCATTGATGAAAAACTAATTGAATAGAACTATTTCCTCACTCCTCTAGTCCTTTCGTAAATCAAATATTTCAACATAAATTAGAAAATATTAGTTAAATGATACTTTCTTTATCCTATAACAGAAAAATGGGAATATATTACTTTAGTGGGGGGGGGGAGGATGGGGAAGAGGGAGAGGTAAAAAAGTATAACTGATTTTCAATAGTATACGATGATTACTATAATCTGATAGCCAATTTATTAGGATGAACTTATATATTCCCGTTGATTTATTATAGACTGAAGCTGGTCAGTCTCTGTTGCTATATATGTGCATTAACGGGAATATACAAGTTCATCCTAGTACTAATGTGCCGATTGCACAAGTGTGACTGTCTGAGCTCAGTAGTCTAGGTGTGAACGCAGTGGCGCTTGATATGAAACGGACTGAGTTCGAATCCCAGTATAAACATCAACATTAGGATGCTGGTACATCCAGCAGATGAGTCCCAAATAGGATGAAACGCACGTCCTGGATTCCACTTGCCAGTCATAATCCAGTTTAAATAATGGTAGCCAATTAGTTTAGTATAATCTCTTTTTATGAATTGATTTTTGTGTGTAACTGAAGTTTAATGTAGTTAGCTTGACTTCAGACGAAGAAACGACAATGAATAACATGTACTACATAGTTGTATAGGGTTGGTTGTTAAAAATTTCACATGACAACTAATTGAATTCTTATAATTATTCATTAACCCCTAATTTATCACATACATTTAAATACGATTTCACAGTTTCATAATGAATTATTCAGTGAATTGGTCTCTTTTCAACGAATTCAGTATGATGATAACTATTTACTGGTTGTTTATGTTTCAATTATGTAAGTACTCAAAAGAAATAAGTTTTCACTGATAAAAATAAATTTCCTGGAATATCGGTTTGAATAGTAATGATTATACTCATGTGTAACATACCTTAGAACATTATGAATACCTGCCTGTAAAGAACAGTATGTCTTACGGTGTAATTCAAAGTAATATGAAGTAATGCTTTCTATTGATCTCATCTGAAAGCTAAATATCGAACAGAAGTATGTTACTCAGCTTAATCAGATTTGTTGAGGATCCTCAATAAAATCCATAGATTCAGACAGATATAAATAATCAGACATTACATAGGTTACTAGGCAGTGACCATTGAACTGTATTTTATCCAACCCAATCATATTCGAACATTGGTCTCTTTATTATTAAATAGATTTTTATTACAATGTCCCTCATTATAAACACTGAAAACTACAATGAGGCTAAGTGACACTAACATATTTCCTCAGTGATTTTTTTTTTTTAAAAATGATATGGCGATCACAGAACACTATTGTCATCAATGTTTACTTGACATGTTCAACGTCCTCTTCCATTTATTCACACATTCTGATGGAGTCACACATTATAGTTGTAGTTAATATGTAGATATAAACAATTTAGAAACTATTATATTACTTAATTTATATTCACATTTGATAAGAATACAATCAAGTGTATTGAGATTTCTGTTATTCTGCTTAACAATTATTACATACTTCATGATATAACAATATAAGATCGAATTACTTTAGGATCTACATTATCATCGTTAGTTAGCTTCTGAATGGTGTGTTCTGCTTGCATTCATTCTCATTGACAATTAATGACTTAAATAATGGTAAGCAGTTTTTATATGAATTTCATTAAGTTGTTTGTAAGCATCAGAATCCACTGTTTTATGTATAGGGAACTTGGAATTCAAGAATAAATAATGTTGTATTCGGCTCTCATTGTATATTTATCTCCAAATATCCGGAATATTACTGAATACTTTATTTATTTGAAATATATTCAACTCATACACCTGTCTAATTGCTAGCGAATGTAGGATCAGTGACACAACAACAGGTAAGCTAAGCTATTCACAGCGCCCCAACCCAGCTAACTAGAGGATGAAGTCCAAAGTCAGCAGAAGCGTTTAATTCCACAGGCAGCCTGGCAAACGGGATAACAACCACACATTTCATGCGTATATATACAAAGAAATAAGAGCGTCCTTGGAATGTCACAAATAGCGTACTAAAATAAACAACAAACCAATAGGATTTAGAGTCTCACTAAGTGGGAAACACAAACTGAAGGTGAAAGAGGGACTTTTTGGCTCGAAAACGAGAAATTTAAATTTACACGAATAAATTATAAAAATAACAGGTTTACAAAGAGAATTCCGGGGATCTGACATCCCCACCACCAATGCGACGACAAACGATGACAATCACTAAGTAAGAAATGGTGTGACTCCATCCTTAGTTTGTTTAACTAAGATTGACAAAATATAACATACTCTTTTGTGTTATGGCTTTAAAATTGGCATCAAATGAAACTCCAACATTTTGTGCATTAACTGCTTATATCAATTAACTATAAATATTTAAAACATCTGTTACTAGTTTATTCAAATAAGTTAGTATCCTTGAAGTAAACTTTCCAAATATAACACAGGGAGCACCAACCCAATTGAACTTGATGGAGTAACTCTGGAAGAAGTGGATACCTTCACGTACCTGGGGAGCAACACCGATGAAAAAGAAGGGTCCAATACAGATGTAAAGGCAAGCATTGGCAAAGCAAGGGCGGCATTCCTACAGTTGACAAACATATGAGACTCAAAACAACTGTCAACTAACTTCAAAGTCAGACTACTCAATTCGAACGTGAAGACAGTTCTGCTGTATGGAACTGAAACTTGGAGAATTACTGCAAACATCATCAGACGGGTACAAGTATTTATAAACAACAGTCTACGCACGATAATGAATGTCCGTTGGCCGGAAACCATCAGCAACAGTCTACTATAGGAGAAAATAAACAAACTTCCAGCTGAAGAGGAAATTAGTAAAAGATGCTGGAAATGGATAGGACATACATTGTGGAACTCATCAGACTTCATCACGAGACAAGCATTAACATGGAATTCTGTTGGGAAACGGAGAAGAGGATGTTGAAAGAACACACTTCGTCGAGAATTGTAAGCAGATATTAAAAGGATGAACAGCAACTGGAAACAGCTGGAAAGGATTGCTGAGGACATAGTTCAATCGCGAATCCTGGTGAGCAGCCTATGCTCCTCAGTAGGGAGTAACGGGCTTAAGTAAGTAAAGTAATGAAGTAAACCTATCTGTTAGTCGGTACTCAAAATAATCTGGTTAAAGAATAGATTTAGGCAGTAAACATTTATCAGGTGGATGTGAAAATAGTGTTGTCAAGTGTTTATGCTAAGCAAAATCGAAGGTAAACACAAAAGAAATCATTAAAGTACGTAAGTGAAATATCACAAAAATGATTAGACTTTAATGTAATAATACAGAACATTAAAATAATCACTACCGATTTCAGGTTATTAAAAAGAAAAGTTATATGAACTAGGAATGACAAGCGAATTCGATAAAAATAGAATCTACATTTCCTAAAGTAGTTTGTCAATTGATGATTTACAAACAATAGAATAATAAAATAAAACTGACATATGAAAACAATAGAAAGAAATCAAATTAACAAAAGTAGATATATTCTCAATGAGAATATCATAGTATTTGTTACTAATACTAATAGATTAGAATAGTTCTATAATGAAACAATTCATTTTGAATTAATGCAGTATATAACATTTGGAAACAATAGATTTAGACAGACAGACAGTTACAACGTAGAACTTGGTACATGCGTACGTCAGTTCAAGTTGCCATGCCTCAATTAGCAGATAGAGATTAAATTGTCGAATCAAATCCCAAAGTGGGGAAGGTAGTAGCAGAGTTAGTATTCATGGAAGGGAATAGAGACCGAGGACATTTAAGAAAATATGATTCAGTAAAGAGAAAATTATGATAAGTTCAGAAGTTTAGGATTTGGAGGAAGACAGAGAATGAATGCATCTGCGCCATCGCCAACGATTTTGAGCCATATCACCCAAAGTCTCTAACCATTTATTACGAGCGTCACGCGGACCCCAACCAGGTAGTCTGCACCTATTAACATGGCTCAGCCCAATTGTCAATGACTTCATGGACTGGTGCCATGTTTTGGTTTGGCCGCCCCTAGCTTTCTTCCAGCCTACTGCTACACGAGACAGTATTGCTCTTCGAGGTAGGCGGTGGTCAGGCATACGTAACACATGTCCTAACCACCTTAGCTGATGAAGATTTACTACTTCATCAATAGACTTACCGTATCTACCTAGTACTCTATTCCTAACCCACGTATTGCTTACTCGGTGGTCCCAGAAAACACGAGCAATGCTTCGAAGACATCTATGATTGAATACTAGGAGTCTACGAATATCCTCTATCCTTAATGGCCATGTTTCGCATCCATACAGTAAGACGGATCGAACTACTGCGCAGTAAACGCGTCCTTTGGTCAGAAGTCGGATGTCTCGCCTACGCCACAGATGACGCAAATTCCCAAAAGCTAATCGGGCCTTATGTATACGCGCAGAGTCTTCAGCAGACACCAGACCGTCAGGGCTGATGAGGCTGCCAAGATAAGTGAAGCGGTCAACACATTCAACTGCCTCACTCCCTATCACTAACTTCGGTGTCGAATCAATCCAATCCTGAAGTAACACTTTGCATTTGGGTGGAGAGAATCGCATCCCAAACATCCTTACATTCTTGTTTAAGGTAGTCAGAAGATTCTGCATTTTATCAGCATCTTCGCCTAAGAGAACTATATCATCCGCATATTCTAAGTCAGCTAGTTTATCACCTGGAAGGAGGTAAACAATAGATTTAGACAATAAAAGAAATGAGAATAACTAGGTAAAACAAAAGTATAAATAATAAACATATTTCAGATATGTGAAGAAGGAATGTTAATAGATTAATAACAGTTGTTAACGAGAGGTTATTCACTAAGCTAGAGGAATTTCAGTTTTCCATTCACATTAAGCAATCAGTTCAATGTGATAGATGTCTTAGTAGGTAGGATTCTTTGAAGAAATCATTCGTTATACAACCAAACAGAATCAATGGATAGCACATATAAAGTTAACAATCAGTTACGTCTTTATTTAAATTGTAAGAGATATGCACAATGATAATTTTCTTAGGAAGCCGCATTTGAACTCTGTGGTTTAAACCTTACCAAAATGTCTTGGTTGATAAATTTGTGGAGGTTTGGTGTTAATTGAGCACCAGTAAAAAGCAGAAAGTAAATGATAGTAGTTTTGTTTTGTTAGGTGACTCTCTCGGTAATGTGTATTGAAGGTTATGTATCAGGAAATTGAAGTTGGCGAACGCCCATGTCTATCGATTTGTGATATTGGGCGACGATCACCAATTGTCAAATATAATAAATTACTTACTAGGAATGTCTAAACTCCACCAATCACGACATCCTACCAGGAGCCTCAGGAACACCCTGAATTCAGTCATTGGTGAGCTCAGGTTATAGGTGGGTGTATTCAGGACCTCATCAGAAATATACGCCTGGACATCAACGTCTCACACAGAACACATTCGATCACTAATTCATTCAAAATAACCGATTCACAAATATCACAATCTCCGAATTTACACAATCAAAATTCATATATTCTCTCTCAATACACTCATCTCATCTCAATCATAAACTAATCTCTCTAAATAATTTGACGCGAAAAGTTAGTGAAGAATCAAAACAAAACAATTAGATTAACTACTCATTTCATGACTGAGAGACTACAAAACAATGAACAACAATAATATATGTGGTTTGTTCGTGAATTATGGAAAGCGAAAACAACATCGAGTTTACGTTTCTCCACAGTCTGATACAATCCAGACAATGTTTGGAAAGATGAGAGAACTGGTTAGCTATTTCATTATAGGTGGAGATTTCTGAATGGTGTAAACCCATGATCACAGAATGTTACATGGAGTTTATAAGTGGATTGATATACACCAGACGATAGAATGAGTGTTAATTAACTAAGTATTAGAGTATTCTAATCGTTTCGTCAAATTATAAAGAAAGTTTGATGCTAACTCTTAATTAACCACTTCTGAAGTAGGCTCATATTTTTGAAGTTGGCTTGAAATGTTCAGTAACATTATGTTTTCTCTGCTCAATATAATCACTTATTTACACGGAATCACGTAGTTAATTTCAACTTTGAATAGAACTGTACATATTTAAATTAATTGCTACTTGGTTATATGAAGCTGTCGTAACTCATTTTTATGCGCCATTAAAATTTATATGGATGTTAGTAACTTTTGATCTTCCAGAGGCTTCTTTGAGAGAAACCGAAGTTGTTAAGATATGAATGCATCTGATAGATTCCTTTGGAGATTTCCTAAAGGAGTCTGTCGGATTATAGATATTTGTGTCATTTTTCTTTCAAATTATGAAGTGAGAGTGGATATTTACTTAAACGTGACGTAACGATTGTTGATATGCTCATTAGTCAATGCCAGTTTACTCTTTATTATTTTGTTTTAAGTATTCGATACACAAATAGAATGAATTAAACCCGCATACTTGTGGTAAACTGACTGTTAATCAAAATACTTTCTCTACAAACATCACTGATAGTTCAATTTGTTCATTACAACGATTTATAAGTAGATTGAATCGATAATTCAGACTAATTCTTGAATTGTTATAAATTAATCTTACGCATTCTATTGTATTACTTCATTTGGTATGGCAATTAAGTCCTACTGGCATTACAGATTGTATATCATATCCAATTTACTTTAAAAAAAATATAGAATAAATATTTTACACATTATGAGGCTAGCTAAGTGAAGTTGTTAAGTAGGCAATAGTATTTATCAATTAGATTGGGAATTGTTTATCCACAGTGTATAGTACCGATTAATGTTTACTTTATAAAACATGCATCTTCATAATTTTATCTAGATCTCATTCACAGATCGAAGAAGTGTATGTATGTATATATAATCAACATAGAACCTCGCATATGTGCGCATTGGTCCAAGTTGCCATACCTCTATGGCACCGCAAGATTAACACCACCACCACTAGTAGAAATCACTTCAATAAAATAAAATAATAGTAGTAGCAAGGAGTGTGAACATATAGAATATAGTTCAGCGAACGTGGGAAGAAAGTATTGGAATAACTAAAAGCTCATGATTTAAGGGAGGACAATGGGTAAATACATCTGCGCCATTGTGACAGATTCTGGGCCATGTCACTCAGTGTTTCTAGCCACTGGTTACGGTAATCGCGAGGATCCCATCCAGGTAGTCTGCAGCTACCGACACGACTTAAACCTGCAGTCACTGACTTCATGGACTGATGCCATGTTTTGGTTTGGCAGCCTCTAACTCTCTTCCATCTTATTCCTATATCAGCCAGCATTGCACGTCGAGAAAGACGGTGGTCGAGCATACGCAACACATGTCCCGACCACCTCAGTCGGTGAAGATTCACAACCTTATCGACTGATTTACCACATTTGCCTAACATTCGTCGTCTAACCTCGTTATTACTTACTCGGTGATCCCAGCTAACGCGAGCGATGTTTGTAGCATAAGTATTTTTATCATTAGATTGGGAATTGTTTATCCACAGTGTATAGTACCGATTAATGTTTACTTTATAAAACATGCATCTTCATAATTTTATCTAGATCTCATTCACAGATCGAAGAAGTGTATGTATGTATATATAATCAACATAGAACCTCGCATATGTGCGCATTGGTCCAAGTTGCCATACCTCTATGGCACCGCAAGATTAACACCACCACCACTAGTAGAAATCACTTCAATAAAATAAAATAATAGTAGTAGCAAGGAGTGTGAACATATAGAATATAGTTCAGCGAACGTGGGAAGAAAGTATTGGAATAACTAAAAGCTCATGATTTAAGGGAGGACAATGGGTAAATACATCTGCGCCATTGTGACAGATTCTGGGCCATGTCACTCAGTGTTTCTAGCCACTGGTTACGGTAATCGCGAGGATCCCATCCAGGTAGTCTGCAGCTACCGACACGACTTAAACCTGCAGTCACTGACTTCATGGACTGATGCCATGTTTTGGTTTGGCAGCCTCTAACTCTCTTCCATCTTATTCCTATATCAGCCAGCATTGCACGTCGAGAAAGACGGTGGTCGAGCATACGCAACACATGTCCCGACCACCTCAGTCGGTGAAGATTCACAACCTTATCGACTGATTTACCACATTTGCCTAACATTCGTCGTCTAACCTCGTTATTACTTACTCGGTGATCCCAGCTAACGCGAGCGATGTTTCGTAGACATCGATGGTCAAAAACTAATAACCTTCGAGTGTCATCTACCCTTAATGGCCACGACTCACACCCATACAGTAAGACAGAGCGAACTGTTGCGCAGTACACCCTTCCTTTCGTTGAGAGACGAATATCTTGTCTACGCCATAGGTGACGTAAGTTGGCAAAAGCCAAACGAGCTTTTTGAATTCGTACTGAGATTTCGTCATAGATCAACCCATTAGGGCTAATCAGACTTCCAAGATAAGTGAAGTGGTCGACATGCTCTACTACTTCACTCCCTATCTTTAGTTCAGGTGTTGACGAAAACCAGTCCTGGAGCAAAAGTTTAAATTTAGGGGGAGAGAAACGCATTCCGAAAATGCTTGCATTCGAGGTTATTGCTGTTAAAAGCTTCTGCATCTTATCCGCGTCTTAGCGAAACAAGACTGTCATCGGCATATTCTAAGTCGATAAGTGGATCGCATGTTAGGAGACCGATTCCTGAAAAATCAGACAAGGAATGTAATTTGAGTCAGCATATCGACTATGAAATTAAACAAAAATGGAGAAATTGGGCAACCTTGACGGACACTACTTGAGGTTACATGTTCAGATGACAGTTCGCCATATGCTCTGACACGACCAATAGTGTTTGAGTAAAGAGCTTTAACAAGATTTATGTACTTATGGGATAAGCCTTTCAATGAAAGACAGTGTCATAGAACTTCTCGGTCTACAAAGTCAAATGCTGCTTTCAAGTCAAGGAAAACCACCAAACTCGGGGGCCGAAAAGTCTGCCTGTGTTCTAAAACCTGATGAATGGTGAATATCTGGTCTACATAGTCGCGACCAGGTCTGAAACCAGCTTGGTTTTCTCGTATTTGTAGATCACAAGTTGAAGTTAAGCGTTTGATAATTATAGAAGCTAGTATTTTAGACACTATATTAGTCAAACTAATTCCTCTATGGTTATTACAGGACGATTTGGACCCTTTCTTATATACTGGGTCGATTAACGATCGACACCAGTCAGACAGAATTATGTCAGGTTCCCAAACTTTGGTCAAAATGTCAATCAGCCTAACTTTCAAAATGGGACCACCATCCTTAAGAACCTCTGGGGATAATCCATCCGGACCTGCAGCTTTGCCCTGCCTTAGATTGGCTGTAGCTTTTTCGATTTCAATAAGGATGGGGGGGACCTAAGTCGAATTTCCATTCGGGCTGTCTCGAAACAGTGGAAAGTTTTAGAGTGGCTGATGACTAACTAAACTGCTCCGTAAAGTGCTCAGACCACCGTTCTAAACGTCTAGACTGAGAGCTAATAATTGTTCCATCTTTTTCGGAGATCGTCTTACTAACGCTGGATTTTTTGACTCCCGTTTCTTTTATCAACTTGAAAAGTTGTCTAAAGTTACCTATCGCCGCTGCCTTTTTCATTTCCTTTGTTTTCGTTACCCACCACTGCTTACGGTCGTTTCGCAGATATTTGTCAGTTTGTACCTGATTACTTTTTGCTCCTCACCATGTTCAGAGCCTGATGGGATAAGTTTGCCAGAGTCCATCAATTCAACAGAAGCCATCGAAATCCACCAGTTTTTCTTGAAATGTCGAATTAAGTCCTTGAAAGATGTCACTGTAGATGCCACAGCTGTTTGGACATCTTGTCAAGCAGTATCTAGTTGGGTCGCATCTCTATAATTGCCCAAGTGATTCTTAAGTTGGTCCTGAAATTTAATCTCGGCTGTTTCACTGCTGAATTGAATTCTAGTGGCTTTTCTTGTGGTGTTTTTTCTTAGCCCAGTAAGATGCAAGCAAATGCGTGCCCGTAGTAGAGCATGATCAGAATCTAAATACGTACTTCAGAAAGATCGACAATCTTCTATCAAACGTCTCCAACAGTGACTAATGGCGATATGGTTTATTTGAGTCCACCATTGAGTAGGGCCAGGAGGTCGCCATGTTAGATAATGTCGCTCCTTATGCTTAAAGTTTGTGTTTGCTAAAAATAAACGATTGTCTGAGAAAAGTTGCAGCAGACGGTTGCCGTTATCCGTTCTCTGAGCTGGAACACTGAAGCGTCTGCCTAAATGTTTTTACACTGATTCAGGTTAGCTATTTGGGCGCTAAAATCACGAGCCATAAGTACCAAATCTGAGTGTTTGGCCTTATGAGGAAGTTCAGAAAGTTTTCTGCAAAATATATCCTTCACTTTATCAGGGCTGGAGTCAGTGGGAGCGTAGTCAGAAACAACGAAAAGAAAACGGAGTGTGTCCCTACCTTACCACGTTTTTACTGAACCATTCGGTCGGGTAGCACACAGGCGACTCTCGACAGGAATTCAGTTGAGGACTCCCTGTTCTGCTCTCATACTTAACGCAATACAGACACCAACTAGCTTACGAGAAGTTGCTGTTGAGTCGCCAGATAAACGAAGAGTGTATCACGAAGGTTCTTATCTCTGACTAGGTGAGGTCAAGTGAATGATCACGCTCGGGTCCTGTATGCGTGTTTAGGAGACGCAACACACATTACTAATCCGGGATTCTAATGTCTTAGCTAAGGAGGCTTGTTGCCCTATTTGACACAATGTTCGTACATTGAATGCACTAATGTGAAGTTTTGAGCATGGTCTTAGTATGCTCGGGACGTCATTTCGTGGACCGGAATCGTTAGCACTAATGACACAGGAGGAAGTTGAAGATAAAGATTTAAGCCTGAAGATACTTACTTACTTACTTACTGCCCGTTACTCCTCGCTGAGGAGCATAGGCCGCTCACCAGTGTTCTCCATTTAACTCTGTCCTGAGCAATCCTTTCCAGTTGTTTCCAGTTGCTGCTCATCCTTTTAATGTCTGCTTCCAATTCTCGACGCAGCGTGTTCTTTGGCCTTCCTCTTTTCCGTTTCCCAGCAGGATTCCATGTCAATGCTTGTCTTGTGATGCAGTCTGATGGTTTGCGTAGTGTATGTCCTATCCATTTCCACCGTCTTTTCCTAATTTCCTCTTCGGCTGGAAGTTGGTTTGTCCTCTCCCATAGTAAGTTGTTGCTGATGGTTTCCGGCCAACGGACATTCAGTATCTTGCGTAGGCAGTTGTTTATAAATACCTGTATCCGTCTGAGGATGTTTGCAGTAATTCTCCAGGTTTCAGCTCCATACAGCAGGACTGTCTTCACGTTCGAATTGAAGAGTCTGACTTTGAGGTTAGTTGACATTTGTTTTGAGTTCCAGATGTTTTTCAACTGCAGGAATGCTGCCCTTGCCTTGCCAACCCTTGTCTTTACATCTGCATCAGACCCTCCTTTTTCATCGATGATGCTCCCCAGATATGTGAAGGTATCCACCTCTTCCAGAGTTTCCCCATCAAGTTGAATTGGGTTGGTGCTCCCTGTGTTGTATTTGAGAATCTTGCTCTTACCCTTATGTATGTTCAACTCTACTGCTGCTGAAGTTGTTGCTACACTGATTGTCTTCGCTTGCATTTGTTGGTGTGTATGTGCTAAAAGAGCTAGATCATCTGCGAAGTCCAAATCATCGGGTTGCATCCTACTTGTCCATTGAATCCCGTACATTCCCTCAGATGTGGAGGTCTTCATGATCCTGTCGACCACTAGGAGGAAGAGAAAAGGTGACAGCAAGCAACCTTGTCTGACTCCGGTCCTCACTGAAAATGCAGTTGTCAGTTGTCCTCCATGCACAATTTTGCACTGTGTTTCGTCGTAAGAGTTCCGGATGATGTTGACGAGTTTCTCTGGTACACCGTAGTGTCGAAAAGCCTGAAGGTAGGGGCAGGATAAACATTAGGAATAGAAGGAGTTTGATTAAAATGGCGGTGATCTTGCGTGCTGTTAGAGGTATGAGGGCGGTTATCTCTTCCCAGTTGCCCACGCTGTGGAAGGGTTCTTCTTGATGTGCCTGAAAATCAAAATGTGTTAGGGTTGGTCTGAAAGACCTGGGAGCGTGACCGCAGTGCCCAAGGAACAACTACTTGAGGCCGGTCACACACGGCCTTTTTGAGAGAGGTTTTCGTTGTTGTAGCTCCGTACATGTTGAGGCCTTACTGCCGGAGACGGAAATCCGTGGAGTAAGGTGAGGTGTGTATTTTTAGGGTCGACCTTTTCTAACCCCACCCCTCTTTTGTGGGGAGGTAGCATCGCTGTTATGCCGGTTGTCCGAAGAAAACACCTTACTTCAGTCACACCTCTGTACAGCCAGCAGTACAATTTCGTTCTCGGACCTTATATTTGCTGCTTCTGGTCTTATTGCTCTTCAACCGACCTACCTGGTATAGTAGGATCATGAGGAACGATTGTTCCAGCTAGTATAGCCCGATTAATTCATCATGATAGGCAAGCTCGACCACCACGTCAATTTAGCAGCACGGTCAGGATTGAAGACATTTAGTTACATACATATTTTTCAAATGAATAAATGATATCGTATCATCTAAACTGAACATGATATGATTCATTGATGACAGTAGCTTTCATCAAGTTATTACTCTTATCTCTTTTTTCATTGAAAGTTGTTACCAGTTGGGAAAATATAAATCTCAAAATTACACAATGAACACAGTTATCTTCTTGATAAACAATTCAGTGTTCATTTATGTCATACACTTAAACTACATCATACGGACTACAAGAAACAACTACTCAATTACATTATTGTTATTATCAATTTATTGCAATTTAATTATTGTTTTCCATTGATATTATCATTCAATTTCAATGTTCAGTAATAACTACATTTAAACAAAATAAGTTATCTTATGAACACATAATTTATATTGATATGTTTCTATGCGTAAAACATAAAAAAAAAGAGAAAGTTTCCTAAAATGAAAAAAAAAAGAACATTTACGAATTACTACGGTGATTTTCTATTATAGATTGGTTTAACTTATTAAGTTAGTTATGGTTATAGGGAAAGATAGTGGTGACAATGATTCTATAAAAATTACTGATAGTTGGGATATGTGTGGAAAAACAAATTTCAGCAGAGGGTGGTGGGAGGAGTTTTATAATCGAAATTTATGCAAAATGCAGTGGAATGATTTCATGTGACACTAAACTTAGTGACATATTATTAAATGGCTAACAAAATAGTTCAAAAAACAATGACAATTTAATGCAGACTGTTGGTATTAGATAAGTAAGGTATAAGTAATAAAAGGTAGAAAGCAATATAATCGAACAGATTTGAAATGATTACAATAAGGTTGGAGGGGGGGGGTTGTGGATATAGTTAAATGTCAATTTTGATATCACGAATTGATCTGAATCAGACAACCATTAATCACCTTGAAGCACTGGACAGCTGTCTCGTCCTAGTATGAAACTCCTCAGCAGTGCGCATCCACAACCCCAACGGGAATCGAAACAAGGAACCTCTGGGTTTTTGAGTTAGTTAGTTTTCCACACGAATCTGTGCCAACCTTTAGATAGCTTAAAATTTGTGAATGTTCAAAACAATTTGGTAAAACATATTCACATATACACATCACACTAAACTCAATGAACTTAATGCAGCTTGAGCACAGAGATAACATCTTCAATTTTTGCCAGTTCGTTATGATGTACAGTCTCAATTAAATGACGCTTAGTAAACAGGTTCAGTTTACAACATATATAAAACTGGACACCATCACCCACTGAATTTCACCTTATCACTGACTTCTGTTAGACCAAGAAATACTGGAATTCAGCAATGCACCATGATGTTGAGTTGAGGCTTACTAAGAACTGGGTCTGAGATAAATTCTTGAATTTGCAGTGAAACGTCGTGATTTTCAAAATGCGCTTACCTAAAGAATGTGGTAAACAAATAAAGTAAATAAGTCAACACTCATCCTATCGTCTAGTATATATCAATCCACTTATAAACTCCATGTAACATTCTGTGATCATGGGTTTACACCATTCAGAAATCTCCACCTATAATGAAATAGCTAACCAGTTCTCTCATCTTTCCAAACATTGTCTGGATTGTATCAGACTGTGGAGAAACGTAAACTCGATGTTGTTTTCGCTTCCCATAATTCACGAACAAACCACATATATTATTGTTGTTTATTGTTTTGTAGTCTTCTCAGTCATGAAATGAGTAGTTAATCTAATTGTTTTGTTTTGATTCTTCACTAACTATTCGCGTCAAATTATTTAGAGAGATTAGTTTATGATTGAGATGAGATGAGTGTATTGAGAGAGAATATATGAATTTTGATTGTGTAAATTCGGAGATTGTGATATTTGTGAATCGGTTATTTTGAATGAATTAGTGATGGACCGTGTTATATGCGAGACGTTAATACTGAGGTGTATGTCTGATTTCCGAATGGATTATCTTTTGTGTAAGATAATAGCACAGAGCGCTTTCTCAGAATTTCAATGTATGTATGACAGAAGTTCGGGCACCTAATGAAGATTGATTATCTTTGAGAGCTGTGCTACAGAACATTATTTCAATTATTATAACTGCGGATAATGTAATCATTTTATTTCTATGACTTTTATGTTCCCTTTACCCGGTCCTCCCGTTTAGTATATTTACTCTTAGTATATTGTTTATTACTACGAACTACAGTTACTTAGTTTTGCACAAGTTGAGACGCGTTCACTGCCACTATTTCCTTTGTTCTGTATCAATGCTAGATTCCTGATTGGTTTACTGTGTGGTCTGATTTTGTTTATATATAAAGGCATGATTAAAATACATTACGTTCTCAGGTTCCGGTTGTCTTTTTTCCGTTCGCGATCCTGGTTCTCCTATTTCCGGCTTAGGGGGGTGGTTAGCGGGCATAGGGTGGTCGCCCATCATTGACTAAGCACACCTCATAGGCGTTCACTACAGCCAAACAAATCTTTCTTTCTCACATTATAACAATGACATTTTTGGCCGATGAATGAGAAACCATTGTTTTTTGTCATTTCAGCGTTTGTCTGAATAATTGTCTATTTTAATAACATTCTGAATAGTAAACTTTTCATTTTACTTTTATGTTTTAAAAGTAACTTAATTAATTCGAAGTAATGATTTTGTAATGTTACAAAATTGATAAACTGTTGTTTCTGTGTTGTAGTGAGTGTTACACTATCATAAAGGCGTTATTGTGTCGTTTCAGAAATGACATAAATGTTTGGTTCACATGTTGTTATTTAAATGTCTCATACAATATTCAGTACCAGAAATCTTGCCTAGTTTAGAATACAGGATATTGGTGTTCATCGTTTAAATAGTGCTTTGTTCACCAGTTATGAGAAAATGCAATTTGTTAAATACCTTAATTATATTCAGCTTAGAATAATCACCAATTGAATCGGGTGTTGTAGAGATTGTTAAATTTTATGTAGAATTTTGTATTGATTTGAGTTAGGCAACCATTGAAAACCAGGAAAGAGTAGACGCTGTTTCACTATATATTTTAATGCTTAAACGTCACCACAATAGCCTAGGTTGAAGACAAAGTCTGGCAAGTTAGACATATGCTACACTTAATGAACTGCAGTGAACAGCGTTATTCTATTCTACATCCTATAAGTACACTTAGTGTTTTATTTCACTGGCGTGAGTGAGAATGATAGTTATAAATTAACTGATAAATATATTACTTTCATCTAAACTATAACAGTGTAATCATTTCACTAACAATGAAAGTGTTCTCAAACACTAAGTAATTCACTACTATACACTGATAATCTATTATTATGTACAAAGTCACAATCATGAGAACAGAGCTACCGAGAAGATTTAACTAAGTAAAACTGTCTGTGAAACAAGCAAACATTTTGAAATTTCATTCTTTAGAGAATAATCCTCACATTTGCTCAGCTAAGCATCAGATTGAATGGTGACAAACGCAGCTGTTATGTGATTGTACGTTAATCAAATGAATCGGTTAAGAAAGATTTGAAATTAATACAACAAAGAAAATCATCTTCTCGACAATATCATTTACTCAATCTCATTTACTTCACTCGTATTCTCAGGTAGCTGACTGAAGTTTTCCGTCAGTTTACAATAAGATAGGTAGATATGCAGGTGGTGATTGAAAGAGTTTTTGTACATGACTGAAATAGTGATGTGGAAAGAAGTTGTGGATGATTGTCCAATTCACCTATATTTAACGAGTATCTAATAAGTGAGGTTGGAAGCTGTCTAATTTAGAAGGGATGAAATACATAGTGTTGTTCACCTTTTTTGTCACTATGGGGACATCAGGTTGTCCATGTGTTCTATTTGTGATCACAGATGTCGAGCTTATAGAGATGAATTACCAAAATATGGAAACGTAGTTGTAACTTGTGATAAGGAAGTTGATTTATTGAACGTCTTGTGTAACACACGTCAATTTAAGGAATTCCCAAAATTTCCATTCTTACCCGTTTATGGTTGGAATGAGGTTGCTTGTTACCGCGATTATTTTGGCCCAATGATTCATTCACTTCAATGCTTTTGATTAATTTCATCGTGTCTTTCGTGTTCACCTATGTGTTTTTTCCCCTAAGTATTTAAGTCTATTCATTAACCGCCATGGTTTGTTTTGTTATCTTTGTTTCGACCTTGTTATTGCGTTTATTGATGAATTTATTTCAACGTCTGTTCTTATGGAAATATTTCTTGACCAGTTTCATTTATTATCAAATTTATCATTATATTTAACTGTTGTTGTAAGTCTCGTTTTGACTGCCGATGATAATTTATTGTTGTTAAGCAGTTTAATTCTGTTGAAGTGAATATGTTTTTGAGTTAATTAGTATTTTGTTCTAAGTTCTTTTAGTTTAACAGCATTGCTGTGATTCGCAACCCCCCACCACCACCACCACCCTTCCAATAGAAAAAATTGCCGTTGGCAACTTTATCCAATCAACTACATCAGCTGTGTTGTTGAAAGCATGTAAAATTAGCCGTCAAGATTTAATATTATAATTATGCTAAAACATATAAAGTTTATTTGCAAATAACCTACAGTAGTAATACACTAATTGAATTTAGTGTATAGTAATAGAACTATTGGATAGGAATTGTTTGTTTCTAACTAAAATACATGATTATTATTAAACTTCTTTTATTTTTTTTAAAATCGAATTCATACTAAAAGACTTTAGCACTGTTAATATAATGTCGGCTGAAAATGGTGTTCAATCTCGACATCACGAATTGATGTGAACCAGACAACCATTGATCACCTGGAAGCACTGGATAGCTGTTTCGTCCTAGTATGGGACTCCTCAGCAGTGCGCATCCACGACCCCATCAGGGATCGAACCCAGGACCCTATGGCTCCGCGACGAACGCCTTACCATTGGACCACTAAGTCGGCTTCTAATGGTTAATATTTCCACAAAACCCCTAATTGAAAATGGTGTTGTTAGTTACTAAATGAAATTTAATGTTTCATCAGTAAGTGTTTATCCATGCTTAAACAACATTTACCATTTTACACATTTATACGCTTAACATGTAATAAAGTTACAGTTGTTCACTCATCTATGGTCAGAGATGAAATAGAGTTTGTCAGACTTCAATTAGAATTTCATTAATATCAGATGTTGTACGGCAATTCACTACTGACATTGAATTAATACTACTGCATGAAACAAACTGACTTAAACTCAATATCCGTAGAAATCGATTTAAATTTAATTGTCGGTATACATCATGGTTTTATTTAAACCAGAGAGTATAGATTTCACTCCTCAAGGAAATCATCAGTGTGTACGTCTATATAAATTTAAATGAAGCTCTAACTGCTTGTTAACTTCATATAGTTTTCACTGATTTTGTCTGATTGAGTGATAAATGATGTCTTCAAAAATTTGTGTCTACTGAGACACCTAACATATCGGCATTATTGATCGATGAAATCTGAAAACGGAGACCCTACAACTTATTGAATGTACCCTGGCTTTCAATTAATGTAGACTAATGACATTTTCCATCAGTCTACTACCATTCTTTCCCTACATGCCAATACTTTTTGTTAGTTATATTCTAGTATATTTAAAAAATTTCAGTCGACTTTTCGATTCTACTAACTGATCATATTTTATTAGATTAGTAAAAGTTGTAAGTTTTGAATAGAGATACGTCTTAACCAATTACTCTTATAATTCAACATCCAAACTTGAAGTAAATGAAATATAATTTCATCCCCACTTCACTAAAGGCACTTATATATATATATTTCATAATTGACTTTTCATTGTGCTTTTATAAGTAGTCTCTTGAGATACCTCTTACTTGTAGATAAATTGGAAGTTATAAAATCACTTGACATAGTTAACTTTAAGTATGAGGCTAAACATTGGTGTACTATCTTTACCTCAATCCCATTATAACTAGATACATCACATCAAGCCTTTTAAAGGATAACATTTAAACATTATTTCTAAAAATAATAATTCACTATTGATAATATGAAACCAATGTGTTGTCCTGTTACAGTATATCTGACTGATAGGTAATTCTATTGTCTAAAGAGTTCATATCTTCTTATCTAAACTTAAAGAAAAACATCATGAATGTTGTTACAAGTTGTTTCATGTGTATTACGCAATTTAGTAGTTTGTAGCTACCTTAAAATTTAGCTTCTAATTCATAAAAGTAGTTAAATTATCCACACAATAATGAAATTTGTATTTATTCATTTATTAAGTTCGTTCCGTCGAGGAACTTAAGCATCAAATGTGTCAGTAGGAAAAAATATAAAAGTGTATCTGTTATGACGTGAGAAGAAAAGCAAGGGTTGATGATCTGGTTAGTGGATGTGAACGCCAACCATATGTGCCTAGTTGATAATGCTCGATTGACCTTAGCCCACCCACCCCCTCTAGGCCGACAATCGAACAACTGGAATTAGGAATCGGAAAATGGACAGAACCGAAAGAATCGAGATCGTATTATATTTTAATCATGTCTTTGTATACACATAGAATCAGACCACACAGTGAACCACTCACAAATCTAACATTTATACAGAACATGGGAAAAAGTGGCAGTGAATGGGGACAGGTTGTACACAGTTAAGTAAACGTAGTTCAAAGTAATAAACAATATACTAAGAGTAAAACATACTAACTGAGAGAGCGGGGCAAGGGGAACATAACAGTCATAGAAGCGAAATGTTTAAATTGTCCACAGTCATAATAATTGAAATAATGTTCTAAAACACAGTTCCCAAAGCTAGTCAATCTTCACTAGGTGCCCGGCATATCAATGTCGTCGGAAAAGCAACCAATCCACTTAACAACTGAAATGATATTAAATGCTAAGTAGTTTGTGTGGGACTTTCGCAGATAATCTACTTCAATGACTTACATACAGATCAAAATATAAAGGAGTTTATAGGTTAAAGTGATTTTTTGTAATGTAAGTTCTGTTTTTTTTGTAACGCACCCTAGAGTACTCACAAAATGATAAGTAGTCTAAAATTTACTGAGCATTCCCACAACCCATATTTTATAGCATAGATGGATTTTAACAAAGAAACACTTGGCACACACGTTTATGACTACTGTACGTAATATTTTGTCAAATTCAGTGTTAGTTATCCGCTCTACTTTTAAATTCTTTTGCTCTTCATGTTACCTTTAAAACCGTGTTCATCTTGAACCAAATCTGTAACTTTGTCAGCTGCTGATCTTCCCGGTAAACATGACTACATCCTGTCTCTTTATTTATTGCCAGTAATGAATGTCTATTAACTTATCTTATGAACGTACGATCATCCTAATTCTTCTCCGACTCTATTTGTGACCCAGTTTTGCCAAACTAATTATATTTGCTTTTTCGGTTCGATTGCATAATGTAAATCTACTTCATGTGTTTTCATATTTCCAAGTGAAACAAGTTAAACTGTATGGCCAACAAACGATAAGGCGATCTAATCAATTGATTTATAGCACCAAAACCATCAAGAGTAAGCAGCCAAATTTAGCACATCATATGTTTACATTGTAGATTCTGACTGTTGAACAACTCTTATGTAAAGAAGACGCTAGACATATGAAAGTGGACAGTCGTTGCTTGTGAGTTAATTGGCAGGGTTTCCAATAAATATTGATTAAATGGTTATGTTTTTAGGCTCTTTACATAATGCTAATGGTTAGCTTACATTTGAGACACATTATTTAATATTGTAAAATCCCAGTGAATCAAACATAAATGTGCCATTCATGTGTTCGATAGATCTGTCCTAGTTTTATACTTATTGACGATTTAAAATACCGGCGTACCAAAATAGGATAGTCAGTTATTTAATTACAGAATACTGTGGTAGGATTGTTTGCTTTACTCTACTCTCTTACATTACATAGCTTTTGTAATGATAGTTTCGACTGAACTCTTCTTCGGTTGGGTGGTCGGCATATAGATCTGTCATCTTGTAATCAACTTCAAATATCGGGTAACAGAACAACTCATTTTGTTTAAAAAGTATTTTTAAAGCCTCAACACAGATTTTCAGAATATTTGGAATAATTAACTCCCACGAACCAATACAGTGAATACACCCCCCACCATTTTATAGTGATAAAATGATGTAATATCCGTTCACTCAGTGGTGACCAAATATGTCATGGATTTTATCGGGGTTCATACGACTTCGAGATTAATTTGCTATTCACAAATGACTTTGAATTAAGATTGCGTTTAGGAAATAACCTGGATTAATTGGTCGAAATATATAATGATATTGCTTAAACCAGTGAAATCATCATTGCAAGAAACATCGTACAACTATTTTGATTTTACCTTTAACTGTGTATCTACTAGCAGTAAATCATATTGATATGATACGTTATTACTGGTGTTAAATTAGTCAAGTTCTAATAACTCCAGTGTATTGTTATTAGCATGATTTTCAAGTGAAATCAATAGGCTGATTGACACTAGGTCAATTTATCTATCCGTAAATATCAGTCGTCTAAGCCAATAGGTTACTAGAAATTCACGTGAGAATAAAGAAAATAAAGCTCAAATACGATCATTAGGATTAAATTATGTAATGCCTATGAAATAGTTTAATACTTCATTTTTCATAAAACGAGCAATTATGTGTGTTTATTCAGAATGAAAATGAAAAAGGTTTTAATTAGACTATTTAGCTCAGACAACATCGACAAGCAACAAGAGTCTGATTTGAAAGTAAAGGCGTGGATTGATAAGGCAAGAGCAGAATTTCTACAACCGGAAAACATCTGAAACTCAAACCAACTTTCAGTGAATATTAAAGTCAAATATTTCTATACGAATGTGAAGACAGTTCTGTTGTATGCAGCTGAAACTTGATTGGAGAACTACGAAAAGTATTCTTCAGAAGTTTCAAGTATTTATAAACAACTGTTTGTGTAGGATACTTCGAATTCATCGGCCAGATACCATCAATAACAACCTGTTGTGGCAGAGAACTAATCAACTTCCAACCGAGGATGGAATTAGGAAAAGACACTGGAGGTGGATTGGACACACATTAAAGAAACCATCAAACTGTGTCACAAGACAAACACTAACTTGGAATCCTGAAGGCCAAAGGAAAAGAGGAAGACTCAAGAACACATTGCGTCTGGAATTGGAGACAGACATGAAGAGAATGAAGAGCACTTGGGAAGAGCTAGAAAAGAAAGCCCAGGACAGAGTTAGTTGAAGAATACTGGTGGGCGGCCTATGTTCCATGTGGGGTAACAGGCATTGATTGATTGATTTAGCTCAGAGACGAATTTATGGCTAAAATAATTGATGAATACATTTAAATAAATAGTTCAGAAAGTGCTTCTGACATTTCGTCTACTGGCGATTTAATTAAAATTTTAAGAAACTCATAAAGTCATGAGCTCTACCAGCTGAATGAACAGTTAAAGTAATCACTTTAGTAAATTTGTTTTCAGTAGCAAAACTAATAGCACATTAGCTACTTTAAATGTTATCCTTGTTTGTTATTGGAGAGATGATGAAATTATACAATTTCATGAGCTAATGGCAGTTTCAAGTGCAGATAGTTGGATCACAGTTTGACGTCATAAGACTGGATGCTGTTGGTTTCAATGAATTCAGGAAGTTAACTGCCCTAATCACTAAGATTGTGTCTTGTTTCTTCCATTAACAGATATGATAACATGCTTAATAATAAGTATGACTATGATATAAGTCAAACAGTTCATTTCTCGAAAACATTTCGAAAAATTTCATTGTTAATACCAACTAATTCAGAAATGAAGCAAAGTAAGAAGCAACGAATGAACTTATCTCCTGTCGTGTTCACTTATTTACTTCCCTGTTATATAACATTCTCCAACTGGATAAACATAGTTATTATTTCAAAAACATGTATTTAGTACGTTGTTATTTTTGAATGACAGTTTATCTACAAGGTTTCACATTTGTAACCATTAATAGTACATTGTTTCTAGATAAATTGTGTCAAGCCAGTCTTTCTCATAGTTTTCCTTAAAGTTGAGCTATTTAGGCATTTTGACTTTAAATATTGAAATATTGTCATAGTAACCATCATAGAGTAAATTACTTATTAGGACAAATATATCATACCACATATTTTAGTTCTTGTTGCCATTAGCTTCCTCTTATCACTTTGACATTGACGAACGTGATATTATAGAGCAATACACGAAAATATTTCGAAATTACATTTCGGACGACTACGAACAACCAAGATTCAAAAGTGAACGTCAGTTTAGAAAGTGTGTAAAAAAAAGTATTCATTATTACTTTGACCATACTAATGTCAAAAATATTCCCTTATTCATAGTTTCTTAATCTGTTCAGCTGTTAATGAATACAACAATCTGTTTAGATCTTGTATAGGTGTTTCTAGTGGTAAGCACACTTAAGATACATATGGAGTTAAATTTAAGAACTTTCTGCATGCATCGATTATGATTACTGGGTCATTTTTACATGTCTATATTTTCGCATTGTTACGCAATCATTTTCGAATTAAAAGTTATCAGCAGATAAAAATGTGAACAGTTTAAGTTGGATTGTGACTTGCAAGCGGAATCCACAATGTGCTTTTCGTCCTATTTAGGATTTATCTGCCAGATGTACCTACATTTCGATATTGATGTTCACACTGAAATGCGAATATAAAGACAATATCAAACTATTATGATGCTTTGAATAATGTGTAATAAAAACCGAGAACCATAAAATATTACCAAGACAATTCTGAGTATTTTGTTATTGCCTTTTTATTGATGATAACAGGTTAAATGGCTTTGAAATTGTTGCCCAGTGGCTGGATTACATATTGCCCAGAGTTCATATATTCAACTCTCACATGTCTTAGACTAAGAGAATAAGACTATTAAGTACTTCATAGTACGTCAGCTTATGTCAATTAGTAATAAAAGTACTTTATAGAGTAGTGGATACAGTGTACTTAACTATAAATCTTGTAAACAGGTACATATATATATATTTCCATATTAAAAAGTTTAAATAAGCTTTAACTAATTGAATTGATCCAATCGTTTATTGATAATAATCAGTTATTGATTGAATATTTCATAATGAATCGCCTTGTTACCTATTAGGTGCCACCATAATAATAAGAAGATTAATACAGATATCTCCTAAAACTTTCATAAATCCTTACTCTTGTTCAAAATTTTATCCATTTTATTTAAACAACTTAGATTAGTTATCTATTTTGTCTTTTAGGTTTCAATATCAATTCATAAACGGATAGGTATCCAGTTCGTTTGTTTGTTACATAGACAGACCTATATAAATCCACATACACACACACACACACTGTAGATGAAAGTTATGTACCAATTGCATGCATTCATTTGGTTTCTATGCCTTCTACTCATTACATTATTCATTCATTCATTCATATTTTCCTTCCTTCTATTTTGTTTTTACCCTCTTTTTTTGTTTTATCAAAATCACTTTTTCATTTTGTCTCCAATACTTACTCTTTTCTCATTGTTATTGATCATCATTAAACTTTTTATTCTATTCCTGAACTAATTTATGTTATATTTGTTCCTTTTTTGTTTACCTCTATTCAATAAACTTTAAAATGGATAGATGAATAAGGTAGATTAGATGATTTCACTGTAGAAGTTGACCGTGTTTTTCATCATCATCATCATCATCATCCTTAGTCGATCTGGTCTATTCCCAAAGTTGATCAATAAACTTTTATGCCTATATGTCTACCATACTATCACTTATGTATAGTTACATGAAAAAAAAGTTAGCCTAAAACTTGATCACTATAGGATTATCTATAGTAACATTTGTGTATCTATATGGTATGTATTGTGTATAATGAGTTAATATACATTTCCTATTTGTTTGTCTACCTAAAATTGTTGGTAACATTTTATTAACAACACATTGGAAGTTGTATTTTTTTTCAAATGATTCTATTACAATAAAAGTAGAGGATCAATTTGAAGAGAATAGAACAATGTTTACATTCTTCTATACTTATCTAAATAACTATTAACTTAAATGCAATAGATAATTCAATGAAATTGTAATGAATAAAACAATATAATAATGAATATTACTTCATTAACCCAACAACAAACTTCATCAAATTCACGTAGATCAAGTTCATTGTCAACTATTGCATTGCATAATACTTCAATTACAAATATATTAACTAATCTTAATAATCCTATTCATAATAATTCCACTATAACTAATCTCTATACAAGACAATATAATCAAAAGAAAACAATACATCATTGGCAATTAATTCGTTCACCATTACCATTAAATCCAATTTATCGGAAAACATTATTTTTTGCTATAATTCTACCATTTATTGGTGCATTATTATTTATTAGTTCAACATTAACAGCTGATTGGGAAAAAGTTCATTTTAAATTTGTTAAATTATTAGAAATGTTTTCAATTAAACAAAATTGTTCAATATTCAATAATTATGAAAATAATAATAATAAAGTATACAATCTATCTATAATGAATCAAACTGATTACTTCTTATTATTAGATAATAATAATAATAATAATAATAATAAATATGAATGGAATAATAATTTTCATTCTAATTTAAATTATGATGATAATAATGATAGTTATACATTAGAATTGATAATATTTCGTGATGGTAAAATATTAAATTGGCAAAAATTAAAAAATTTCTATAAAAATTGTTTAACTATAACATATAAAATAAATGAAATTATTGGTATAGTAATACATTCTAAGTTACAGATAACAATGAATGATAATACATCAAAACAATTAATACATGATAAAACAATGCCGCCGCCGCCGCCAACAACAACAACAACAACAACAAGATTATTTCATCGTAATAATATTCATTTACACGTAATGAATGGATACAATTAATAGAATATGGTGATTTATTAGATGATATAAATGATGATAATGAAATGAATAGAAATTTATGGTTAATAATGAATTTACAAGCTGGTATATGGACAATGTGTTTTCGTTTAGAAGGTAAAAACAAATAGATTATGTAATATGAATATGGTGGTATTTTCTCATTGATTTGTAATGAACTAAAACTCATGAGTTTATGTTGCTAAATGTGTATCTTGAGTGGATTGCCTCCATATAGCGATAGTTAATCAATCAATACCTGTTACTCCATATGAAACATAGGCTGCCCACTAGTATTCTTCAACTAACTCTGTCCTGGGCTTCTTTTCTAGCTCTTCCCAAGTGCTCTTCATTCTCTTCATGTCTATCTCCAATTCCCGATGCACTGTGTTAATAATTTTCATTCTAATTTAAATTATGATGATAATAATGATAGTTATACATTAGAATTGATAATATTTCGTGATGGTAAAATATTAAATTGGCAAAAATTAAAAAATTTCTATAAAAATTGTTTAACTATAACATATAAAATAAATGAAATTATTGGTATAGTAATACATTCTAAGTTACAGATAACAATGAATGATAATACATCAAAACAATTAATACATGATAAAACAATGCCGCCGCCGCCGCCAACAACAACAACAACAACAACAAGATTATTTCATCGTAATAAATATTCATTTACACGTAATGAATGGATACAATTAATAGAATATGGTGATTTATTAGATGATATAAATGATGATAATGAAATGAATAGAAATTTATGGTTAATAATGAATTTACAAGCTGGTATATGGACAATGTGTTTTCGTTTAGAAGGTAAAAACAAATAGATTATGTAATATGAATATGGTGGTATTTTCTCATTGATTTGTAATGAACTAAAACTCATGAGTTTATGTTGCTAAATGTGTATCTTGAGTGGATTGCCTCCATATAGCGATAGTTAATCAATCAATACCTGTTACTCCATATGAAACATAGGCTGCCCACTAGTATTCTTCAACTAACTCTGTCCTGGGCTTTCTTTTCTAGCTCTTCCCAAGTGCTCTTCATTCTCTTCATGTCTATCTCCAATTCCCGATGCACTGTGTTCCTGGGTCTTTCTCTTTTTCTTTGGCCTACAGGATTCCAAGTTAGCGCTTGTCATGTAACACAGTTTGATGGTTTCCTCAATGTCTGTCCAATCCACCTTCAGTGTCTTTTCTTAGTTCCTTCCTCGGTTGGAAGTTGATTAGTTCTCTGCCACAACAGGTCAACGGATCCAATTATCCTACACAAACATTTGTTTATAAATACTTGAAACTTCTGAAGAATGCTTTTCGTAGTTCTCTAAGTTTCAGCTGCATACAACAGAACTGTCTTCACACTTGTATAGAAATGTTTGACTTTAATATTGACTGAGAGTTGGTTTGAGTTTCAGATGTTTTCCGGTTGTAGAAATTCTGCTCTTGCCTTATCAATCCACGCCTTTACTTTCAAATCAGACCCTCCTTGTTTGTTGATTATGCTGCCCAAATATGTAAACGTTTCAACGTCTTCCAGGATTTCTCCGTCAAGTGTAATTGGGTTAGTTTTCGTTGTTTTGTATTGACGGATCTTGCCTTTCCCTTTGTGTATGTTGAGGCCTACTGCTGCCGAGACTGCTGCTATATTGTTCGCCTTCATCTGCATTTGATGTTGTGTGTGGGATAGAAGAGCTAGGTCATCTATAAAGTCCAAGTCATCAAGTTGAGTCGATGTTGTCCATTTTATTCCGAGAGTGTCTTCCGATGTTGCAGTCTTCATGATCCAGTCGATGACCAGTAGGAAGAGGAAAGGCAAGAGTAAGGAGCCTTGTTTGACACCGGTCTTCACTTTGAATGTATCTGTGAACTGACCTCCATACACGATTTTACACTGTAATATACTGATAGTACACAAGTAATATTCAAGTTGGATTGTGACTAGCAAGCGGAATCCGACATGCACATTTTGTCCTATATTGGACACATCGGCTGGATGTACCTGTTGCACAAGTGTGGCTGTCTGGACACGGTAGCCTAGTGGTGAACACGGTGGCGTTTGGCACGAAGCGAATTGAGTTTGAATCCCAGTGTGAATATCAACATTAAGATGGAGGTACATCCAGCCGATGAGTACCAAATAGGGCGAAACACATGTCCTGGATTCCGCTTGTCAATCACAATCCAACCTAAGTAGATTATGCCCTTTTTATCATTTAGCTATGTAATGTTCACATTATGTGAAGTATTTTATATGAACATTGAATAATTAAAAAGTTTGGGAGCGAATAAATATAATGGATACTAACTTTTGTAATGATTGTTTTTACTTTCAAAGGCAGAACGAATAAATAGATTGTTAACACTGAATTATAGATGTAATCAAATAACTACTTATGTAAAGCGAAACACTTAACTGACCACTACCAAGATTTTGTTAAGGGTACTACGTAGAAATGTGGACTATTCGAGACTATATAGATTGACATACTTCCTGTTTGATTCTTGATACATAATGAAGAGATTCTAGTTGGGATATGCAGAGTAATGTTAACTATTGTTTCGAGGACTTATATTCCACTGACGAATCCGTCCTTCATCTTTTACTAGATGTAAAGATGAAATTGGATCTCATATTTCTTACTCTTCAAATCCATGCTTTATTTTTAGATTCATTCAACCTCCTCTTGTGATGTCGTTTAACTTTTAGATTCCTTTTGATAAGTTGCAGCATAATGTGAAGCAATGGGTCCATACGCTTGTTTATGGTCCATTGACTGGAGTGATGCTTTACCTAAATAAATCATAATATTATTTCGGAACGACAAAAACAATGGATAACACCAATTGAAACGAGCAGTTGTGGAACATCGGTAACGCCAACACGTACATGAGTACATCATGAATTTGAAGTTACAAGCTTGTCAGCCGAATTAGGATAGATATTCGAGAATAAATCGGTTCGGAGACAACTTTGTCATAAACTGATATCAAGTGGAAAAGTACCAATCTTCTTAAACACTATGTATTTCAAAGTGTTTGGTTATATATGCCTATCACTTAATATTAAGTTACAACATAATTTCAGTATTTCAGTTATAATATCGACTTAATTAGTAAATTCATGTAGATAAATTTCTGAAGTTCTGGTAACAGGCGGAAACCTAGCGTGTTAATTAGATATTGATCTACAGTGGAGGCAAATCTCTAATTGATATTAAATTAGTTTATAATAGGGACTCATGAGACAATTTTTTCAGCTCATATATCTATATTTGGGTCTTAGTGATAGTCCAATCCGGCTACTAGATATAAGTAAGAGCTACATGTAGACAGTAAAATATAACATAAATGTCAACCTTGTAATGGTTACAGCACCAGATTTTCAACAACTACAGCGTATAATCGGACCCCTTTCCACTTTTGATTTTCTTATCAAACAAAAGTTTTAGCTTACTGTCAAGTATGTGGGTGATTTGTAGTGATTTGCCAATCTCACAAAGATAATAAATAATGAATTCTGATTAACTGAGATGAATTATACTTCAATGCTACTTTTTGGTGCATAGACTCAATAGGTAAAATTCATCCTAACCATACTCTTAAACATTCAACATTTTATGCAACGTATAAGCTAAGTACCGTCAACGTGGAAAATATGTACATGTATCACAGAATGAAAGAAACAATGAACACTGTGTACGTAAGAAGATACTGTACAACATTTGTCGTTAAATGTAATAATTTTGTCAACAAACAACTGAATGTTCTAAAGTAATGTATATTCAGGATAGAATGAAGAATACAACATAAATTATACTTGGGATATTTCCATTGATAATTTAAAATTCCGTCTATATTATACTTATATTGGTTATCAAATCAGAGAATATTGTCAGTTCTGACGATGTAACACTTATCATTTAAAATGATTACACAATAATACTAATAAATTAATTTCATACACTTTGTTCCCTTTATTAATTTCAAAAGAGCAAGAACAAATATTTGTGCAGAATAAGATGAATTCATTTTATTTCGTTGGTTTCTCATCAGCTGCACATACAACCTAGAATGATACTCTTTTACAGAATTAATATTTGAAACAAAGTTTACACGTACTCATGACAGTGTTTGAACTTGGTTGAAATCAAACGTGTTAGACATGTGAACATGACTAAAAAGTTGAAGAATATGCTGTAACCATATATATCGAATACAAAGGAAGGTACCAGAAGGCAGAATAGAGATCAGAGTTCAAATGATTACATAATAAGAGGTGGTTGGAAATGTATGATAATCATGTGAATTAAGTTCAGTTGTTAAACTTAGAATGACCGAATTAAACACAAAAGTTGAACTCAAACATCTAAAAAAAAAGGTGATGTAACAAGAAATATGATCCAATAAAGAAGTAATAATTGGAATAGGCAATGAATATGACGACACATAAGTCAAGTTACCAGGGTAAAGAAAGGCTAATAATAGTTTCTTTTTGGACACATAAGTTTGGTTTCATCCGTTTAATGGCAATCGCTTCAGCATATTTTAGGAGATTTGAAGTTTTTTGTCTACTGAATACTTTGAATGATTTATTGATATCAATCTGGTGTCCTGTGTCAATCAAATGTTTAGCGATTGCACTGTTCAATGTTTTCATTCTTGTAAGTCGTAGATTTTTAGGGATATGTTCATTAAAACGTAGGTAGGCCCTTCTTTCTGTTCGGCCAATGTAACTGCTACTGCAGGTACACGTAAATTTATACAGACGCATAACAAAGTCTCACATCGACTCAACAAAATTACTGATCTCCAAATTAAGGTCTGATGCCAGTGCTTTTAATAAAGTTGTGGATGACTTAAATATCATTTGTCGAATAAAATTCATGAATTTTGTCCATGATCTCCAAGTAAAAGTTTGCACAAATTTCTACAAAACCCTTACGAAGACTCTAGTAAAAGAACAACTATATGAAGGTTTCCCAGAAAACCCGGAAAATTTCGTGTATAATTTGTCCGGTGCTAAACTGAATCGTACAGAATACGAAGCTTTATCACTTGGTTTTAAATTTCATCTGCCGAAGAGAAATATCAACAGAATAGATACTGAAGCACAATTTGAAAACCTCTTTGACCAGTTGAAAAAATTGGATCCAACGAATGAAGACAACAAAAGTTGGTTTAAATCCAAATTAGTTGACATCGCAAACCAGTACCTTACGTCACCGATGATGGAATCCAGAACCATGTCTAAGGAACATCAGAAGGCCTTACATAATTTAAAGAAGAATGACCAACTAATGATATTACTTCCAGATAAAGGCACTGGTGTTGTTTTGATGAACACAACTGACTACATTGCAAAGATGGATTCTATTTTAAGTGACCAAACAAGATTCAAAGTTGATAAATTAAACAAAGACTTGACGGATTCTACGGAGAAACGAATCACCAATCTACTGAGGGATCTTTTAAAAAAGAAACTAATTGACAACAAGACTCATAATAATCTGAAACCTAGAGGGTCTCGGATGCCGTACAGGTATGGTCTACCCAAAGTACACAAACAAAACACTCCACTTAGACCTATAATGTCTATGATAAATTCACCGCATCACAAGGTGGCTCGATGGCTAGCAGAAAAACTTGAGCCTATCCGTCAACGTTTGTCTACGTTCTCACTGAAAGACTCCTTCCACTTCGTTGAAACATTGGAGAAAATTGATATTTCTGGAAAGTCTTTGGTTCCCTTCGATGTAACATCCTTATTCACTAATATACCACTTCTTGAAACCATTGACATTATATGCCAACATTCGGACCTACTTCCTCTACCAGTGATTGAATTTAAACGACTATTACTTCTGTGCACAAAGGACATCCAGTTCCGGTTCGACAACAAGATATATCGTCAAATCGATGGTGTTGCAATGGGTAGTCCATTAGGTCCTATCCTAGCAGATATTTTTATGGCCAATCTTGAAAACACAAAACTAAAGGAGGTGATCAAGGAAATGACACATTATTCAAGGTACGTGGATGATACCTTTATCGCATGCAGTAATGAACAACATGCTAATTCCTTATTAAATGTTTTCAATCAAGCACATAAAGATATTCAATTTACTATGGAGGTGGAAAAAGATAATAAATTTCATTTCTTGGATATTGCCATGCAACGTCGAAAAGATGGTTCAGCGCGACGGTCGATTTACAGAAAAACGACGTGGAATGGATTGTTCTTGAATTTCAATAGCTTCTGTCCAATCCATTACAAAATAGCATTAGTGAAAACATTGGTTCTCAGAGCCAAAAGGATATGTACCTCAGATACGATAGATTCAGAGCTTTCCAACATCAAACATTATCTAAAAATGGATGGCTACCCAGAAACATTCATTGACAAATATAGTGAACAAAAACCTGATAAACCAAATGAAATCACAGTTCGTAAGAAGCCTGTCTTCATTCAACTCAATTTTAAAAGTGATGAGATTGCTGAAAAAATCAGAAGAAGACTTGACTCAGCTTTAAAGAGAACTTATTATGCTGCAAAACTGGTTTTATCGTACATAACAACATGTTCACTGAAAAAATCAAAAGTCAACAGGTATCCTTCTCATGTTACCGCCAACTGTCTGTATAAATTTACGTGTACCTGCAGTAGCAGTTACATTGGCCGAACAGAAAGAAGGGCCTACCTACGTTTTAATGAACATATCCCTAAAAATCTACGACTTACAAGAATGAAAACATTGAACAGTGCAATCGCTAAACATTTGATTGACACAGGACACCAGATTGATATCAATAAATCATTCAAAGTATTCAGTAGACAAAAAACTTCAAATCTCCTAAAATATGCTGAAGCGATTGCCATTAAACGGATGAAACCAAACTTATGTGTCCAAAAAGAAACTATTATTAGCCTTTCTTTACCCTGGTAACTTGACTTATGTGTCGTCATATTCATTGCCTATTCCAATTATTACTTCTTTATTGGATCATATTTCTTGTTACATCACCTTTTTTTTTTAGATGTTTGAGTTCAACTTTTGTGTTTAATTCGGTCATTCTAAGTTTAACAACTGAACTTAATTCACATGATTATCATACATTTCCAACCACCTCTTATTATGTAATCATTTGAACTCTGATCTCTATTCTGCCTTCTGGTACCTTCCTTTGTATTCGATATATATGGTTACAGCATATTCTTCAACTTTTTAGTCATGTTCACATGTCTAACACGTTTGATTTCAACCAAGTTCAAACACTGTCATGAGTACGTGTAAACTTTGTTTCAAATATTAATTCTGTAAAAGAGTATCATTCTAGGTTGTATGTGCAGCTGATGAGAAACCAACGAAATAAAATGAATTCATCTTATTCTGCACAAATATTTGTTCTTGCTCTTTTGAAATTTATAAATTAATGTTTGATTAAATTACATTTGAAATAAACAACATAACAAACCATGTTTAAATTAGACTGTGACTGACAAGCAGGATCCAGGACGAGCGTTTCATCCTATTTGAGTCTCATCAGATGGATGTACCTACATCCCAAGCTTATCCTAATAACATGATAAACCATTTTCTAATCAAGTAATTTCAAAAGGTACTTTTTATCTGTAATGCATTTTTGAGAATAATTATATAAACATTGAATATCATAAATAGAACCGTATTCTATCATGTTATGTTATTTTCTATTCAGATGCTTATAAACCAAAAATATTAGCATACAGTTCTAATATGCATCCAGATTCAAATATACCACTTGATTGTATGTCATACCTTCAAGCAAATTTATCAGAAACAAAGAATTTATGCATTCAATTCCTTTTAAGTAAGTTAACTAAATTAATATATACTCATGTAATGTATATAACTATGATGGATATTATAACTTACCCTAATGATTACCACTGTTATGTTCACAGCATCTCTGTAATATACAGATTTCTATGTTGCTTAGCGTAAATTGCTGTGAATTACTTTAAGTATTTAACAGGCTTCTCTTCAAATTACTTTCTTGCATCAAATGAAAGTCTAGATTTCCATATCAAAATTCGATTTGATAATTTACAATAGGCTGGATTGCTTACAGTAATAGTTCAATTTAATTTTTAGTGTTTCTCAGCTATAATAATTAGTCTTGTCATCAGAGGATACGTTGTTTGTATTCGTTACAGTCTAATCATGGTTGGATACAATAAGAGCGTTAGACAGATGATTTGTCCTGGTACAGAGTTCCTCAGGAGTGCATACCCTTGATGCCACTAAGGAATAGAACTCGATATATTCAGTCAAAATTACTGATTAGAAAACGTTGAATAACCGAACCCAGTTGATATAAATTTAAATAATGTAGAATTATCCAATTATTAATAGCAAGGTAAAAAAAGAAGTAACAATCTATTCGATCATCTTACTAGCATACAAGTTAAAATTGCCAGTTGAATTAGTTCTGAGCTTGAGATAAACAAAATCGTTTTTACAGAAAATAATACCCATGGATTTATATTATACAACAGAATTAAATATTTTGGTAATCGAAGCGTACAATCAGTTAAGAAGATAGATGATATCAGTCTAGTCGGATGGTACTAGGAATTCCCTTATCGATCAATGAAGTGATAAAGGTATTACAAATGTTATTCAAAATTCAAAGATTAGGATTAATGATACGGAACTTGTTAACCTGTGTTATGTATATTCAATAGGCATTAAGTTTATTCATGGCTTATAATACTAAATGTTCACTAAATGTAATAAAATATGAGTAATTAGTGTGGATTAGTAGAATATCCCAGCATTTATTATTATTTAGAGATGACTTGTGATTATGTTTTTATTCATAATAAATGCCAGCGTTATTTACCAATCACTATGAACGAAGTAACCAAAAATCTTTCAAAATATTTGTCGAAGCTTCGATTTATTGTTATGGTGATAAAGATCCGTAACTCAAATGTATGGTCCTAAGAGTATCGTTTTTTTTAAACTTTAAACATTTTCTGAAGATAGTGAAAATTTCACATTTGAGCTGTCAAGTTCACATAACACAACATCACATGAAATCATTATCTATCACTTCTAGTCTGAAATACTAAGTGAATTACTCAAATATCTACTTATATTCTGTACTACACAGTCAAATTCTATAATAAATAAAACTGTGTGACCATATTGTTTCATAATGAACTCTGTATACATTGCAAATATCTATTCATAAATATAGATAACAAAGTTACTTATTGGCAGTAGTCGATAGTTTTGTATAATGATAGATGCAACCTGTAAAGTTGTATTGAAATGGATATCTCTCTATAGAAATGCATCTCAAAAGATAAATCACCAACCTTAAAATGAGATAGCTGATCTTAAGGAAATACAATGATTTGATGAAATCACCTGAGATAACAAAAGATAAAATCCTGCCTGCATTCTGCACAACTTAAATTTTTACAAAAATGAGGGCTCGATAATCGAAAACTAACGATTTTAACACATATAACTATTGTACCTATAGAGTTATAGAGATGTCTTAAAGTAGCTTCTAGACGTACCATAAATATTAGACTCATTACATTGGACATCGAAAAGTGAATAGCTACAACACTTTCATTACACACTTGAATGGCATATTTATGTATGATTCATCGTAATTTTTCAACGTAAAGCAATGTGTCTCAAATGAAAGCTAATCATTAGGAGTATGTAAAGAGCCTAAAAACATAATCATTTAGTCAATATGCGCATTCGAAACTATACCAACTAACTCATCAAACAACAACTTTCCACATTCATATATCTAGGCTCTTCCTTACACAAGAGTTGGTCAACAGCCGAATTGTACAATACATACACGTGATATGTTAAATTTGGCTAGTTACTATTTATGGTTATGGTACTATAAATCAATTGATTAGATCATCTTCCAATAAGAGGTATTTGCAACATTTAATAAAAATCTATTAAAAGAAGTAGTTTTAAGTACGTTGAAATGCATGAAAGCTTGTTAGTGTCAGTAATCAATAAAAATAAGCATAAGCAACTTATTGGTACATTGAACATATCAGACAAATGATATCTGAGAAAAGTTTAGAACGTTTTTTTCTAGTCAGTGTAAGTCTTTATATATTAGCTTATTAATTTGAGCAAGTGACTGTCCTGCTTTCTAGTTTTCTCTAAATGCTCTTTAAATTCGTTACACTAAGCTAGAACGCCCGTGGTAGTTCAACAGTCGCTATTGAGTTGAATGCCGACCACTAGCTCATCAATACTACAAAGCCGAAATAATCAACTTGCTGTATATCTAAGGAAATGAGTATTCCATTGATGAGTTTAAATATTATCTTGATGAAATTGTAGTTGTTCACTATTTACACTGTTAGTTTGTTTAGAACAACCATGAAATGTGGCTGGAATTAACCATAGCTATATGTAAAGAAACTGGGTGGTTACTTATTGAAATACTACTATTTAGATAAAAGAAAATCAATGTAAAACTTAGTAAGAACGGGCCTACTTTTTTATTTTTTTTTCTATAGTTACCTCCTAGATAGATGATTTTATGCTAGCTCTATAGTAGTCATGTGACTAGTACAACCAGGAAATGAACTTTGTAAATGTTACTTCTCATCTGTTACACCAGTGTTATCGAACATGCTAAAAACTATAGATATCTTTATGAATGTTCTTTCAAATTGGTTGGAATACTGTCAAAGTTGATAATACACTAATAGGTATACAAATCTATAACACAATAATAAGTTTAAGGTAGCAGGAGTGAGTAATTTCTTTACTAGCTATTATAAACTATTAATATTTAGAACGCTTATCTTCTCATAGGTAATCTTGAGAAAATTTAAAACTTTATCCCATGCGGTAAGCAAAACAATCTCTGGACAATAACGGTCCACACTAATTACTAGTGGAGCACTTAAATAGCTTTACAGATTTTAATTTAAATAGAAAAAAATTCTGCTTATCCGGCTCTTCTACGTTTATTTTTGCACTATCAAGTCTATGTGCACGACACCCGAAATCTACGTATATCCATGTAGAGGTTATCGATAATATAATCATATAGAGCCACTAAGATAAATGAATATATGCATTTTGTTAGGTTTCCGATAGATACTGTACATCATTTGTAATGTTAATCGATCTGCCCCGTGAAATAATCTGAATAGTAATTTGTTCCTGGTTCAGTATCATCATGTGAATAACTAACTAGACTGTAATTAAAATAAAGAGCACATAAATTTTTGAAAAATGTTTTGTTACTAGGAGAGTTAATTACTGACTTCGTTAATCATTACTATGTTTTGTTTATGAATATCTTCAGAATATTAGATAAATGCGAATAGAAAATACCCTAAGTAAGAAAGACTTAATGAGTCAACGTATAACTTGATTCTCTAACTAAATATTCTTTTTCAGTCACTAATCTACAACCAACTGCATGACATTAAATTAACCCCTTAGTTGATTAGAAAATTCTCCTGTTTCAAATGACTGTGGAATGTTGCATTACTTCCATATTTGTCATAGATTACTGTTTAAGTAGTGTATCTGATCTGTATATTCAGTAGACAATTCATTACAGTAATTCAACCGTGCGTAATTTAATGATACTAAAATATAGGGCTAACAAAGAAGGTCATAAGAATGAAACATCATCATCAAATGACAATCAATTTTAAAAGTGATTTTCAATTAGAATAATACTAGATTTTATATTTAAGTTGGATTGTGACTGGCAAGTGGAATCCAGGGCGAGCGTTTCGTCCTATTTGGGACTTATCGGCTGGATGTACCTGTATCCCAATGTTGATGTTCACATTGCGATTCAAACTCAGTCTGCTTCGTGACAAACTCCACCGCGTTCACCACTAGGCTACAGTGTCTAGTCAGAGACTGATCAGTTTCAGTTTATTACAAATCAACGAGAAAATACAAGCTTATTGATAACATAACTGAGAAACTAGCATATGATAGAAGTTAATTACATTATGATCTACTTAAAGAAATCTACTTAACAGCTAATAATATTCAACTACAAACAATCTATTTATCTTTCTACGTTGGTATTGTGTTGCAAGGCGTTTAAATTGTATGTTTGACATTTTGTTAGTAAAAAAAAACATCATTGTTAGGGATATTTGATTGATTTCTATACTGCCATTCTTACATTGGTTGCCTAATTTATTACTCTTCACTGGCATTCATTTCTATTAGTTGTGTGAATGAATTCACTAGACATCATTTAGAAGGTCTTCGAAGTATAATCAATGTCGAACTAATCAACTTAAAAACTAACTGACTATCTTTAGATATATTGATCCACTTCATAATCATTATTTACATTATTTATTATTAGGTAGTTACTTAATTGTATTTAATTATAATGAGTAAACGCCTAGTTTTGTAAACTTCATTATTTAAGCTTATTACTAGAATAATAAACTGGATAGTAGTATATGATACAAATAGAAATTTATCCTTCACAACAAATGATAACATCAAATGATAATATCCATGTAGAAAAGTTATTTATCTACAAAAAAGAAAACAATTTTATAGCATGATAATTTAAGGCTAATTATAATGTATGTCATGTTAATGATGTATCAAGTTATGCAATCACTTGTATGTAATTAAAGTGTAAAGTCTACAACATAACTAACTGTTTATATAAAGTATCAGGTTATGTTAAGTGTGTAATAACGATTAGTTACATATATAACGTATATACTTACATGTCTGATAAGCAGAATGTAGTTGTCGATGGTATATTTATTTGTTCAACAGTTTTATCAAGACTCCAATTTGAAGTAGTAAGTAAGTTTATGTTTTAACTAATGACTTGTATAAATGTAGCTCAAAAGATTTGCTATGAGAGTATTAGATTATAGTACTGATATGCCGGGCACCTAGTGAAGATTGGCTATCTTCGGGAACTGTGATTGAGAACATTATTTCATTTATTATAACTGTGGACAGTGTTAACATTTTATTTCTATGACTGTTATGTTCCCCTTGCCCGGTTCTCGCGCTTAGTGTATTGATTCTTTGGGTATTGTTTATAATTATGAACTACGTCTACTTTATTGTGTACAAGTTCTCCCCATTCACTACCACTATTTCTTTTGTTCTGTACAAATGTTAAATTCTTGATTGGTTCACAGTGTGGTCTGATTTTATGTATATATAAATGCATGATTAAAATATAATAGGACCTTGGTCTTGGTTCTCGCTCTCTCAGTCTTCTTGCTCTCAACTCTGGTTGTCCGATTGTCGGCCTAGGGAGGTGAATGGGCTTAGGTCAATCGTACATTCTCAACTAGGCACACATCTTATTGGTATTCGCGTCCACCAACCAAAATCATCATCATCACCCTCGTCCTTCTTTTCATCTCGTCATAACAAGTACTTAAGGTTGCATTTATTAGCTGTAAATGAATATCGAGATAACGTAGATGTAAATCGCTAGTGAAAGTAGAGTATGAAACGAATCAGTAAGGCATCATAGTTTGTTATAAATGCAGATAAAACTTGGTTATGTATTACCTTACGGATTTAATATCAACTAAGCTTAATTTATAACAAAATCAACATAATTAGATGGAATGAATTTGTATTAGCTGAAGAAAACCTTTACAACTTTTACAACTTGACAGTGGCTTTCTTAGCTTAAAGAATATTATTTTTGATTCTTGTGAAATAAACATGAGCATCAAAAAGCTGTCCGATCAAATGATTTCAATAGTGTCACTTTGAAAAATGCAAAGATTGAGTGTCGAATAGTTCATTTCTATGAAATACATAATATACATAATTAAGTGATTGCATATTTTTTGGCTCAACAGACAACCGATTTACGAAATCAACATAAAGAAAAGCATATTTAGAACCTTTAGGTTAAGCTTCAATAGTGACTCAATATATGATAAATTTTACCTTTTGAAATCATAGTGATAACTAACAACTTCAAATAAACCAGAGTCATCAAGTATCATACAAATCTCCACAAACCATCTTATTACAAAGGCGAAATATGCATTTAATGTTATATCTTGCTTATGAAATTGGTAGTTAGGACTGATCAATGTTGTTTCTGGATATGTCTGTACACTGAGTGGATGTATAGATATTCATCATAGTAACACAAATACAAACAAAAATAATATGTTTCGACAAAAAAATCTTGATTGTTATAGTTTGAAAAATATAAGAAAATAACTTAGATATTTAAGTTGGATTGTGACTGGCAAGCGGAATCCAGGACGCAACAGAGACTGACCAGTTTCAATCCATTACAAATCAACGGGAAAATACAAACTTATCCTAATTACATAAAATAACTCAGTTTAATATAGTTGGCCTGTAGACAGAAATTGGATATGAGACATACATTTAGTCTTATTTGTACTTTACTAACTAATTGTATTTACATCAAAACGTTAGTGTTCTCACAGGGACTTAAAATCAGTATTTTTTTCTTCAGGCATCGATACTACTTGTGTACCATGATAACTATTTTCTAAAACCACATATATGGTGTTCCTCCATCTCAACTATCACCACTACAAATAAAAAATGTTTTCTTTATATTCATGCTTCATAGAATGCAGGGTCATTGCTTTTGTAGTAGAAGAATCAAACACAATAATGATTATTTAGCATAAATCAATTCTGGCATTTCTATTCGTCTCTTTATTTGTTATTGAAATCTTTCTTAAATCATAGAGATCATTTTTACTACATCAGATACTTTCAGTTTAGTACATCGTACAGTTCTGTCTATGACTTACTGATTAGCTCATGATGGTTTGTAAAATAAAGCTTTTTCAAAATTTGGAAACTATCTTCGAATAGAACAGTTACCACAAATCCCTTAAATCAATATACGTAAACTACTGTTCAATTTTCATATTTGTTTATTTCAATTGTTTTCATTTTAGAAATGCAGAATAATATTATCTCATGCGTTGTGGTAGTCTATCTGTCTGTTGCAGCATCTGTATTAATTGGAGCGTTTTCAACTGTCTTTCGTGCTGTACCAGCAGCTATGGTAACTGGCGTGCTATATGTTACATCTGGTATGTTATACTAAAAACCCTTCTTCTTTTCCATATAAGTTATCTTCACTTTTCTTACGTTTTTTCATACTTGTGTTCTGAGCTTTCTCCTTCCTCTTCGTTACGATTATTATATGGCTTTATATTTTTTATTGTAATTTATAGAACAGGAGGTTCTAACAGAAGGTATATATTTTTTCTATTAGGAATAGAACTAACAACCTGGAATAGTTTGATAATAAAAAGAGAAAGGAAGATCGTTATGAAAACCATGTGACAACAGAACAGAGAGAATTTTGTCAGTAATAAAGTAACGTCTTCTTGAAAAATGACTGTAAGATTTAAATACAAATGGTGATTGAATTCAATTAAGTGTATTAATTTGTTGAACGTCAACTAGCAAATAATGTTTCTTAGTCATTGAATATATCACAGATTGATGTTAGCAGGGCACCATTGAAAACCAAAGAGCACTGTACAGCTGTTTCGTTCCAATGTGGAGAGAATTTTGTCAATAATAAAGCGGCCTCTACTAGAAAAATGACGGTAAAGTTTAAGTTCAAATAGTCGTTGGATTCAATTAAGTGTATTAACTTGTTCAAAGTTAACTAGGAAATAACGTTTTTTAATCACTGAATTTTGACAAAATAGTAAACTTCATATAAATTTTCTTATTAAATTCGTGTAACCAGTCGAAAATCTAAAATGAACACTTAAGTTTCTGGGCAATTTAGAAGCTTGGTAATGTAACGAATGCACACCTATAGGGATTTGATAAGGGCTGAGGATATGTTTAACTTTGTCAAGTCGAAACAACTAGTATCATTTCTTCAAGTATCAGTAACAACATTTCGCCTTTAAACAACAGTGTCTAGTCTCAGTTAATATTATAAGTTAAATGCTTTCGATAGGTTTCTTAAACTTATATAAATGTAATTTATACAGTAATAGGAACTAAATGAAAGCATAAAAACAAAGTAAAATCCAATTAAGTATCAATCATACGAAGTACAATAAAATAGATAAAGAGATTTTTTTTAAGTATCTTTTATAGCAACAGTCCACCTAGCTCACTAAAAATTTGGCAAATCAACTCAATTAAACAAAACTACGTTCGCGTAACTCCTGATTTATTTGTATGATTGACTTTCTGTATCTTGTCTGAAGAGTATACAAACATTCTAAAGTGTGGTGGTCGTTATGCTTCATTTTACTTTTTTAGTATGGTGACATTTCACTGAACCATGCTTCTTCTAATAACCATACCTCGTAAATCAGTAACTACTTATTTAGTGTAAGTGGATCTAGAATAAATACAAATAGCTGGTTATTTAGAATACTTTCAATGATGGTGCATATACAAACAAATCACTACATATCAGGTACGGCAACTTAAATATGCACCAGTCTGGAAGTAAAACAACTAGCAAAATATTTATCAAGCTTTCTGACAGCTATTTCTCCTTTAGTATATAACGATTAGAAGCAATATTTAGTGCCTGATCTTCATCTTCAATACAATAAACATTAATATCGTTCCGTTAAGCCTGTTCGTTTATTTATCAAAGAGCTACCTAAATAGGTAGACATTCATAACATCCTGAATTACATCTTGTACACTCTAGATCGATCAAGAAACTGGTCTTCTTTCATTTGCGATTCTAAATTTTATTTTATTAAATTGATAAGTAAGAAAATGTTACATCTTACTTTCAGAATTGTTCACTTAGCTTGGATTTACCTTGGGAACTTTGGTCCGCTTACATCTTCATGTAGGTGCCTGACAACAGTTCATGAGAAGTGCGATCTATCCAGTCTATTTGGACTGAATTAATGTAGGCAGTATTTGGGGTTTAGTTAACTGAATACGTCACAGATTGATTTTGGCACAGTACTGATGAAAATCAGGCATCATCTGACAGCTGTTTCGTTCTAGTATGGAACTTCTCAGCAATGCTCACTCTAGATTCCGTCTCAGAGACTTCAGCTTGGCCAACACCTAACCCTCTGAATGACTGAGCAGGTATCATATGGTAGAATTCCTACTTTCATCAGTTTGTGATGTAGCGCGATGATCATCCAATGTTATCGGTGATAACTGCCCCCCTCCCGTCAAGTACGCAATAAAAGATAAGATGTTTCTGTTAAATGAAGCATTATTACAGAATAAATACACAACAAATGCAACGATCTCGTGGTTAGACTGTAAGACGTGAACACAGTATACTGCAGTATTTTCATGGATATAGTTGAAAGTGACCATAAACTTCAGTGTTTGTGACAGTTAACATACACAATTTAACCGATAACAGAAGATTTCAGTCAACTTTACTAAAATTACTTTGAAAACCAGTAAGTTTGTACCTTTTAGTGCAGTTCAGTCAAAGGAAAATAATGCGATCTGATAGAACCACGACAATAGGCATCTTAGTATTTGATTATATGGTTATGTAATCATATTTATAATGTTTCCAGTAGACCTTTTATTTCTCATAGAAATATCTTAATGCGGCAGCATTGCATTACATAGCTCTTTGAAATGTTAATTGATGCTAGTGAAAGTATCATTAATTAACTTCGTCTTCTTATCATCGTCCTTAAAATTTACTACTGATAATAACTGTAGAGCATTTAAAATCTATCAAGCACTGAATAGTTGTCTCGTTCTAGTTTATTGCTGTAAAATGTCAATACGTTCTTAAAATCCATAGGTAAAATCAAACAGAAAACTTGCAGGTTGAAAGTATTTTATTTCAAGAAATAATTATTTAAATTTAATATTACAAAATGACGTGGGTTAAACAACCAATGGAAACCAAGGACTGGGATTAGATTTTCGTTTTATCTCAGAGTGGGATTCATCACTTCGTCAACTACTTCACTAACGACTTACTTCCAAAGGTAGGCTCTGGAGCTCCATTAAGAGGCTACCAATGAGGTTTAACTATATCTGGTATGAGTCAGTTACTTACTATTTGCATGGGATGAGGTCACGCAGCATATTACGGATCGATTAAAGTTGATAATGTCAACCTTTGGATAGTGGATCACTGGTCTAACAGTCAAGCGTTCAGCCTGAAAACTAAAGGTTCTGGACTCCATCGTACTGTAGAGATGTGAATGCGCTCAGCTGTGTAGTCGCATAATGGAATGAAGCGTCTACTAAGTACTTCCTAATTTTTAATGTTTGTCTAACTCAAGTTATTTCGTGGTGTTAATTTGAACTCAACAATCACCATAACTCCCAATTGAATTGTGAATTTGCCTTGAAAAAGTGAAATAACAACTTTTTTCATTATATTCCAGGTGTCTTTATTATTTTTGCAAATTGTATACATCATACAAAATTGAACCGACTTGAATATGAATGGGGTCCATGCTATCCAATATCACAGATACCACGAACTGTAAGTTGTACTGTGTAAACTTAAAAACAATATCAACTGACATTCGTATAATTTTACTTATTTGTTCGACACTATTTTGAAATATTACGTAATAGATGAAGGTTTTACTCACTTGTTTGCAATAGCTAAGAGATACGAGATTATTTAGCACCAAAGAATTTCATTTCTTCAGACTTCAAATCAATTTTATAAAATCTACGAGAAGAAAATGGTTGCTCTCTGATATTATGCTGCTTCTTAGTCATAAGTCTATCACACATCCTTTGGTCAAGGATACTAGGTAAGAACTAAATCAACCCTTTGACGCTTCAGACCGAACGGTTCGGCATTTATTCATATCTAGATCATTCTTCATTCTTTACTGACGGTAAACTGTGTAGACTGTATTGATTCGATTCACAAATAAAATGTATCTGATTTACGAACTGAATAAAAAAGATCATCAGCTTTTACATCATAAGATGACTGAAGGATTTATTTAATTCACATAAATTTAACAGTTTTCTGAAATGGGAATCAATTTCTGAAATGGAGACCAATCACAATTAGTTCAGAAATTAAGTCGGATTACAGCGGACGATGTAACCAACGATTGAACTGCAAATATTTCTTACACGTATAAATAGATTAAAAGAGTCATTTATTATGGAACAAATAAATACTGGCTGTACAATGTCCAGACTAAGTCACAGTGATGGAGTTTAATATAAATTTCGATTGGTCTGTGTTATATCTCGTACTTGATATCTTGACTAGCCTCAAAAGAATTTTAACACTCGAACGAATTGAACACTCTTAGTCGCAAATTCAAAAGACAGAAAACGAGAGAAAACAGGAAACTTTATTCCAGTAAAATGGAGTGTCAGTTTTGCACAAAATAATGGGGTATTTATAGTTTTTTTTGAAACAACAAAATCAGTATTATAATCCATCCAATCGGAACTAAGAAATTTCAACTATTACCCAATCAGAACGCATTACGTTGAGATTCTGGAAGGTTCTGTCGATCGGTGATTGGATGGAATGTCTCTGGCTCTTTCAAGGGTACTGGAAGCTTCGTTAAGATTTCTGGGAGTTGTCCAGACAGTCTCATGTTTGTTATAATTACAATCACGAGCAGGTACTAAGAAATTGTCAAGAAAGTTTACACCCTAAAATTAGATAATTGTTGAATCACCAAGTGTCGAATGCTGATCAACATGTGAAAAATGTAATACATATTTTACTACAAATTTTTTGAATTGAAGTCTACTTTAAAGATTTTGTTGATAGTTATAAAAAAGGTACAGAGTTTAGTTATTTCAATAAAGTAATTAGCCTACGTATACTATGGGCAATTTTAATAAAATGTGGTAGACAGTAGCTTAGTTAAGTGTTGAGTAGAATTATGTTATTGAAGATCCCCTGAAATTGTAGACAAGTGTCAGCAGGATTCTGTTAACATTTAAATATCACTCTGATAACGATTCGCTTAGTAACATCAATTAGAGAACCGCTTTAAATCATACAGTAGAAGATAACTGATCCATGATGGTTTATGACTTCCCATCTAAGCGAATTCACAATATCACACAGCATCAAACATAGTAAACTGACAGTAACATTATAAAAAGCCCAGCTATTTTCCTTCCCATGTTTTAACATTATCTCTTCTGATTAAATAAGAAAAGTAATATTTTTCTGATTGTGAATATTTCAAAGTGGAATTCCGAGAACATGTTTTGGTACAATCAGATTAATACACTGAGTCTGGTTGTTTGGAACTGGCACTGTTGTACACAGCTAATCAAAGAGGGATATCAAAATCAATAAGGTTAATTAATAAATGTTGTACGTTGAAAATTATGCAGGCCTACATAAGTCATCAATATGATTACATGTAAGGTAGATTATGGTAAGCTAATTGACGATATTGAAGTTATAGTATTTCATAAGTTAAATAGAATTCATTACTTCAACGTAACCTATCTATTCTAACCAGATTATTGTCTTCTTATTAAAGATCTAATCATCTCATAATTCAATAATCTTTTTTTATAATTCCTTTTTTCATAGTTATACACACCAGATATCATTAGTGTACATACACTTTGGCCTGTATTAGTCAGTTGGATATCATCATTTGTCTTCTTTACTGCATCAATTACATGGATGATTCTTACACAGTTAATGACATTTGAAAATTCTAAAACTATGATTTAGTTGTCATGTTTATTCTCATTGAATAATATTAACTAAGTTGTATAGTCTTTTCATATGTATTGAAAGTGTTCAACGAATTAATTATTCTAGTAAATGATGGATCTAGAAGTTTTCATTAATTCGTCTTTGTTCATTTTCTAATTGGGTTTACAATAAATCTATCGATTAATTATCAACAGTTTATCTATTCAAAATGGTACTTAATTTGTTATCTATTCAATGAACACATCAATTTCGTGTAAATATTGATTGTAGTACTTAGTTACAAAGTAAAATTCATTAAATTTAATTTTAAAAACACAGAGACGTTTGAACGAAGAATATTCTTTTCGATAAATGCTCATCAGGTTCTACATTTATTAGTTCAGAATTATCAGTGACAAAAATAACTCTGATAACGATTCGCTTAGTACATCAATTAGAGAACCGCTTTAACATCATACAGTAGAAGATAACTGATCCATGATGGTTTATGACTTCCCATCTAAGCGAATTCACAATATCAACAGCATCAAACATAGTAAACTGACAGTAACATTATAAAAAGCCCAGCTATTTTCCTTCCCATGTTTTAACATTAATTCTCTTCTGATTACATAAGAAAAGTAATATTTTTCTGATTGTGAAATTTCAAAGTGGAATTCCGAGAAACATGTTTTGGTACAATCAGATTAATACACTGAGTCTGGTTGTTTGGAACTGGCACTGTTGGTACACAGCTAATCAAAGAGGGATATCAAAATCAATAGGTTAATTAATAAATGTTGTACGTTTGAAAATTATGCAGGCTACAGAAGTCATCAATATGATTACATGTAAGGTAGATTTATGGTAAGCTAATTGACGATATTGAAGTTATAGTATTTCATAAGTTAAATAGAATTCATTACTTCAACGTAACCTATCTATTCTAACCAGATTATTGTCTTCTTATTAAAGATCTAATCATCTCATAATTCAATAATCTTTTTTTTATAATTCCTTTTTTCATAGTTATACACACCAGATATCATTAGTGTACATACACTTTGGCCTGTATTAGTCAGTTGGATATCATCATTTGTCTTCTTTACTGCATCAATTACATGGATGATTCTTACACAGTTAATGACATTTGAAAATTCTAAAACTATGATTTAGTTGTCATGTTTATTCTCATTGAATAATATTAACTAAGTTGTATAGTCTTTTCATATGTATTGAAAGTGTTCAACGAATTAATTATTCTAGTAAATGATGGATCTAGAAGTTTTCATTAATTCGTCTTTGTTCATTTTCTAATTGGGTTTACAATAATCTATCGATTAATTATCAACAGTTTATCTATTCAAAATGGTACTTAATTTGTTATCTATTCAATGAACACATCAATTTCGTGTAAATATTGATTGTAGTACTTAGTTACAAAGTAAAATTCATTAAATTTAATTTTAAAAACACAGAGACGTTTGAACGAAGAATATTCTTTTCGATAAATGCTCATCAGGTTCTACATTTATTAGTTCAGAATTATCAGTGACAAAAATAGCAAGTTCTGAGGCGGGTATAACATCATTTAAATATAAAGGATAATCGGATGCAACGCAGTTCCATCCGAAAAACATTATAAAAAGCCCAGCTATTTTCCTTCCCATGTTTTAACATTATCTCTTCTGATTAAATAAGAAAAGTAATATTTTTCTGATTGTGAATATTTCAAAGTGGAATTCCGAGAACATGTTTTGGTACAATCAGATTAATACACTGAGTCTGGTTGTTTGGAACTGGCACTGTTGTACACAGCTAATCAAAGAGGGATATCAAAATCAATAAGGTTAATTAATAAATGTTGTACGTTGAAAATTATGCAGGCCTACATAAGTCATCAATATGATTACATGTAAGGTAGATTATGGTAAGCTAATTGACGATATTGAAGTTATAGTATTTCATAAGTTAAATAGAATTCATTACTTCAACGTAACCTATCTATTCTAACCAGATTATTGTCTTCTTATTAAAGATCTAATCATCTCATAATTCAATAATCTTTTTTTTATAATTCCTTTTTTCATAGTTATACACACCAGATATCATTAGTGTACATACACTTTGGCCTGTATTAGTCAGTTGGATATCATCATTTGTCTTCTTTACTGCATCAATTACATGGATGATTCTTACACAGTTAATGACATTTGAAAATTCTAAAACTATGATTTAGTTGTCATGTTTATTCTCATTGAATAATATTAACTAAGTTGTATAGTCTTTTCATATGTATTGAAAGTGTTCAACGAATTAATTATTCTAGTAAATGATGGATCTAGAAGTTTTCATTAATTCGTCTTTGTTCATTTTCTAATTGGGTTTACAATAAATCTATCGATTAATTATCAACAGTTTATCTATTCAAAATGGTACTTAATTTGTTATCTATTCAATGAACACATCAATTTCGTGTAAATATTGATTGTAGTACTTAGTTACAAAGTAAAATTCATTAAATTTAATTTTAAAAACACAGAGACGTTTGAACGAAGAATATTCTTTTCGATAAATGCTCATCAGGTTCTACATTTATTAGTTCAGAATTATCAGTGACAAAAATAGCAAGTTCTGAGGCGGGTATAACATCATTTAAATATAAAGGATAATCGGATGCAACGCAGTTCCATCCGAAAAACATTTAACGCCGCAAAAATACAACTGGTATTTTCTACCCGCCCTATCGTGATAACGAAAATAAAGGAAAAATTACCTAAGCTTGCCACTTCATTTTGTATCTATCAGTTCAACTGCTCCTGTGGAGCAAGTTACTTTGGCAGATGCTCAAGGAATTTACTCCTCCGTTCCCGGGAGCACCTTCCAGTTTGGTTAACCAAAGGAGTTGTCAGAAATATCAACAGCTCAGTACTAGCTCACCTAATCGAAACAGGTCATACGGCGAGCATAGATCAGTCATTTAAAATAATATTCTGTGTTAAGAGCTATCTGCCAAGATCGGTTAGACTCAAAGTCCTTAAAATGGCAGAAGCGATAGCTATACAGATCAAGAGGCCAGAACTATGCATACAGAAGAAGTATGTTCAACCACTTCTCCTGCCATGGCCGACGCAAGATTCATTAAACCATTCTCCAATTTAATCCTACGACGATTTAAATTTAGTATCGCATATGTATCTTTCCCTCTTTATATGTGTATTTGTATAATCTAGGTCTACCCTGTCCAAATACTACTCTCTTTGTTCACATGTATGCATATACATAATAATAATAATAATAATAATAATAATAATAATAATTATTATTATTATTATTATTATTATTATTATTATTCATTAAGGTACATAGAATGAATTTGAATATCACTCAATCTTCTTTCCTAATTTTATTGACTTGGTAACATTTTAAGACCGATCAAATGAACTGATTATAATTTTTTTTATTATTGTTATTGTTACTATGTGACGAATTTTGATTATCACTCACTCCATTTTGTAATCTCTTACCTATTCGGTTACATTTTAAGTACGATTCAGCCTTTGTCTAATCCTATTTTGTCACTACCCCATCTCCTATGTCACCGATATACAGAGATACCTATCCATACATTGGATTAATAAGCTTGTTGTTCATTTCAATTGTCGTTTACGTTCCACAAGTTACATGATAATGATGACTATTTCAACATTAACATTCGTATCTTACAAATAATCTGATGAGGCAAAAAAATGTATATCCAAATTATTCTTTATATTTAAATGATGTTATATCCGCCTCAGAACTGGCTATTTTTGTCACTGATAATTTTGAACTAACAAATGTAGCATTTATCGAAAAGAATATTCTTCATTCAAACGTCTTTGTTTTTAATAAGCATGGGAATTTTTAAACAGTTGAAATTTAATCTTGTTTCTTTGGCTTTTTATATGGAGATTTTCTAAAAGGATGTATTCAATTTTGACATCACGAATTGATGTGAATCAGACAACCATTGATCACCTGGATCACTGGACAGCTGTTACGTCCTAGTATGGGACTCCTCAGCAATGCGACCACAGCGGGACCGAACCCAGGACCCTCTGGCTCCGCGGCAAACGCTTTACCATTGGACCACTGAGTCGGCTTCTAACGGTTGATATTTCCAGTTCAGTCAATTCGTGATATGTTACGCGACCTCCTCCATGCTATCGGTGGGTTACTGTCCCACACCCGATTGAATATTAACTATCTCCCCAAACCCCCTAATCGTAACTAATATCAGTTCACTAGTGACTAGCTCCTCGAGGTAATGCCTGGAGTTCTAGTGTGAAGACGTGACCGGTGGAGTTCAACTGTGTCGGGTGTATGACAGTAACCCACCGACGGCATGGAGGAGGTCGCGCAACATATCACGAATTGACTGAACTGGAAATATCAACCGTTAGAAGCCGACTCAGTGGTCCAATGGTAAAGCGTTTGCCGCGGAGCCAGAGGGTCCTGGGTTCGGTCCCGTTGGGGTCGCATTGCTGAGGAGTCCCATACTAGGACGTAACAGCTGTCCAGTGATCCAGGTGATCAATGGTTGTCTGATTTACATCAATTCGTGATGTCAAAATTGAATATTAACTATCTCCACAAACCCCCTAATTGTAGAAGAATGTAGTTTTATTTAAATAGTTGTATGAGTTTTTCTCTTCGGATACATTTTTAAGTAAATTGTCTGTTTGAAGAATAGATACATCCTTTGTGTAGATGCACTTCTTGCAACCAATTTTACGTAATCAATTGAAAACCTCTTTCTATAAGATCATACAAAATCAGATTAGCCATATAACAGCATCTTTACATGTGATACCTTCTTGACATTTATTAACTATTTTAAATCGTAGAAGAAGTGTTGTTTATCAATTGTATATAATAAACTTATACATTAGTCGACGTCTTTGCATTAAGATAACTGTAAAAGTTCGTTATTCAGATATTTTAAAATTCATTGAGTTTAAATGGGCTAGAGCCTCCCCGAAGACTGGTATTTACAATGTAAATAAGAAAACACCACATATGTCATGATCTACTGTTATGTTCAACAAATCTCAAACATTCCTAAACACTTCATCAGCTAAAACTATATAGGAAGAATAAATTTACTACAAACTCAAGTGTATATACAATTGATTAAATCGGCACTTAATAATTGTATGTTTTTCGTCAGTAAATGAACGAAACACACTTCCTCGTAACTACTAATTCATGAACTTACATCTGAAATTTCATCCAAATTCGTATATTGCGTTATAAGATGATCAAGATTATGTGTGGAATTGCAGTGGATAACTGCCGCAATATTTTGTTTAACCAATGGTATTATGAGCTAGAGAAGTGACTTCAGATGCATTAGTTGCTTTGAGCTTTGTTCAATAATTGTAAATATAAAGTGCCATATGCCTTTGTTTCAACGTAAGGCAATAAAGTGGATATAAAAGGAGTAAGAAGAAGAACTAGTCTAGGAACAACGAATGTTTCAGAATTGGAAATCCAAGATGAGATTCTTAAGACATACTTCACGTATAACAAAAACGTCCATTTTATCTTTTCAGCTGACAGTTTTGCCATGGTGTGTTGACAGTCTATACTTCATCTATTTACTTTATAGGGATAGCTACTTGTTCAAAGGATATGGCTCACAAGTTACGAGAAGTCTTATCTGATGTCTCCATGACTGAAATAAGAGGTCATCTATAATGTCAATTATACTGACAACTACGATCACGAGTTTAAACTCATGACTCACAAATTTTCATGATATCAATGAGAATACTCGGAAAATTTCTAGTAACTAAATAATTGGATCGAATTCTATTTCATAGACTAACTTAGTTATATCCATTATTTCAGTTAATGAAGATCAACTGGATTAACCATATGTTTAGACGTCGACACAAAAATGTTATTACATTCTGTAATACAGAAATTTCCGTAGGTGTTGGTTACAGAAAGAGTTATCAAATCTGATTTACTAAGTACGTTAATAATAATAGTTGTTTATCGATCATTTCTATTTTAAGTAGGTTTGGATGCATGTTATCCAGAGTAACTTTATCTAACTAAGAAGATGTGAAGTCATCATAAGTGAAGTCTAACAATTTTTCTAACTTCATGAAGGTGATTACATAAGGTTACATGAACACATTTATCATATTCACATATGAATCTTATAGGCTTTTGTAATTAACATAGAATAATGAAATACTAAAGTAATGTGAATCACATCATTGCCAAATTTAAAAACTAAAAAATTGTTTTATCTTGAAGTAAACCCGGCATATGATCAAGTTATGTTTGCAGTATTACCTGAGCAACTTCTAATGATCGAACCCACTCTTACGAATGAGAATAATTCAGAAGGCAGTGAAGGATGGAAGAGAAGTTATATTTGATTGTGAATAGAGCGTCAATGGGAAGTCAACGTCTACGCTGACAAACTACAGAGAGAGATACTTCACACGGTACGGCATGACGTGATCTGGTTATGATGCGTAACCGAGTGCCTTCAGTTAGTCGTGTGCGCTAAAACAAACATGGTCAGCATCAATGTCGAGGACCTATGCAACTATTTATTGTGGGGATTATTTACCGCTACAATCTCGTATAATTTATGAAAAGTTTAAACTCTTTTTGTACCTTAATGCTAATTAATACAGTTAGCAACTACTATGTAAACAGTAAACTGTAGATATGCTTCATTAATCATGGAGAAAGTATATTTAAAGCTAATGAATACAAATGAAGCTTAAACTTTTAAACTAAATGCATTCAGTAAAAGACTATTATGTGTTGTATAGCATGAATAAAACTATCGATAAACCTTAATTTGAATAGTAAACGCCCATTGCTAATTTAAAAAAGATAAACAAACAAACTGGGCTAACAAGAATTTGATTCAGTCAAACAATCCCTTCTTGATGATTTGCATTTTTAGCCTGTACAATTGCATATACGATGTTAACAATTCGACTGATTAAACATGGTAACAAACATAGGCATGCGAAAAATTGTTCAAAAATTCCCATGTTTATCAAAAAAAAAAAGACGTTTGAATGAAGAATATTCTTTTCGATAAATGCTACATTTATTAGTTCAAAATTATTAGTGACAAAAATAGCCAGTTCTGAGGCGGATATAACATCATTTAAATATAAAGGATAATCGGATGCTCAAGGAATTTACTGCTTCATGCATAGGAGCACCTTCCGGTTTGGTTAACCAAAGGTGTGGTCAGAAGTATCATTAGTTCAATACTAGTACATCTAATTCAAACAGGTTATGCGGCGAGCACAAATCAGTCATTCACAATAATATTCTGTGTAAACAGTTATTTGCCAAGTTCAGTTAGAGTCAGAGTCCTTAAAACAACGGAGGTGATAGATATACAAGTTGAGAGGCTAGAACTGTGCATACAGAAGAAGTACGTTGAACTTCGTCTCTCAATATGGCCGACGTAAGATCCATTAAACCAATCTCCACCTTAATCATACGACGATTTAATTTTAGTAATGCAAATGTATCTTCCCCTCCCCCCCCCCTATATGTATTTGTATAATTTAAGTCTACCCTATCCAAATACTACTCTCTTTATTCACAAATATGCATATTATTATTATTTATTATCATTATTAATAATTAAGGTACACAGAATGAAGTCAAACATCACTCAATCTTCTCTCCAAATGTTATTGACTTGGTAACATTTTAAGACCGAATAAATGAACTGATTATAATTCTTTTTATTATTGTTATTGTTACTAGTTGACGAATTTTGATTATCACTCACTCCATTTTACAATCTCTTATGTAATCGGTTTCATTTTGAGTAGGATTCAGGCTTCATCTACATATACTTGATCTAATCGTATTTCGCCACCACCGATATCACTCATATACAGAGATACCTATAGACATATTTGGTTAATAATGTTGTTTATTTCGATTATCGTTTACCTTTCATACGTTACAGGATGATGACCATTTCAACATTAACATAGGCATTTTACATATAATCCAAAGAGAGAGAGAAAAAATGTATATCCAATTATCCAATTAACATCTAGATGATGTTGCACCTACCTCAGAATTGACTATTTTTGTGACTACTAATTTTGAACTAACAAATTTAGAACCAGATCAGAGAATTTATCGAAAAGTATATCATAGAAGCCGAATAGGAAATATGAAATTAAATCGTGTCAAATTATACAATATACTTATTTGATTGAATATGTCACAGGGTACCATTGAAAACCAGGGAGCACTGGACAGCTCTTTCATTCTAGTGTGCAACTCCTCAGAAGTGCGCACCCCAGATTCCACACCAGGGGCTCCAGGTTGACGGTGAACGCCTAACCATCTGCACCACTGGGTCGGCATCCGATGGTAAAATTCCCACTTCTATCAATTTGTGATATATAGCGCGACCCATTGGTGCAGATGGTTACCCGTTCGCTGTCAACCTGAAGCCCCTGGTGTGGAATCTGGGGTGCGCTCTTCTAAGGAGTTCCATACTAGAATGAAAGAGCTGTCCAGTGCTCCCTGGTTTTCAATGATACCCTGCCAACATTAATCTGTGACATATTCAATTAAATAAATAACTAATTTCCACGAACATAACCATCCCGATTGAACTATACTTTAGTTCAGGACAATTCAGAAGTGTTTCACACACTGGATCAAACGTACAAATCGGATTACTGACAGAATACTAAAATTGAGTTCAAAGATCCACATTTCTTTCAGAATCAATCTTGAATCCAGTTACAAATAAGAAGATGAGAGTATTTCGTAAACATGATTTGAAAATGAAGATAGATTTAGTTAAGAAGGATTTTTAAAAGAGAATGCCAAGGATGTCTTATTCTTTCTAGTTTTTTCGTGTTATTCTATGAATGATGTCAGTATATGGTAAAACCTGCTTTTAAATGCAACTCATTTCCGTAATCTGCATACTCATTAATGAATAAACAATGAAACAAATTAAGTTGTGATACTATGCAACATTCCTTACTTTGAAGAGGAAATCTCGGATTTTATATTAAGATTTAGCGTATTTCAACTCCACCTGGAGCCCCCTAAGGTTACTGTCTGTCCCAAGACCGGATAAAGGAGAAGGGTTAGACATGGGATTAGCAACCCCATCCCATTAAACAACTACCTTGCTGAAAAAACGCTAACCAGAAGTTTAGAAGGACCATGGAAGATGTAAGAGCAAGGAGAGGAACTGACATAGCTTTAGATCACCATCTGGTGGAGGCTAAAATGAAACTGAAGCCAAAGAATCACTGAACAACTGGGGCAGCATCATTACAAAACTTTAATACAGCCCTTCTCCAGGATACTAACAAACGCAACGAATTCAAAATAACTCTCAAAAATAAGTTCAAGGCATTTAATGATCTACTTGAAAAAGGTGGAACCAATATGGAAGACAACTGGAAAGAGATTAAGGAAACAATAACTTCAACATGTCAGGAGGTTTTGGGTCTCAAGAAACAACACCAAAAGAGTGGATTTCTGTTGGTACTCCGGACAAGATCCAAGAAAGGAGGAGCGGAAAGATAGCCATTAATAACAGCCGGACAAGAACAGAGAAAGCCAAGGCACAGGCCGAATACACCGAAGTCAACAATCAAGTAAAGCGGAGCATCAGGTCAGATAAACGGAAATTTGTTGTGGATCTAACAATGACAGCGGCAAAAGCTGCAAGAGAAGGAAACATGAAGCTCCTATACGATACAATGAAGAAGCTAGCTGTGAAATCCAGTAAGCCAGAACAGCCAATCATTAATAATACTGGCAATTCAATCACAAAAGTGCATTAACAACGAAATAGGTGGGTAGAACACTTCGACAAACTCTTGAATAGACCAGCCCTACTGAAACCACCAGTCATTGAAGCAGCAGCCACGGATCTCCCTATAAGCACCGACCCACCAACAGTCGAAGAAATCAAAATGGCCATCCAACAAGTCAAGAGTGGCAAGTCATCAAGACTAGACAACGTACCAGCGGAGGCACTGAAGACAGATATAGAAGCACCTCAAAGATACTCCATATTCTCTTCAGAAAGATTTTGGAGGAAGAACAAGTGCCAGCAAACTGAAAAGAAGGGTACCTCATCACGATACCAACGAAGGGACATCTTAGCAACTGCGAGAACTACAGAGGCATCACTCTTCTTACAATCCCAGAAAAAGTCTTCTAAAGAGTGTCATTGAACCGGATAAAAGGTCCAGTCGACACCAAACTTCATGACCAATAGGCCGGATTCCGTAAAGACGGATCGTGTACCGATGAAATCACTACTTTAAGGTTCGTTTTTAAACAATTAATTGGATGGAATTCACCACTTTACATCAACTTTCTTGACTCCTGATCCGTTGGCCAGATACGTCAACAACAACCTTCTGTCAGAGGACTAATCAACTTACATCCGAGGAAGAAATTAAGAAACGATGCTGGAGGTGGATTGGACACACAATGAGGAAACCATCAAACTGTGTCACAAGACAAGCACTAACTTGAAATCCTAAAGGCCAAAGAAAAAGAGGAAGACCCAGGAACACATTGCGTCAGGAATTGAAGACAGACATGAAGAGAATGAAGAGCACTTTGGAAGAGATAAAAAGGTAAGCCCAGGACAGAGGTGGCTGGAGAATGCTGGTGGGCGGCCTATGCTCCACATGGGGTAATAGGCATTGATTGATTGATTGATTTGTCGTATTTCATTCAGAAGTATATCATTATAAAATTCTTTCTTCTGAGTTCAGATAAGTGTCTTACTAAATGGTTTATAAAGCCAAATGCAGTTTGACAAACCATTTAGAATTAGTCCAACATTGTTAGAAACGAAATCAAAATAAAATTGTACTCTTCAACTAAGCGAAACAGCAAAGAATGTTTATGAGTTATGACAAAACAACTATCTAGTGCTTGTTAATTTCTAGTGATTATCTAATTCAGGTTAAATTGTAACAAAAGATTAAAGCGTATTAACTGGTTAACAGATTGATGTTTACAATAGTATGTAAACAATAGTGTTGATTAGACTACATATTCATTTTGGTGTAATTTCTAAAATGTTCTACCATCCGTGGGCTGAATTACTGTCTTAAGAAGCATTTTATGATACGTTTCGACTGACTTATTGATTTCATCTTGTAAAAAATACGTTAGATGAATTACTTTGAAGTACTGAAACTCAATAAAATATCCAGTCCAGGATAATCATAATAATAATAATACATTGAAGGCTGCAAGCAAAATGTGACCGAGGGGTATGTTGACGCCATTAGAACACTTGTTGTAATTTTACAATGATTTATAAAGTCTTAGTTTAAATGCTAACATTCATTTATCTTCAGAGTAACCTCCCTAATGGGATGAAAACATAAAGGATTATATCTGCTATCACTTTCATCAAATGCATTAATTATCAATATGTACATGAAAAACGGATACAGATAGGGAATGTTAGCTTTTGATCAAGCTGTAAATACACTGACTATATCTCCATCAGATTCCTGAACACTGATTTCGTAGGTATGTATTCACCGAAAATGATTACCCTTAAGAGTTACATCAAAGTATGTTATTCATTAAGGAATATCGTTGAAAGGTTGACAGCTGTTTACATAAAAATTCCATTATACCACAATGTCACATCTTTCCATTAAACCAAATAAGAGGAGGGTTATGTACCGTTTATGACTTTAGTCGGTCTTAATTAACTATGCCACTGTAAACATTTCTATTTAGGTGAATACATCGGTCATGGGTTAGAAAACACGACAAAGTATCTCCATATCTCCCTCCGAAACACCATACATAAATTTTGAAAACATGGAAATTTTTTTATCAAATATGGATAGTTTGACAGTTAACAATTTTTTTGCCGTAATATACAGAACCTCTAAAGGTAGATATATATGATAGATGGGTAGGACTACATATACGTGTTCGACTTTCTATCGTCATGCAACGAGGAAATTTATACACCAAATACTTTGCATTTAACTAATGATTATCTTTATGACTGAGATAGTTTTCCCAAATCCAAAATATTTTCAAGACACGTATTATCACGTAATCTAATCAAGGCTACCTTCAGTATCGAAATAGTCATGTTAATGTTGTTTGTGATTCCCAACCATTACAACTGTTCCTTCAATACTCATCCATGTTATGACTAGCCTCACAGATCGCTAATTTTTTCGATTACTCCTTGCGTCAGTTCATAATATCCATTGAAGTACTACAACCATTTAGTGGATATGCAATAAAAATTAAGACAAAATACAGTGGTATTTGGTTAGTCATTATGCATCCGTTATTCCATCGTATAATCAATCATCCAACCGTGATATCGTAAACGCATTTAACGTATGATGTTGTACAGGATTCTGTGTATGATACCAATTGTCAATAATGATACTGATCAATGGAAATGGATATACTTCTGTTTATAACACCATATGAAGTTGACGGTAAATGATCATAATGATTAAGGTTGAAGTGATCCATTAATTCAATAACCTAGTAATTCATCAGTCAGACTGTATCAACTTTTCATGTTCCAGATATATAATAAAAATTCATTTAACATACGAACTAATTAAAATGGAAGGTTATTTTACGCGATAATATGACTCCGCTTTAAACATGTAATTATTATTATATTTCGAGTTAAATCAAGGTACTTACTTACTAAGTCCAGTACCCCTCACATAGGAACATAGGCCGCTCACCAGAATTCTGCATTCAACTCTGTCCTCAGCATTCCTTTCCAGCTGTTTCCAGTGGCTGTTCATCCTTCTATATCTGCTTCCAATTCTCGACATAGTTTGTTCTTTGGCCTTCCTCTTTTCCGTTTCTAAACAGGATTCCATGTTAATGTTTGTCTCATTGTGTAATCTGATGATTTCTGAAATGTATGTCCTACCCATTTCTAGTGTCTCTTTCTAATTTCTTCTCCGGCTAGAATTTGGTTTGTTCTCTCCTATAGTAGACTGTTGCTGATGGCTTCCGACCAACGGATATTCATTATCTTGTGTAGGCAGTTGTTTATAGATACTTGTACCCTTCTGATGATGTTCTCCACGTTTCAGTTCCATACAACAGAACTCTCTTGACGTTCGAATTGATTAGTCTGACTTTGAGGTTGGTTGACAGTTGTTTTGAGTCCCATATGTTCTTCAACTGTAAGAATGTTGCCCTTGCTTTCAAATCCTTGCCTATACATATACATCGGACCCTCCTTGTTCATTGACGATGCTTCCCAAGTAAATCAATGTGATACAACTTATTATTTAGTAACCCATTATCACTTTCCAAAATATTTCTTTATTTAAATGTTGATGAATAAAGTGAGTAAATTTGCTATCAACCATGAGAACAGCACTATACTTGAGATTTGTTCTAGACCATAACAAATATCAACATAAATATGTGTAAACTAAAGCCCTTTGATAAAAACATGATCCAATTACAATGTTCCATTCCATTCTATATGTAGAGCAATTTTTCACTATTTAGGAATAGAAATCGTCTCTATTTAGAATATCAGTATGTTTTACTAAGGCTCCTATTTAAACACTCTTTTTGTCCATTTTAGATTTCAACGACTAGAAACATAAGCCGTTAAACTATAATTCAATTTCTCATCGACATCTGTATGACTACACTAATTCATTTATAAAATGGATGTTTTACGATTTTGCCTCATGCTACTGAAAAAATAAGAGTAGGTTAAAACATCACTAATAAAAAATAACTGGACAGCTACTTGTTTTTTTTATCATTCAGAAAGGGAATCAAAACGTCCAGATCTTACAGGTAACACGAATCTACCAAACCCAAAAGTCAAGATCGAATGATGAGCAGCCTCTAGCTTCATTGATTGCTTGGCAATTATTCAAACCCTTTAGAAGTCTCAAAATGGTATATGGAAGTTGTTCTATTTTATTTTAATTTTAATAATCTTCCAGATGATGTCTTTTATCATGTATGCTACCACCAAAATGTTTCATCTTTTTATTAATATATTATATAATTTACTATACGTCACCCGGCCAATTAAGCCTACCTATATTCAAAGATTTAAGAATTAATTTGCCCTTTTAAGCCCTGCACTCTCTTACAATAAAATTCAACTGAGTACCGCCTCAAAAACACCTGTAAACAAGTAGCAGATTTCTGTGAATATCCTCAACCCCAAAACGAATCACGTCTCATAGACATGAAGTAATCCAGGTTTACACTTTATGTACTGTGCATACTAAAATTTTTAATCACACGTTACCGTATGCATGCGCATTCTATTAGGTCTGATTCCATGTAAAAATATAAGTAGCTACTAATTAAGGAAAGTGGAATAGTCACTATGAATGAAGGCTTCACTTCCTGTGGTTATATCAGGCGTTGAATAATACCACTATTAAATCAGTATTTTACACCTTTTGGTATAGAAACTCGTCCAAATCATTCTTCACTGTTTATCAAAACGCTAATACAACTCCACTTTTGTCACTGCGCTCATCAAAATTGAACTATGTCATCAGCACACTACATCATTTTTGGTGGGCATCTGTGATTATATCTAATAAATTCAAAGTAGAAATGCAGACATGAGAAGCACAGATTTAGATTATCTGTTCTGATTATAGTATACTCTATGAAGAGGGCCTACATAAGGCTTGATAACGTTTTGACATACATTTTGGTGTCAATTACTACCACAAGACCTTTCATTCTACAGAGTCGTATTTCATCTTTAGGCCAAGAAGTATGACTAAATTCAGGGGTTAGCATTCATGACTGTGATTTTAATTCTTTGGATGAATCAGAAATTAGCTGATGTAGAGACTCGGGCTAAAGCTTTCTTGGTGTTCTTCGATTGATTGGTCTTTCGTCTACCTCAGCGTTTAGTGGTTGTAGAGGCAATCATCTTAGACACAATTATTCTTTGGCGTTTTAAGAAAGGACTCAAGAAAGAATTGTTTAGCAACGGAAGATAAACTGTAAAAAAGTTATCGCTGTACATTCATAATGAAACATTGTAATCAATGTTACTAAATATTTATCCTGTTAATCTTAAATGTTGATCGAATTCCTAAAACACCATTCACTATTGTACAACCCAGTTTTAATAAGCATGTTACCTATAAAAAATCACTTTCTACTATATACGACATGATATTTAATAACGTACACAAAAGAAGATACGTGTAATTCACTTATCACCTGTGAGCGTGCAATGAAAGCAGATAAGATGGAGATCATTGAATGTTACTAAAAACTATTTAAAGAACCTGATTATTAAAGGACAAGATACTTTTTATAACTTGATCCATTTCAGATTGTTAGACTCACAACATAAAGTAGATATAATGGTTTCATTTACAATAGACAACATTGTATCACCATTTTAAATTTATGTAAGCTATAGTATCAAGTTTTCTTTGAACTCTTCTTATACTACAGTTGAACTCAATCCAATTGGATCGTAGGTAAAGATAACGATCAATTAACGTCATAGATCCCTATTGTTTCATATTAGCACTATGCTATAATGTATCGAATATACTCTTAAAAGTGAAATATGATAATTTTTGATGTATATATATATATATATATATATATATATATCACAAATTAATGGAAGTGAGAATTCTACCATCGGATGCCGACCCAGTGGTGCAGATGGTTAGGCATTCACTGTCAACCTGAAGCCCTTGGTGCAGAATTTGGGGTGCGTACTTCTGAGGAGTTTCACATTAGAATGAAAGAGCTGTCCAGTGCTCCCTGATTTTCATTGGTACCCTGTCAAATGCAGAAGAAGACCAACAATATAGCAGCAGCCTCAGCAGCAGTAGGCCTCAACATACATAAAGGGAAAAGCAAGATCCTCCGATACAAAACAGCAAACACTAACCCAATTACACTTGACGGAGAATTTCTGGAAGACGTTGAAACCTTTACATATTTGGGCAGCATCATCGACAAACAAGGAGGGTCTGATTCGGATATGAAGGCGCGGATTGGTAAGGCAAGGGCAGCATTTCTACTACTGAAAAACATCTGGAACTCAAACCAACTGTCAGTCAATATAAAAGTCAAAATTTTCAACACAAATGTGAAGACAGTCCTGTTGTATGGAGCTGAAACTTGGAGAACTACGAAAAGTATCCTACAGAAGATACAAGTATTTATAAACAACTGTCTGCGTAGGATTCTTCGGATCTGTTGGCCAGATACCATCAACAACAACCTGTTGTGGCAGAGAACTAATGAACTTCCAGTTGAGGAAGAAATTAGGAAAAGACGCTGGAGATGGATTGGACACACACTGAGGAAACCATCAAACTGTGTCACAAGACAAGCACTGACTTGGAATCCTAAAGGCCACAGAAACAGAGGAAGGCCCAAGAACACATTGCGTCGGGAATTGGAAACAGACATGAAGAGAATGAAGAGCACTTGGGAAGAGCTAGAACGGAAAGCCCAGGACAGAGTTGGCTGGAGAATGCTGGTGGGCGGTTTATGCTCCACTTGGAGTAACAGGCATTGATTGATTGATTGATTGATTGATTGACCCTGCCGACATCAATCTTTGATATATTTATTCAAATAAAGTTTTTAATGTGTTTATTAACGAAATGGTTGAAATCAGTTATTCTATGGTTCATTTCTACTCATTTTACGTAGTGTATCATCTCATCAACTCAATATCCATATTCCTATCAATGAAATTAGTTTGACATTATTATGTTCTAATAGAAATTTTTAGTAAAATAATAACTATGTTAATTCTTTTTACCCCTTATAGATGAATGATAATGTTAAACTGGTTAAATTATACACAAAAAGCACCATAATGAATAACATTAAATTGAATAAATAATTAATTTAGATGTATTTTCTAAAACCTAACATTTATCACTTTGTTTGTTTGTTTGTTTGTTTTTGTTCTTTTATTCTTTTCTTTTTCTTTATTTCTTTTTCTTTTTTTTTGTTTACAAAACTTGACAAAAAGTACCAACAATAATAATAATAATAACTGAAAAAGAAAATCAATTAAGCTCATAACAAAAACAAAAACAAAAAAAAACACTAGTTCATTGAAAGGAAATAAAAGAAAAGAGACCAGCTCCTCAAAAATAAAAGCAAAACAAAAAAAAACAAAAAAAACGATGTAATGATTATTAAAAGTACTAATCAACATAAATAATGTTAGTGAACAAAAATGTTCTATGCGTATTTACAATAATAAACAAACAAACAAACAAACAAACAATTTTCAATGTTCATGTTAATTGAAAAAGAGTAATGACAACTATCCAACAACAATTAATTACTTTAGCAACATTCTTAGAATTGTTATTTCATTTTTTTTATTGTTTATTGAAAATAATAAAAAATAGTTGTCAGTCAGTTAAAAAAAACATAAAACTGAAGATCAATACAAATCACCAGTGAAAATTCAATTTTTCCATATTTTTTTTTACTTTATTTTACATAGTAACTAATAAATAAAAATAATGAAAGAGAACACCAGCAACAACAGCAACAGTAAACAACAATAACAACAACCATAATAATGAAATCTCAATATCCATAATAGTAATAATAATAATAATACTGATTATATTAATTGTAATGGTAAATGAATATTCAAGTATACACAGTTCGCTTTATTCTATTCATTATCCCAACAAATTGTCTACTTATCTCAAATGGTTCTACTTATTTACACCGAATATTAATAAGATTACTACAAGTAATTTCTAATAAATGTAACCATAGTTACTGATTACTTGAAAAAGTTAGAAAACAAAAGAATGAATCAAAAAGTAAGTAGCATAACTGTCTAATTAATTAAATATACCTATGAGTGCGTAGTTTCAAGAATAAAAATACAAAAAAAAAAAACAAAAACAAATTGGAGGAATTCCTGCATGTATAACAGGTTGAAAATATGTAACCATGAAGTAAATACACAAAAGTAAGTGATTAATAGACATCAACACTAGCTAGCATCATCAAATGACTAGCGTAATAATAATAACAATAATATTACCGGTCATATAGTAAATACAATTGACATAAAATGCAATGCCTAGAAATTGAAAATATTATCTATTAAAAGAAAAATAGTCTAATACAAATTAAACACAGATAACCTAAATATTGAAACAAAATGGATAATCATTGTAATCAGTTTTACATACTTTGACTTTATTTTTTTTCACTACATGACAGTCATATGTATGCAAATCAAGAATTTATTGTGAATTACTCTCTAAAAATCACCAGTTACATCATCATCATCATCATCGAACCCTGGTGGAAAAAAATACTGCATGAATGGCTGTTGAGGTTTTTGGGATAATTGTTGTTGTACTGTTCTTAATGATAATTGTGGTATTTGTGAACGTGGTCCTGGGAATTGTAAAGGTGCTTGCATAGTTGATGGTCCAGGTAGAGAATAACGATGTAATATTTGTGGATGTAATAAAGGACATTGAGCTATTAGATGGGTTGGATCACGACATCGATAACAACGTCTCCGCATTGGTTCATACGGACATGTGGCAGCTTTATGTGAAGCATACTGTCCACAATTATAACAACTGATAGTATAGTGATGTTTATAATTAACCAAAATGAAATAAAAACGAACATTTTAAGTAAGCATAATTAAAATACACTAAAAAATAGGTATTAATATATTTCTAAATGCTAAGTTCTCCAAAGGAATAGATTACTTTTCCGTTTATGAAGACAATTATGTTTCACGAGTGAAGTGTATCTGTGTAACCGCTCTCCCTTAATTCTAACGTCTGAAATCCACTGATGAGAATCGAATATGTAGCTTCAACCTAAAAATTGGAAGTCTACATTCAACGCAATAAATGGTAAGGATTTTGAAGCTTTTGTAAAGATATACAGGACAAACAACCGCATTCATATTATGTTTATTTCGAATAATAGGTTTAAGTATCTTTTCAAGACTATCTGTAGTTTATGGAAGTGATCGGGTGGCCAGTAGAGACGTCATGTGAAGTTCACTAGGAAGTCGACTTCTAATACAACCCACGTAGGCATGTTATTAATTTTTCAATCTTTTAGAGCTGTTATGACAAAATACTTAGTAAAAAGTACTTTATGTCACGCCGTTAACTTGGTTCATTTACTCTATAAATAAAAAGCTTTATCATTCATCATTATACTTCAAAGCATACAAGGCTAGATTTTTCAGAGGTTACTATGAAACGATCGAATAATAAAACTGCGCCTATAGCTCTCCTAGGGTTACTGCCGCTCCCAAGCCCGGGTAAAGGAGGAGGGTTGGGCATGGGACTAGAATCCCCAACCCGTAAAACTCAAGCTTACTAAAATAACGCTAACCAGATTAAACAAGCTAAACCATTTAAACTCTGCCTTGGGAGAAATATTGCAAACATCATCAGAAGGGTGCAAGTATTTATAAACAACTGTCTACGCAAGATATTGAATGTCAGTTGGCCATAAACGATTAGCAACAGCTTACTATGGAAGAGAACAAATTATGTATGTATGTACAATCAACATAGAACCTGGCACATGTGTGCATCGGTTCAAGTTGCCATACCACCATGGCATCTCAAGATTAGCACCACCACCACTTGTAGAAATCACTTCAATAAAATAAAATAATAATAGTAACAAGGAGTGTGAACATATAGAATATGGTTCAGGTAGCGTTGAAAGAAAGTAATGGAATAATTTAAAGCTCATGATTTAAGGGAGGACAATCAGTGAATACATCTGCGCCATTGTGACCGATTTTGGGACATGTCACTCAGTGTTTCTAGCCACTGGCTACAGTAATCGCGAGGACCCCATCCAGGTAGTCTGCAGCTACCGACACCACTTAAACCGGTAGTCAGTGACTTCATGGACTGATGCCATGTTTTGGTTTGGCCACCTCTAACTCTCTTCCATCCTATTCCTATGTCAGTCAACATTGTGCGTCGAGGAAGACGGTGGTTGTGCATACGCAACACATGTCCCAACCACCTCAGTCGGTGAAGATTCACAACCTTATCGACTGATTTACCACATTTGCCTAACACCCGTCGTCTAACCTCGTTATTACTTACTCGGTGATCCCAGCTAACGCGGGCGATGTTTCGTAGACATCGATGGTCAAAAACCAATAACCTTCGAGTGTCATCTACCCTTGATGGCCACGTCTCACACCCACACAGTAAGACAGAGCGAACTGTTGCGCAGTACACTCTCCCTTTCGTTGAAAGGTGAATATCTCGTCTACGCCATGGGTGACGTAAGTTGGCAAAAGCCAAACGAGCTTTTTGAATTCATACTGAGATTTCGTCAGAGACTAACCCATTAGGGCTAATCAGACTTCCAAGATAAGTGAAGTGGTCGACGTGCTCAACTACTTCACTCCCTATCTTTAGTTCAGGGGTTGACGAAAACCAGTCCTGGAGGAATAGTTTGCATTTAGAGGGGGAGAAACTCATTCCGAAAATGCTTGCATTCGAACTTATTGCTGTTAAAAGCTTCTGCATCGTACCACCGTCTTCGCCAAAAGGACTATGTCATCAGCATATTCTAAGTCAATAAGTGGATCTCCTGGTAGGAGATCGATTCCTGAAAAGTCAGACGATGAAAGTGTAATTTCTAACAGTATGTCAACTATGAAATTAAATAAAAATGGGGAAAGTGGGCAGCCTTGACGGACACCACTTGAGGTTACAAGTTCAGATGACAGTTCGCCATATGCTCTGACACGACTAATAGTGCTTGAGTAAAGAGCCTCAACAAGTTTTATGTACTTTTGGGGCACGCCTTTCAATGAAAGACATTGCCATAGAACTTCACAGTCTACAGAATCAAATGCCGCTTTCAAGTCAAGGAAAACCACTATTGTCGGCCGCCGAAAAGTATGTCTGTGTTCTAAGATCTGACGAACGGTGAATATCTGGTCTATACAACCGCGACCAGGTTTGAAACCAGCCTGATTTTTTCGTATTTGGAGATCACGAGTTGTAGTTAAGCGTCTGTTAATTATAGAAGCTAATATTTTAGACACTATGTTAGTCAAACTAATTCCTCTATGGTTATTACAGGACGATTTTGACCCTTTCTTATATACTGGGACGATTAACGATCGACACCAGTCAGATGGAATTATGTCAAGTTCCCAAACCTTAGTCAAAATATCAGTCAGACTGGTTGTCAATGTGGGACCACCATCCTTAAACACCTCTGGGGATAATCCGTCTGGACCCGTTGCTTTGCCTCGCCTTAGATTGGCTACAGCTTTTTCGACTTCGACAAGAGTCGGGGGACCTAAGTCGACTTTCCATTCTGGCTGTCTCAAAATAGTGGTAAGTTTTAGAGTAGTTGAAGGCCAACTAAACTGTTCCTTGAAGTGTTCAGCCCATCGTTCTAAACGTCTAGACTGAGAGCTAATACGCGTTCCATCTTTTTCGGAAATCGTCTCACTAACGCTGGATTTTTTAACCCCAGTTTCTTTTATCAACTTAAAAGTTGTCTAGTGTTACCTATCGCCGATGCCATTTCCATTTCCTTTGCTTTCGTTACCCACCACTGTTTACGGTCGTTTCGCAGACTTTTCGTCATTTTATGCCTGATTACTCGTCGCTCATAATCGTGTTCGGAGCCCGATGGGATAAGTCTTCTGGAGTCTATTAAATCAACAGAAGCCATTGAGATCCATTGATTTTTCTTGACATGTTGATTTAAGTCCTTGATAGATATCATTGTAGATGCCACAGCTGCTTGAACATTTTACCAAGCAGTATCTATTTGGGACGCATCTTTATAATTGCCTAAGTGATTCCTCAGTTGTTCCTGGAATTTAATTGCGGCCGTTTCATTACTAAACTGAATTCTAAAAGGTTTTCCTGTGGTAGTTTTTCTTCGCCCGGTAAGACGCAAGCAAACGCCTGCTCGCACTAGAGCGTGGTCGGAGTCCAAATATGTACTCCAGAAAGATCGGCAGTCTTCTATCAAGCCTCTCCAACGGTAACTAATCGTAATATGGTCTATTTGAGTCCACAGTTGAGTAGGGCCAGGAGGCCTCCATGTTAGACGATGTCGCTCTTTATGCTTAAAGTTTGTGTTGGCTAGAAATAACCGATTATCTGAGCAAAGCTGCAGCAGACGGTAGCCGTTATCCGTTCTCTGAGCTGGAACACTGAAGTATCCACCTAAATGTCTTTCAGATTGGTTCGAACTACCTATTTGGGCGTTAAAATCACCAGCCAAGATTACCAAATCTGAGTGTTTGGCCCTATGAAGTAGTTTAGAAAGTTTTCTGTAAAATTCATCTTTCACTTCATCCAGGCTGCAGTCGGTGAGAGCGTAGGGAGAAACAACGAAAAGACAACGGCGTGTGTCCCTACCTTACCACGATTTTACTGAACCATTCGGTCGGGTAGCACACAGGCGACTCTCGACAGGAATCCATTCAAGAAGCGCCTGTTCTGCTTTCATACTTAACGCAATACCTACACCGGCGAGCCCACGAGAAGTTGCTGTTGAATCGCCAGATAAACGAAGAGTGTATAGCGAAGGTTGTTCATTCTGACTAAGTGAGGTCAAGTGAATGATCACGCTCGGGTCCTGTATGCGTGTTTGGGAGACACAACATACATTACTAACGCAGGATTCTAATGTTTTAGCTAGGGAGGCTTGTTGCCCTATTCGACACAGTGTTCGTACATGGAATGCACTAATGTGAAGTTTGGAGCGTGGTCTTAGTATGCTCGGGACGTTATTTCGTGGACCGGAATCATTAGCACTAATGACACAGGAGGAAGTTGAAGATAAAGATTTAAGCCTGAAGGTGGGGGCAGGATAAACATTAGGAATAGAAGAAGGAGTTTGATTAAAATGGCGGTGATCTTGCGTGTTGTTAGCGGTATGAGGGCGGTTATCTCTTCCCAGTTGCCTACGCTGTGGAAGGGTTCTTCTTGATGTACCTGAAAAGCAAAATGGGTTAGGGTTGGCCTGAAAGACCTAGGATCGTGACCGCAGTGCCCAAGGAACAACTACTTGAGGCCGGTCACACACGGCCTTTTTGAGAGAGGTTTTCGTTGTTGTGGCTCCGTACATGTTGAGGCCTTACTGCCGGAGACGGAAATCCGTGGAGTAAGGTGAGGTGTGTATTTTTAGGGTCGACCTTTTCTAACCCCGCCCTTACTTCGTAGGAAGGCAGCATCGCTGCTATGCTGGTTGTCCGAAGAAAACACCTTACTTCCATCACACCTCTGTACAGCCAGCAGTACAATTTCGTTCTCGGACCTTATATTTGCTGCTTCTGGTTTTACTGCTCTTCAACCGACCTACCTGGTATAGTAGGATCATGAGGAACGATTGTTCCAGCTAGTATGGCCCGATTAATTCATCATTATAGGCAAGCCCGACTACCACATCAAGGTAGCAGCACGGTCGGGGAGAACAAATTAACTTCCAGCCGAAAAGGAAATTAGGAAAAGATGCTGGAAATGGATAGGACATACATTGCGAAAATCATCAGACTGCATCACGAGATAAGCATTAACGTAAAATGCTGTTGCGAAACGGAAAAGAGGAAGCCGAAAGAACACACTGCGTCGAGAATTGGAAGCAGACATTAAAAAGATAAACAGCAAGTAGAAACAACTGGAAAGGATTGCTGAGGAGAGAGTTAAATGGAGAATCCTGGTGAGCAGCCTATGCCCCTCTGTGTGGAGTAACGGGAGTAAGTAAAGTAAGTAATGAATGTGCTTTAAAACTAATGATTAAGCAAGACTCATGCTTAAACATTTACGGGAAATAACTTTATTGTTTCATAATCTTTTACAATGTTCCCACAATTGCTTCCAATACTGTCAACAAAGTCTGAACAATTTCCGAATCAACTAATTCTTTCCGACTAACTATCAAAACAATTTTTTTGGCATGAATTCATTCACCAGTTCTAAAACAAAATCAGAAATTCGGTCATGTAGCAAACTAAAATGTTTCGTTCATATACAATCAATTTCATAATGGTATTCTTGGAAATGAAGGTTAACTGTGTATTTTTTGAAGGCATTCTTGATTATAAACCAATACATACTTCAGAAAGTTATCATGATCCAGGTAGTCATGTGTTTACATAAAAATGGACGTATCATCCATACATTGACAGTAGAAAGACAAGTTTGAATTAAGGTATACAAATTGGCCATTTCCCAGTTTGACTAAAAACATATTGTCTAACGTGGGATCTAGTGGCGAATCCACTGCCACCCCCACCCCCCTATACACCCGTATATATATTTCATCATTAAACACAAAATTTACTTCACGGTAAGTTTCCGTAGGAATTTTTTAGCGTATCTAGTGGAGTGACAATGTCTTCGTCTGTTTCTATAGTGTGGTTCTGCATATAGTTGGCTGTCTTCATTAGTGGAATATAAACGAATAAATATTAGGCATCAAAAGATAATATAATACACTCATTGGTGTTGAATTTCTTAATCATATCAGCAAACCAAAACACATCCCTAACTCTGTACTTGATTATCCGTTTGTAGAGAGGTTCCTAAGATTTAAAAACCTTTTCGTTACATTGTGATAATGAAAATTTTTCTCCTATACGATTGGCCATAGTAGAACTCCAGGCTTATGTACCTGGTTAATAATAGAGTCATAGCATATAAAATTCTAATGATTTATTCGCTTGGTACAAGTTTAATTGAATTAACTGTTGGTCTGTCAGTATATCTAGAGATTCAGTGAGATCCTTTCCTACTTCACTGTTGAGATCTTTTTGGTTAACTAGTTTTTGAAATTTTAAATTATATTTTATAATGTTATTCATCTTGTCATTATAATTTTTTTTACCCAGTATGATGGTTCCGGTTCTTTTGTATCCTGCTTGGTAATAACCAAATTTTCGTCTTCAATAAGTTCATTAAAAGATTTCCTGTGTTTCCTTTATAGGGTGCTTCTGAAAATGTACATGGTGTTCTTATTTTAATAACAGCAATCAATTAGACCAGATATGCTGCATTTCCCTCCATTTTTGGGAGTTGAGACCAAATATCATGTCTCGTAATGTTATTTGGATAGGGCCTTACGCAAACTTTCTTAGCCTTGTTCCTCTACAGTTTAAACGTAGTCTATTAAAATTCCTTCATTATAGAATAAGACTCTAATATTTTATGGTTACTAAGTCACATTGTATTGAAACCTGCCTCAAGCACCTTCACAAAAACACTTAGCGTATCAAACTGAAAATTTTAGCACAGTAAGATATTGTTGTTTATTAAAAAACACTATATTCGTTCAAAATCGTACTATGATTTCACGAAATCTCCTCAAAGAACATCTCTGTATGGAAGAATCCATCTAGTTAAGGTTAAATGCAAGGATTTCTGAGAACTTTAAAACTTTAAAATCGTATTTATCTACGACTATGTGTGGTATCGATTAGTGAAGGAAACAAATTATAAATTGAGGCATTACGTTATATCTTTAACTTTCAGTCCTCTCTGCGAAGATGTACCATGGCATCACCGACTATAATACGACTGGTCTGTTGTAAGAGGTATCTTTTTCGAACAGTAAAACATAGTGTATTAATACACAACAGAAAATTCAGTTGAGAAAGATGTTATGTTAATATTCAACTCCTATAAAGCTTCAGTAACTGATTATACTTTGAAAATTTGAAATGCTTAGCTGTTGCTAGGTACATTTACTCGTTATGTATGATTATTCAATATGAGAACCATGTAGGTGAAAAATATGAACACTTAGTTGTATTCCATTAATTTTCAAATAGCCTCTATACTACTGAATTCTATTTAGTATTTAGTATTTATCTAAAACCATAAATACAAAATGAATACTAATATCAAACTAAACTGATAGTCACAGATCACTCAACTAAATAGTAAACCTATGAAGCAGTCATTAACAAATTTAAAATGTTTGCATGAATTTATGAAATAAGTAGTATCTGGGTGCTTGGGAATACAAAACAGTACTGTTCATAAATTATGTAGTAGTGAATTTGTCACTTGAGAAATTAATGGCATAGTATTATCCCATAATACCACCGGATTGAATAACATTGCCATCTAAGAAAGTCTGGCTTTCATAATATAAAATATTCATCTAACTGATGGCTATGAAGTAGCACAAAACTAGGTAACCCAACGAAAGTTTACGTGTTACCGCTGCCGAACAGTCCTGACTGCAAAAATGTGTAGAACTTTGAGATAAACCCATTTCCTAATGCCTTAAAGTCATAATTGATACTCTATGCGGTATAGATTTGTGATGAATTACATCACTCATTTGTTAGTTAAGTAAACATGAGCTGAAAATAGGAAAAATATAGCACTTTACAAATAACCACTTATTTGTTTGGACAATCAAAAGTAACAACTGAAGTGTTATCTCTTTTGACAGTAAACTGCACTTGGTATTCACTTAATAGTAATTTATTTGTGAGTGACTTATTAAGTTATATTGATTCTACCAATGAAACCCTTAATAGGTCCCTATCTGTACGGATGAAATTTTACTAAATCGTCCATGTTCCACGAGGGTTCTGTCTGTAGCTTGTAATGATAAACTTTAGGTTTATAATATGCGATGTGCAATCGAGCATATTCTACGATTTTTTACTTATGTATTTCTTAACCCATCAATCTGATAGACTTTGTCACCGCCTATAGGCGTGTTATCAATTATCAACTAAATATATCCACCTTATTCTAGTAAAGAAAGAAGGACTTGCAATCTCTCAAATGTTTCCACCCACTCAATTTAAAAGTCATTTTTTCAGTTAACAGTTCGGTTTACTGAGTATGAAATAATAATTACGAAACTTTGGTTATACTTTAAGCACAATCCATCTTTCTGAACATTCGACAGTCTTGAATATTTTTTCAGTTGATTATCATTATTATCATTACCAGTTATTCAGAATAACTCCGCCTGTAGCCCTCCTAGGGTTACTGCCGGTCCCAAGCCCGGGTAAAGGAGGAGGGTTGGACATGGGGCTAGCACCCCCATCCCGTAAAAACCCAAACTTGCTAAAAAAACGCAAACCAGATTAAACAAGATAAACCATTTAAACTCTGCCCTGGGAGTGGAAGGATATATGACGCCTTATGATGAAAGCCGAAATTCTTCGGAAGTCATGAGACCGATGCCCCCCCTTCTAACAACCAGAGCAAATATTTTTATAGGTACATGGAATGTTCGAACAATGTGGGAGAGCACGAAGACAAATCAAATAGCTGCAGAATTGAAGAGATACAACTTGAAAATACTCGGAATCAGCGAAACCCATTGGACTCAAGCTGGACAGAAAACATTGGCTTCGGGAGAGACGCTACTATACTCCGACCACGAAGAGGAAAATGCTCCTCACACTCAAGGAGTTGCTCTGATGCTGTCCAAGGAGGCACGTAATGCACTTGTGGGATGGGAACCACATGGACCTAGGATCATCAAAGCATCTTTCAAAACAATGAAGAAAGGGATTACAATGAATATTATCCAATGCTATGCACCAACCAATGACGGCAACGACGAAGACAAAGATCAGTTTTACGATAGACTGCAATCAATTATAGCAAAGTGTCGAGGAAAGGATCTGACAATACTGATGAGGGACCTAAACGCCAAAGTCGGAATGGACAACACTGGATATGAAGAAATCATGGGACGACAAGGACTGGGAGACAGAAACGACAATGGTGAAAGACTTGCAAACCTATGTGCCTTCAACAAATTGGTTATAGGTGGTACAATATTCGCCCACAAACTCATACACAAGGCTACATGGGTCTCACCGGATCATACTACAGAGAATCAAATCGATCATATATGTATCAATAAAAAATTTAGAAGATCAATGGAAGATGTAAGAACCAGGAGAGGAGCTGACATAGCTTCAGACCACCACCTGGTGGTTTCTAAAATAAAACTGAAGCTAAAGAAGCAGTGGACAACTGGAGTGTCAGCAGTACAACGGTTCAATACAGGCTTTCTCCGAGACACTGACAAACTCAACGAATTCAAAATATCTCTCACCAACAGGTTCCAAGCCTTACAAGATCTGCCGAAAGAAGAAGAAACCACTATGGATGACAACTGGAAAGAAATCAAAGATGCACTAACGTCAACGTGTCAGGAGGTTCTGGGCCGCAAGAAGCACCATTATAAGGAATCGATCTCCACTGAGACATTGAGCAAAATTCAGCAAAGGAGGAACAAGAAGATAGAAATCAACAACAGCCGAACAAGAGCAGAGAAAATCAAGGCTCAAGCTGAATACTCAGAAGCAAACAAGCAGGTAAAGAAGAGCATTAGAGCTGACAAACGGAAATACATCGACGGACTTGCAACGACAGCGGAGAAGGCTGCAAGAGAAGGAAATATGAAACAGCTATACGACACAACGAAGAAACTGGCAGATAAGCATGCTAAACCAAAGCGACCGATCAAGAACAAAGAATGCAAGATACTCACTGAGATTCAAGAACAAAAGAATAGGTGGGTAGAACACTTTGAGAAACTTCTAAATAGGCCAGCTCCACTAAACCCACCCACCAGACATCGAAGCAGCATCTACAGATCTCCCGATAGATGTCACTCCACCAACGATGGAAGAAATCAAGATGGCCATCAGACAAATCAAAAGTGGGAAAGCAGCAGGACCTGACAATATACCAGCTGAAGCACTCAAATCAGATATCGACCTAACAGCAAGGATACTCCACGTTTTATTCAAAAAGATCTGGGAAGAAGAACAAGTGCCGGCAGACTGGAAAGAAGGTTATCTTATCCAGATACCAAAGAAAGGAGATTTGAGTAAATGTGACAACTACAGAGGGATCACGCTACTGTTGATACCATGGAAAGTCTTTAACAGAGTATTGCTGAACAGAATGAAAGATTCAGTGGAGGCTCAACTTCGAGATCAACAAGCTGGTTTTCGTAAGGATCGGTCGTGCACGGACCAAATCGCAACACTACGGATCATCGTTGAACAATCAATTGAATGGAACTCGCCCCTGTACATCAACTTCATTGATTATGAGAAAGCGTTTGATAGTGTAGATAGGAGAACACTATGGAAACTTCTTCGACACTACGGAGTACCAAAGAAACTCGTCAACATCATCCGGAACTCTTACGACGGAACACAGTGCAAAATTGTGCATGGAGAACAACTGACAAATGCATTTTCAGTGAGGACCGGAGTCAGACAAGGTTGCTTGCTCTCACCTTTTCTCTTCCTCCTAGTGGTTGACTGGATCATGAAGACCTCCACATCAGAGGGAATGTACGGGATTCAATGGACAAGTAGGATGCAACCCGATGATTTGGACTTCGCAGATGATCTAGCTCTTTTAGCACATACACACCAACAAATGCAAGCGAAGACAATCAGTGTAGCAGAAACTTCAGCATCAGTAGGCTTGAACATACATAAGGGTAAGAGCAAGATTCTCAAATACAACACAGGGAGCACCAACCCAATTCAACTTGATGGCGAAACTCTGGAAGAAGTGAATACTTTCACATATCTGGGGAGCATCATCGATGAACAAGGAGGGTCCGATGCAGATGTAAAGACACGGATTGGCAAGGCAAGGGCAGCATCTACAGATCTCCCGATAGATGTCACTCCACCAACGATGGAAGAAATCAAGATGGCCATCAGACAAATCAAAAGTGGGAAAGCAGCAGGACCTGACAATATACCAGCTGAAGCACTCAAATCAGATATCGACCTAACAGCAAGGATACTCCACGTTTTATTCAAAAAGATCTGGGAAGAAGAACAAGTGCCGGCAGACTGGAAAGAAGGTTATCTTATCCAGATACCAAAGAAAGGAGATTTGAGTAAATGTGACAACTACAGAGGGATCACGCTACTGTTGATACCATGGAAAGTCTTTAACAGAGTATTGCTGAACAGAATGAAAGATTCAGTGGAGGCTCAACTTCGAGATCAACAAGCTGGTTTTCGTAAGGATCGGTCGTGCACGGACCAAATCGCAACACTACGGATCATCGTTGAACAATCAATTGAATGGAACTCGCCCCTGTACATCAACTTCATTGATTATGAGAAAGCGTTTGATAGTGTAGATAGGAGAACACTATGGAAACTTCTTCGACACTACGGAGTACCAAAGAAACTCGTCAACATCATCCGGAACTCTTACGACGGAACACAGTGCAAAATTGTGCATGGAGAACAACTGACAAATGCATTTTCAGTGAGGACCGGAGTCAGACAAGGTTGCTTGCTCTCACCTTTTCTCTTCCTCCTAGTGGTTGACTGGATCATGAAGACCTCCACATCAGAGGGAATGTACGGGATTCAATGGACAAGTAGGATGCAACCCGATGATTTGGACTTCGCAGATGATCTAGCTCTTTTAGCACATACACACCAACAAATGCAAGCGAAGACAATCAGTGTAGCAGAAACTTCAGCATCAGTAGGCTTGAACATACATAAGGGTAAGAGCAAGATTCTCAAATACAACACAGGGAGCACCAACCCAATTCAACTTGATGGCGAAACTCTGGAAGAAGTGAATACTTTCACATATCTGGGGGCGCATCATCGATGAACAAGGAGGGTCCGATGCAGATGTAAAGACACGGATTGGCAAGGCAAGGGCAGCATTCCTGCAGTTGAAAAACATCTGGAACTCAAAACAAATGTCAACTAACCTCAAAGTCAGACTCTTCAATTCGAACGTGAAGACAGTTCTGCTGTATGGAGCTGAAACCTGGAGAATTACTGCAAACATCCTCAGACGGATACAGGTATTTATAAACAACTGCCTACGCAAGATACTGAATGTCTGTTGGCCGGAAATCATCAGCAACAACTTACTATGGGAGAGGACAAACCAACTTCCAGCCGAAGAGGAAATTAGGAAAAGACGATGGAAATGGATAGGACATACACTACGCAAACCATCAGACTTCTTCACGAGACAAGCATTGACATGGAATCCTGCTGGAAAACGGAAAAGAGGAAGGCCAAAGAACACCCTGCGTCGAGAATTGGAAGCAGACATTAAAAGGATGAACAGCAACTGGAAACAGCTGGAAAGGATTGCTCAGGACAGAGATGGATGGAGAACACTATGGAAACTTCTTCGACACTACGGAGTACCAAAGAAACTCGTCAACATCATCCGGAACTCTTACGACGGAACACAGTGCAAAATTGTGCATGGAGAACAACTGACAAATGCATTTTCAGTGAGGACCGGAGTCAGACAAGGTTGCTTGCTCTCACCTTTTCTCTTCCTCCTAGTGGTTGACTGGATCATGAAGACCTCCACATCAGAGGGAATGTACGGGATTCAATGGACAAGTAGGATGCAACCCGATGATTTGGACTTCGCAGATGATCTAGCTCTTTTAGCACATACACACCAACAAATGCAAGCGAAGACAATCAGTGTAGCAGAAACTTCAGCATCAGTAGGCTTGAACATACATAAGGGTAAGAGCAAGATTCTCAAATACAACACAGGGAGCACCAACCCAATTCAACTTGATGGCGAAACTCTGGAAGAAGTGAATACTTTCACATATCTGGGGAGCATCATCGATGAACAAGGAGGGTCCGATGCAGATGTAAAGACACGGATTGGCAAGGCAAGGGCAGCATTCCTGCAGTTGAAAAACATCTGGAACTCAAAACAAATGTCAACTAACCTCAAAGTCAGACTCTTCAATTCGAACGTGAAGACAGTTCTGCTGTATGGAGCTGAAACCTGGAGAATTACTGCAAACATCCTCAGACGGATACAGGTATTTATAAACAACTGCCTACGCAAGATACTGAATGTCTGTTGGCCGGAAATCATCAGCAACAACTTACTATGGGAGAGGACAAACCAACTTCCAGCCGAAGAGGAAATTAGGAAAAGACGATGGAAATGGATAGGACATACACTACGCAAACCATCAGACTTCTTCACGAGACAAGCATTGACATGGAATCCTGCTGGAAAACGGAAAAGAGGAAGGCCAAAGAACACCCTGCGTCGAGAATTGGAAGCAGACATTAAAAGGATGAACAGCAACTGGAAACAGCTGGAAAGGATTGCTCAGGACAGAGATGGATGGAGAACACTGGTGAGCGGCCTATGCTCGTGAGCGAGGAGTAACGGGCATAAGTAAGTAAGTAAGTAAGTAAGTTATTCAGTATAAATCAATTCAGTTCAGTCTGATGATGTCTCTTCCGACTGGTTGTTTTTATGGATATTTTATTATCGCCATGTGTACTTGCGTTCCTGGAGACTGATTTATCCAAATGACTTATAAATGAAAGATATTTTGATCTTACGCGTGATTTGAAAAACTAGGTTTGTATCAGTGTTTTCACCTGCATATTTACTTAAGTACAGTATGTCTAAAAACTCTCTAAAGTTCGTATAAATCGGTGTGGTTGTGCAGAGTAGTAATGACAGTTTTTAAATTAAACTATCTAGCTCAGACAATGTAGTGCTAACAAAGTCATCCAGTCGAGTTAGAAATCATTTCCATCATCATGGGTTCTATTTTAATCTGTAATAAACTGATTACTAAAGACAATGGGACGCTTAAAATCCAATAAAATGTATTATAGAAATCCATCAACTAGTAGGTCTTCATAGTCTTGTAAAAGCCAAGTACAAATAAATCATTAATCAATGTGCCTAGGAAGCTTCTGTTTTCATAGGGTGATTTTTATTTATATCGGAAGATTCTGTAGACTTTGGCGGATGGCTTTATGTTGGAATTATTCAAATATAAGCTACTCTAAACAGTGAAACTTATGCTTTTTGAGTGACTTAAAACATGTACTCTAAGCACCGAAGTAGTTGTATCAAACATTAGAGGTCTAGTTGATTAGAGTATAATCACATCATCATGCACAGTTTTGTGAAACATTGAAGACTGTTACTAAGAAGATGTAATATTTCAGATTTAGACAGGAGGGCTACTAGTGTGTCTATTTCAGAATCTAGACTTCCCTATGTAGCAAATAAATCATCTAAAGTAACATATCGTCGTTGTTTAACTCAACAAAATGGCACACCTAAACAAAACTGCCATGAGATATTTTACTTCTAGATTCATGGAGATATATCTGGTAAAAGTTAAGTTAAGAACCTCAGACATTATATAAGCTAGTTAGCAGATCTTCTTAAGTTTATCATTATCGAGTACACTAATCAATATATCAACATTTCCGTGACTTACCGAAATCGTCTTATTCTACGTCTTTCAGGTAGTCTCCTCATTCCAATCAACTCTTGACTTATACCAAGAGAAGGTCGACCGACTATTGGTTCGGGCCAAACGGTTCGTGATGTTGATGCGAATTCTCTCAGTTCAACTGCAGGCTGGATATTATATCCTTCCAAACCTCTTACACTGGGACGTATTTGAAACCAAACCGGTAAATCTGGATATAATTGCTCTGGCAAAATTCCATATACATTAGACTAGAATGTGATTTGAAAAAGACAATTTAATTACACGAAGTTAGTTCATATGACAAACTGACGGCTTGAAAAGCGATGAAAGCCTGGGGCATTTTTAGTTATACTGTTAGACTGCTTCTTAACACTTTTCCTCAAAATCATCGAGTTCAGTATATTTTGGTTTCGAAGCCTTCATAAAACCTTGATAACACAGTAAAAACCAAACGTGTAATGTTTTTTGATTACAAAGAATTCGTAATAACGACCATCCGTACTTCTAAAGAGACGTCATGATCAGCAGAATTTACATTTGTCGAAACTAAATTGATGTCTCCAATACCACTGAATGTCTATTACACAAAACGATAAATTGGTTAAATTTGGAAAGTGGATATCAGTCTGATGAATATAATCACTTAACATCAAATCTATGCACCACAGTGTTGATTTACTTGACATACATGCCAAAATGCATACTGATTTATCGAATTGAAATAGCTCAATGGACAGGGCAATACTATAATATTAGTCAGTGAATAGTAAATAGTTAACGTGATGTCTTTTACTCGCCTAATAATAACACTTCATCACAATGTAAACAAATATGTGAAATTTCACATGAAATTTCTAATATTTTAGAGCTGTTATTCCATTTGTCGAAAAGAAAATCATCTAGAAACAAACTGTTCTTATTCAAGCTACATTCAAATTTTACGTTGTAAACAACTGACTGGACTCTGCAGTACAATTAACTCCTTAATTTTCAATATCATTAATATGAATTAGAGGATTTTAAGCTTTAGTAACTTTACAAAATTTTTACTTAATTAAGGAGGGGAGGTCTAAGGAAATGAATTAGAACCAGAGTGCATTACGTAATCCCTATCGTTTATTTGCAAAGTTTAAATCATAACTGAAAATAAAACAACTGCCCGCTTCCAGTTTAAGACTCATCAAGTGTACAATAAAATAAACACTCAATGATACCGAGTTCCTTGTAAATCAATAGTCCAAGTAGTGGTGTGAAAAGACCATTTGAACAAGCAAACTGTACATTTAGTTAAAACAGAGAATGTCATAAAATATTACACACATTACTTCTAAACATCAATTTGTACATCCTTCGCGTTCTCTAATCAGTGTCGTTTATCAGCTTGCTTCCTTTGGTTGTCCTCGGTTTTCCTATGTATTTCAATTATGATTTACTCCTTGCCACCTCGCAACTTGCCTCATATGCTGTTCACTGATTCTTTCCAATTTGTCGTGACGCTCCGCTACCTACTACTTATTGATGACCTTATAAGTAGTATCCACCACAGTGGTAATAGGATGAGTGAGTGTATTAAACGCTATAATAATTATTCAAATCCTGAAATACCTATTATATCAGCAAGATACAAAACAATGAGCCTTTCTACAATAATTAGTTCCAAAACTAGTTTTCAAATGATTTCACGTGGAAAAATTGAGGCGAAACAATTGTGTTACCAATTATTTCAATCTCTTTACATTGATATTTGTGAAACTATATGGTTTTGTAACTTCCCATTTATGATATTCCGAAATAAAACTTAGTCTCAATGAATACCACAACTAACATGTAAATCCAACCGACAAGTCACAAGTATAGCATAACGTATATTACGAATACTATGGCTATCCACAATCCAACTTTATCAATGTTAGTTATGGATATTATCTTTTTATAATGAAATTTAATTTGACCTTTGTGGAATCGAATACGTTACAAATTGATGTTGGCAATGTACCATCGAAAATCAGTGACCACTGGACAGCTGTTTCGTTCTAGTGTGGAACTCCTCAGTGGTGCGCACCTCAGATCCCGCACCAGGCGCTTCAGGTTGACACGAACGCCCAACCATCTGCACCACTAAGTTGGCATCCAATGGTAGAATTCCCACTTCCATCAATTTGTGATATATAGCCCCTGGTGCACAATCTGGGGTGGGCATTGCTGAAGAGTTCCATTCTAGAACGAAACGGCTGTCCAGTGCTCCATGGTTTTCAATGGTACCCTGCCAACATCAATCTGTGACGTATTTAATCAAATAAATAAGGAATTTCCACGAAAATAACCATCCCAAATGAACTTTGTAGGATTGTTTAATTTTCCAGGTTTTGTTTAGATGAGACATAATTTAAACGATTGGTCTTTTGGTTTACTGTTATCAAATTATTTTCAGCATAAATGTCGCTTAACTGATGATACCTGTTTTCTTTCGTAAAATTGACTCCTTAGAAAATTGGAATATATACTTCTGTGATCTACTGATGTTATCAAAACTATAAAATAAATAAACTGGAACAGGTTATTTCATTTATGTTCATTAATTTAACTGAGTCTTCTCAAAAATCCTTGGATTGACAAATATTATGGGACATTAAATTTGCCTTTTTTAGTATGGCTAAGAAAAGTTGTCATAAAAACTGCAAGTAGATGAGATTAAACGATTGGTCTTTTGGTTTACTGTTATCAAATTATTTTCAGCATAAATGTCGCTTAACTGATGATACCTGTTTTCTTTCGTAAAATTGACTCCTTAGAAAATTGGAATATATACTTCTGTGATCTACTGATGTTATCAAAACTATAAAATAAATAAACTGGAACAGGTTATTTCATTTATGTTCATTAATTTAACTGAGTCTTCTCAAAAATCCTTGGATTGACAAATATTATGGGACATTAAATTTGCCTTTTTTAGTATGGCTAAGAAAAGTTGTCATAAAAACTGCAAGTAGATGAGAATTATTCCTCCCTCCTCTCCTCTAGTCCATAGAGGTCATAATTAGTCATATATATTGAAGATTACAAATTCATCTTGTTGATAGATGTTAAATAACGCGAGACCTTGGTCCACGATTCTCCGATGGCTTACTGCACCAGTTGTCCAATAAACATATTTAAATATACACTACCTACGAGTTACTTCAACGTTTACAATGGTGACTGAGACATTCGTTGTATTTTAAAATATTCACGGCCGCAATAACTGAATCATACTTGATTGAACGACAACGAAACCGAAGATTCTATATTAATTTGATTGAATATGTCACAGATTGATGATGGTAGGTTACCATTGAAAACCAGGGAGCACTGGACAGCTGTTTCGTTCTAGTGTGGAACTCCTCAGCAATGCCCACCCCAGATTTTAATGGTACGCTGCCAACATCAATCTGTGATATATTTAATCAAAGTAAATAACCAATATTCCTAAAAATAATCAAGCTAATTGATTCTATGTTACTAAAAATATCAGTTTCGGTCAAATTTTACCCATTTGTCTAAATGCGTTTATGTAAAGAGTTAATCATCATATTACTGGTGTGTCGCTAAATTTCTCCGCCAATACAAACATATTTAACACATTCAGGAAACACTAAACACTTTATGATTTTTTGATAATGATTTGTTACCTCCTGTCAAAGTTGTTGCATCAAATAATACCCCAAAATAAATAGTTAACCAAGCATTTGATATTGATGCTGATTATGTTAGCTTACAAAGATGCTATTAGTTGAAGGCGATTGGTTATGCGTCATTATCAGATTACTATTTGACACAATATGGGAAATATCTCCTTCTGTTGATAGCTAATATCAACGTTACTAGTCAATCTGCATTTTGTCAACGGTCAAATACGCCTTTCTCCTTATATACTGCGTCATCTACTTTTTTATTGTTTCAAGCTTAGTCGTTAGAAGTACCATAGTGAGACAATACGTGAAACTTGGTTTCATGTATGGTAACTTCAAACTTTTACCTGTCAAACAATTAAACTAATCTCAAAATGTGCTTAGAAATATACGACAAGTATCAGCACTTTTGTATATATAACTTACTTGATGGAAGTAGACTTCCAGATTACGAAAATCTGCCACAATACAGCCGGAATGTTCAGTCACATTGAACCATCTTATACGACCTCTGTTCCATTTTCTTGGACTAATATATGGATCATATTCCTGTGGCATGCGCGGTGGCAGAGGAGGTGGTTGTGGTGGAGGCTCCCACTCATGGGAAAGACGTTCATATGAACCGAAATATTTTGATCTGAACATTATACCTGAAAAAGAATAAAAGCATTCTAGTAATTTTAATGAATACGAAGTTAGGATAACACTATTACAATTGTCTTAAATTATTTCGCTTTAGAATGCAGACTTCATCGGCGGCTCAGTGGTCCACGGTTACTACATTCCATACCAGATCTGAATGCATTAGAAGAGTTTTCTGAGATGGTCATGATTACTCAATATTGAAGAGTTTCTGGAGTAGAACTAAAGAGCTGCCTATAGCTATCTACATTTCAATAGTTTTTATGCTGTTATGAAGCATAGATGCAGGGCATCTTCATAATAGATTTAATACCATGTTTCTAAGTGACATTTAATTGAACTCAAAAATACTCTAAATCAAATCTGTGCATTTTCCTAGGTGCACCAAAGAGTTTCGGCAAGATTACCATTCTAACTCAATACGTATGAACAACTCTACACATACAAAGTAAATAGATAAGTTGTAATTATTATGAATTAGTCCGTTTAACTTATTGTCTATGTTTAGTATCAGTAGGATAAATACAATATCACTTACTAGGTAGATAAATGAACATAAAAGTAACTCTTTGTCAATACACCAAGCAAACCTCGGTTACATAGTGCAAATATCAACTCTTTCGTTCCATATTAAATCATGGTATAAAGATCTAATTGAATATTATTTCAATGTTCAAGTCGAAAAGTTTTCTTCAATAGGGACTTGTTGCTAATATCATTATCTAGTTAACAGACGTAGATTAGAGTATACACAGTGGTTACATCAATTACCTTGGCAACGAAATTAGGATCATTGCTGATCTTCCTTAATGAATATTTCAATTTTTTAATGCATTTTCACTTTGGTCAATAATGATTCCTTCGTATTTTAAGATTCATCACAACTCATACTAGATCGAATCCATAGTATTCAAACCTTTTGTCGAATAATTATCAATCTATCACTGAAATAAAACTTCCATTGACAATTTATAGTCTCATTTACGTCAAAATATTGAGCAACTACATGTAAATAGTGATGACGGATGAGTGTCTCATTATTTCATTAATTACCTCGTAGACCAGAGATACTTTCATTTACCTTTGATTTTTCATTGCAATGGAAATCTATGATATGCACGGTGTTATTCGTTTAGTAACAAGAAGATCATTGAGAAATAAAATTGAACTCAAAAAATACAAATCAATCTGTGCATTTCCTAGGTGCAACCAAAGAGTTTCGGGCAAGATTACCATTCTAACTCAATACGTATGAACACCTCTACACATACAAAGTAAATAGATAGTTGTAATTATTATGAATTAGTCCGTTTAACTTATTGTCTATGTTTAGTATCAGTAGGATAAATACAATATCACTTACTAGGTAGATAAATGAACATAAAAGTAACTCTTTGTCAATACACCAAGCAAACCTCGTTACATAGTGCAAATATCAACTCTTTCGTTCCATATTAAATCATGGTATAAAGATCTAATTGAATATTATTTCAATGTTCAAGTCGAAAAGTTTTCTTCAATAGGGACTTGTTGCTAATATCATTATCTAGTTAACAGACGTAGATTAGAGTATACACAGTGGTTACATCAATTACCTTGGCAACGAAATTAGGATCATTGCTGATCTTCCTTAATGAATATTTCAATTTTTTAATGCATTTTCACTTTGGTCAATAATGATTCCTTCGTATTTTAAGATTCATCACAACTCATACTAGATCGAATCCATAGTATTCAAACCTTTTGTCGAATAATTATCAATCTATCACTGAAATAAAACTTCCATTGACAATTTATAGTCTCATTTACGTCAAAATATTGAGCAACTACATGTAAATAGTGATGACGGATGAGTGTCTCATTATTTCATTAATTACCTCGTAGACCAGAGATACTTTCATTTACCTTTGATTTTTCATTGCAATGGAAATCTATGATATGCACGGTGTTATTCGTTTAGTAACAAGAAGATCATTGAGAATGTCAACGATAACGTATTTCACTATGTAAGATATTCACTGATTATGTAACTCATTAATGTCCCTAGTGAAAACTGAATCTAGCTAACTGTATATTTTTCATATGAGTTGTGTACATCACTTATTCAATAGTTGCATGTTATGAAGAAATGACTATTGAGTTTTCAACTGTTTCCAAACAATATGAATTGGCAACAATAACAAAATTTTCATCAAATCAAATCTTACAAAAAGAAATTCTCTAAGTAAATAAGCGAAATTCAAACTATCTTTATTTGCGTGATCTATACAATGTAGACTAGATTTAATTCAGATTAATTCAGATCTAACCCAATAATCACCTGATTAATTTCTTTTTTTTTTCGCTGAACTGTTAAGATTTGTGAACAATCATCATATCATTACGTCATCATCGGGAGGTATGGAAAGTTATTCACACAAATTACTTTTCTGATTATGTTAATGTGTTGTGTTGTTTGTGTCTGTATATGTGTTTCAATGTAGTGCAGACATGTTGATTGTTAAACGCTTCGATGTGTCTGAATACAAACACACACACACACATACACTGTATTGTTCCTCTTCATTTTATTGATATTTCTCTTGAACGAAGACGTACGCAACTAATATCATTTAAAATGTATTGATCAGTTTATAAAAAAAATTAAAATTTTAATAAAAATCTATCGATAAATTATGGCAACAATCACCGCCCTGTCTCTACCTTCTCCCCCCCCCACGTCTACTTCTAGCCAATTACGTTAAAAGGTAACTGAAACTGGCATGTAATTTAAAGAAATTTAATGAATAAAATTCTATGGTTAATAAGACCTTATTGAACTTAGTAAAAAAATTGCTGAACCTAATAAACAAAATAATTCGGTGCTCAATAACAAGGTATAAAATAATTCAATTGGGATGGTTATTTTTGTGGAGATTAGTTATTTTATTTGATTGGATATATCACAGATTGATGATGGCAGGGTACCATTGAAAACCAGGGAGCACTGGACAGCTGTTTCGTTCTAGTGTGGAACTCTTCAGCAGTGCGCACCCACGATTCCGCACCAGGGGCTTCAGGTTGACGCGAACGCCTAACCATCTGCACGATTAGGTCGGCATCCAATGGTAGAATTCCCACTTCCATCAATTCGTGATACATATAGCGCGACGATCATCCATTGTCACTGGTGATAACTGGAAGTGGGAATTCTACCATTGGATGCCGACCTAATCGTGCAGATGGTTAGGCGTTCGCGTCAACCTGAAGCCCCTGGTGCGGAATCGTGGGTGCGCACTGCTGAAGAGTTCCACACTAGAACGAAACAGCTGTCCAGTGCTCCCTGGTTTTCAATGGTACCCTGCCATCATCAATCTGTGATATATCCAATCAAATAAAATAACCAATCTCCACAAAAATAACCATCCCAATTGAACTATAATAATGAGCGCATTAGTGACTAACTCCAGGATGTAAAATAATTGATTAAATAATTTAAACTATTGACGAATGTAGAGATCAGTGAAAGAAGTTGTAATTAGAGGGGGGAGGATTGTGAAGATAGCTAATTGCCACGAACTGATCTGAGCCAGACAACCACTGACCACTTGCCAGTCGTTTCACCCCACTGTGGGACTCCTCAACAGTGCGCATCCACGACGCCGTCGGGGATCGAACCCAGGATCCTCTGGCTCCGTGGCGAACGCCTTGCCACTGGACCACTGAGTCAGCTTCTGAAGGTTGATATTTCCAATTCAATCAATTTATGATACCTTTGCTCAACCATATCCATGACATCGGTAGGTAACTGCCTCACACTAGACACGGTTGGACTCCGCCGTTCAAGTCTTCACACTGGAACCCAAGGAATTACTGTGTAGAGTGTGAGGCAGTTACTGATTGATTGCATGAATGAAGTCTCTCAAACGTATCACGAATTGACTGAAATGGATATATCAACTGTCAGGAGCCGACTCATTGGTCAAATGGTAAGCGGAGCCCGTGGACCCTGAGTTCGATCCCCTCTTTGAGATCGATTCATGATATCCAAAACAGTTGTATTTGATAGTGGTAGGGGTGCGAACATCAAACAGTATTTTAAGGCAGAATAGTGAAATGTTTCAGTGTAATAAAACTCAAGTATTATTTGCCATTTTGTTTATACTGTAAACGTTCGAATTTGCTGACTTTTACCAAAGAAGTAAATGCCTAACACGATTAGGTTAAAAGTGAACTTAAATATTTGATCGTTAGGGAAGATCATCAGAGGGTTTTTCACAAAAATTTAGTATTGACTATCATTCTTTGATAAAAACATATCATGTGTGCATAATTTACTGTAATGATTGATATCAATGGCTAACTCGATGAAAAGTAAATTGTTACATCTCAACTAAAAAGTTATAATTCACTTTTCTGGTTAGAAATAACAAAATCGACTAAAACACAGCATTGAATTAGCATAAGACAGAATGTTCAGAATGCAGAAACTTCACATCACACAATTAGAATGTCTTCTCTGTAACTAAAAATTAATAAGGACTGAATTCTGTCAAAACAAGTGAAACATCAAGAATGTGTAAGGTAACAAATGAGTGAAAACATCACAGTTTTTTGAATTATAATAAGAATCACATGTGTATATCAGAGAGATTAATGATATTTGTTGAATTTAGTAATATACAACAAATTTATCTACATCGGAACTTTGATGAAAATTATGAAATTCAAAACTGTCTACTACTTAGTTTCAGCAAAAATTATCGAGTTGAACTATGATTGAATTCATCTGAAAATAATCTACATAAATGTAACAAGTTCAGCTGTTTTTTTTCCAAATCACTAGAATAGGCGAAGAGAATTAATCTATTTCAATTAAGTAGTATATGATTGTTGTTGTTGTTGCATCTGTGGAATTCATGCAATAAACTAATCTTATAAATATACAATTCAATTATCAAATGAATAATGTCTCACTAAAGTGACTATTTCACTAATGTGTAGGATGAAGTGTAAAAGAATGAAAACATGCAATGCTGAAAACAGTCTTTGCGTGAGATGGAGGGGGGGGGCTTGGAAGCAATGAAACTAGTTTTCATATTTCCCGTACATTTATTAGATATAACTGTGTGGCTTAATTATGATCAATCATTAATGGTTGTGGGATCTTTAGTCATTCATAGACTATAATTAATTATTCATGAACAAAATGTCATTATTATTATCGTTTGTAAATTGGTATTGAAGTTGTTATGACGGCAAGAACTTGTTATAATTAATGCGTACGACCACTTGGTTGATGCAAACTTGTGCTCACTCAGTTGAAATAACAAAACGCCAATATGAGCTAAGCTAGTCCATGCACGTCTGCACGATGCCTACCTGGTCCTCAGACAAAAATTAGAAAAGCAATAGGTTGATAAATAACCAGAATCAAACTACATTTCAAACAGTCCTTAATACATTAGGATAAACTTGTATTTTCCAGTTGATTTGTAAGGGACTGAAGCTGGTTAGTCTTTGTTGCATCCTGAGAGGATTGCCTCAATATAGCGATTATTCACAAGTATTATTTAAATTGGATTGTGACTGGCAAGAGGACTTCAGGACGCGCGTTTCCTCTTATTTGGGGCTCGTCGGCTGGATGTACCTGCATCCCAATATTGATGTTCACCGTGGGATTATTCAACATTGGGATGCAGGTTCATCCAGACGACGAGTCCCAAATAGGACGAAACGCGCGTCCTGAAGTTCTCTTGCCAGTCACAATCCAACTTAAATACTCCTCAATATATATATACATAAAACCAGACCACACTGTCGACCAATTAGGAATTTAACACTAATACAAAGTAAAGGAGATAGTGGGATGGAATAGAATTATCGTGTACACAACTAATTAACTGTAGTTCATAAATAAGAGATAATACACTAACAGTAAGTATGCTAAACAAGAGGATAGAGCACGAAGAACACAATGGTGGTAGGAACAATACGCTTACATTGCATACAACTAAAATAATTGAAATAGTCTTCTACGGCATAGTTCGGAAAGTTAGTAATTCTTTTATTTTTATCACCCAACATATGAGTAGTATTAATTGATGTCATGCTAAATGACTTCATTTGTTTACTTGAATTTATTTAACAGATAAAGCAAATGGGAACAGAATTTTGTCAAAATGCCTTTCTGTAGAATTTGTTACCTTTTGTGTTTATACTCAAGTTGTGATTTGAATACCCATGAAGAAACTATTTCAACGTTATGTCAAACCTCTGAGATGGACAAATGTTGTTTTAAACGGCAGCATAATTATAAATTCTTTACTAATTTGATCATGTATAAAGGTATTTGTATTCGTAAGTTACATAGTCATCAGTGTTAATGAAAAATTACATCAGTGTAGTAAATACAGCTTTTGTGTTGTTTTTTCTGATAGTGTGTAACTTTCCATGTTGTACTTTACAATACTGGGTAATCAAATTTGAATCAGCCAACATTGTTCGGATTGTGAAATGTATCCTCTATTAGCAGATAATCGAACTTAGTGAATGTAGTAGGTTTCAAGCATCTTATCATACTACGTAGCCTGTCTCGATGCAAAACAAAAGTCAGTTCATTGACATGTTAAACTGTAGTTCAAACCCTTTTAAATATCAAAGACTACGTCATTACTAAATACTGAAATCTTGGCTCTATATCTTAGATGGAATTTCGTAGAAGAATATTTTCTGAGTTTTTATTGTAAAGCAAGCACGTGTCAAATTGTCTTGCTTTCAGCAACTTCAAACACATTTCCTCACAGGTGTATGAAATTGAATAGCTAATTATTGTTTGGAATACTTCATATTAAAGTATATCCAAATAACGCATCCTAAATTGTTAAGGAATTGTGATCAGCCTCCTCGAATTGCGCAATGAATACACCTTCACATATCTGGAATATTCTCAACATTGAAGTTGTCGTAGATCTCATTCAGTTCAACAATAACACATAGATATCAATGAAGCTTTCAGTTAATAATACTTTATTCAAAAATTTGTAATTGATGTTCCTCATGCCACAGTTTTTCTCTTTCCAACCCCATAACTGTTTCCGAAGTTTACAAGGTTAAGCTGTCGGTTATTCGTTTGGTAATCTTTGTTAGAAAAAACTTATTTTGGAAAAAGATATGAAATTTTTATTGTTACAAGTAACATTCTGTTTACAAGGGTTACCAGTTCAGTAATTCTTACAGTAATATCAGTTCTCAGTGAAATCTATTTTCAATTGGAGCATTTCTTTATAAACCGCCTAGTGAATTAATATCATGTTCACTCAAAGTGACTGCTATGAATCAAAGAAAATGGGTTGGGTTGTCTAATGCTAATGAGGTGCGCCTAGTCGATAAATGTGCGTCTGCCCTAAGCCCACTAGGTCCCAAGCCGAAGATAGAAGAAGCAACCAGATAGAACCACAATCGGAATCGGAAACATATCACATTTCACACATTCCTTTATATATACATAAAAGCTGACCACACAGTCAACCAACTAAATGAAAGTAATAGTGAGTGTGAACCGGAGTAAGTAAACACAATTGACTAACCATAGTTCATCAATAAGAAATGATATAATATCAGTTAATGTATCCAGTGAGAGGATATGGCAGGAGGAACTAAGTGATAATAGGAATAAAGTGTTCAGCTTGAATACAAACAAAAATAATGAAATAGTCTACAGAACAACAGATCTCGAAGATAATCAACCTTAGTTAGGTGCCCGGCATATCAGTGATTTGCGTCAATAGACCTCCAAGTAGACTGAATTACAAACGCATCTTTGTATAATTCATAGTGATTTTGTACTTCACGACTCTGAATTTCAGAAGGTATCATGAATAAATTAGAGAAAAAATTAGTGCTGAATATTATTTGTGTAGTATTTGAACTGGTGATATGCTGATAAAAACAACTAGTTAGAAGCTGACTTACACCACGTTACGAAACAAATTCCATTTTCCCATTCATTAGAGTCCTACAAATCTACTTGCCATTCTTGCTTTTATAATGAATCTACTAAATGTTCATTCTACATTTTCTAATCATCAGATCTAGTCCTGTCGGTGTTACTCAATCAGGTAATCTAAAGTAATCTCTTATTGAATAATAATAAATTACAATGAAGCAATAACTCAATGAAATTATAGATAGAAGCAGTCGTTAGCTAGTTCACTGAACTATCGTTAAATTTTTTGATTAGAAAAAATAAGCAAAATGAAATTCCTGGTAACAGACAGTACTCCAATTCTAAGGTGTATGTTAACAATAGACTTCAATTAGGGGGGGTATGGTAGAGATAGTTAACTGTCAATCTTGATATCACGAATAGATCTGAATCAGACAACGACTAATCAGCTTTAAGCACTGGACAGCTGTTTCGTTCCACCATGGGACTCCTCAGCAGTGCGTATCCATTACCTCGTCGGAAGTCGAACCCAGGACCCTCTGGCTCCGTAGCGAACGCTTTACCATTGGACCACTGAGTTAGCCCCCAACGGTTGATATGTCCAATTCAGTCAATTCGTGATGTTGCGCGATCTCCTACATGCCATCGGTGAGTTACTGCCTCACACCTGACACGGTTGAACTCTACCGGTCACGTCTTTACACTAGAACTCCAGGAACTACCTCAAGGAGCTAGTCAGTAATGAGCTGATATTAGTTAGAATTAGAGGGGTTTATAGAAACGGTTAACTGTCAATTATGATATCACTGAATTGAAAATATCAACCGTTAGGAGCCGACTCGGTGGTCAATGGCAAAGCGTTCGCCACGTAGCCAGAGGATCCTGTGTTCGATCCTCGATGGGGTAGTGGAGGAGTCCCATACTAGGACAAAACAACTGTTCAGTGCTTCCAGCTGATCAATGGTTATCTGATTCAGATCAATTCGTGATATCAAAATTAACAATAGATTAACCTGTAACTTACTAAAACATCGTAGGAAGTTATTTTTAAGGGTTAGTGTCCATTTATTATTATTATTATTAATTTACATTATAAAATTTAATAAGAAAACTGTTCAGTTGCTTTATTACTTTCATGGTTAACAAGTAAAAAAAAAAGAGAATACAGTAAATATTGCTTTAATTAATCTAGTTGTTACATAGTAATTAAATAAAATAAAATCCAGGTTACTTAGATCTAGGCCCGCGAATTACTAAACCCTAGACTAGTAAAATATATATTGATATATATATATCAATGTTGTGATTATGTCAGGAAAAAATAAAGTGTGATAACCAATCATATTGAATAATCTCCAGGTTAAATAAAATAGATTTAGACAAACTTTCAACCAATCAAATCAATGTCCAACATTCATGCTATCAAAATTGGTAGATGTTTTCTATTCTCCTATTCTCTGATTATAGATTACAGAATAAATTTAATGAATTATTTTATTTACTTAAGAATTTCTATGAAAAATATTTAACTTTCCACAATTCTACAATGTTTTACACTTTACACTTTTAGGTAATTTTAAAGAAAAAAAAAAAGTAGAAGAAATCAATTTTATTCATCTTTAAAAGTACACATTTTCAAAGTTTTAAATTATTTTAATAAGAAGGTGTATAGTAATCAACTAGTTGACATTAGAAACTATTTGAATTACTAATGAATGAAATACACGTCGATGAATCTAAATATCATAGAACGTTATGAAAATTAGGTGGATATTATGAATATAGAGAAGATTCAGAATTATAATGTCGTGAATTGCAGTAATGCATTCTAAAAGTATGCTTGAAACATGTTGGCAATCAAATATAAGCGACGTAGAATTCGGCACAAATATTTGTGTCCCAGAAATGCCTTGATGACACCTAGTTTAAAATAATGGTAATTTGTGAATGTCATGTACTTAATAAAATGTAACATTTTACAATCATTTAGTAGTACAACAGTCTGTTCTGTAAAAAACTTTCTCTCATTGGTTTGGGCATGAATGCATTATTTATGACGCAGATGAACTAAGCCAGCATTCTAAATTCGTAGTGAAGTTTCGTTAGAAAAAAAGAGTGGTTTGCCTGGTTAATCTACTTTGCTCACTGTCATGCATATAGAGAAACTTTCTGTAACCATGTTTACACAGTAATCCAAAGAAATCAGAATACTGTTCATTATATACGAGTCTTCATTTGTGCATTCTAAATCAATAATCGATAAAATATTTCATTACAGGACGTAGGTAAAAACTTTAATGAATAATCTACTTCCAGTAATTAAATTCGGGTTGTTTTATCATTCATATAATCATTACTAGTACATTTGTCTTCACTGCTATCAACTGATACCTTTCATTGATTACGATCAACAATTATGCAATCCATCTAACTCAGTGTCATAATTGATCTACAAAAAACCTTGAATGGTTTAACATTTTCATATTTGCATATAAGTATTATGATATACGCCGAGCGATTAAAGAAAAGTAGCTAACTTTCAGAACTGTATTTTTGGGGACTATTCTCATTATTTTATTCATAAGTAGTGTAATCATTTTATTTCTATGACTGTTATGTTCCCTTTATCCGGTCCTTCCGTTTAGCATATTTACTCTTAGTATATTGTTATCTACTATGAACTACGTTTACTTAATTGTTTACAAGTTGTACTTATTCACTGCCACTATTTCCTTTGTTCTGTATCAATGTTAAATTTGTGATTGGTTTACTGTGTGGTCTCGTTTCATGTATACATAAAGGCATGATTAAAATATAATACGATCTCGCTCTCTCTAATTTCCAGTTCTCAATTCTGGTTCTTCTAATTGTCGGCCTGGGGGGGGGTGAATGGGCTTAGGTCAGTCGCGCATTATCAACTAGGCACACTTCATTGGCGTTCGCGTCTACCAACCAAATCCTCCTTTTTCTCTTTCTTCTCGTTATAACATATATTAGAGTGAAGCCCGATGAAGTCTGATTTAATTGAAAGCACTACTGTTCCCGTATATGTGCTATTTTGATTGGTGTGAGGTACTCATTACAGTGCATTTACATTAATTGAAATTTACAAAATAACAGTCACTTAGGTAGTTATCTTACTTCAAGCCACACATTACAGTTTGCTAGACAGAAATTGTCGAAACTACACGTAACATCAAGTCCAAATAACAAAGTAGTGAGGAGAAAAATAATAACTAATTGTTTGCATTAAAGTCAATATAGAATTCATTACTGCTTTTAGTTACTTTATTTACTTATAAATACGAAGAGGTTGTAGCTGGAAGTGTTTAGCGAAGACATTTTTAATACATGTTAACTGATAACTTATCACAGATCAAAGCTAAACTTTCAGGTTCATTTATTAGATTGACAAGTAACCACTGGGTTAAGTGTGTCAAAATCGGAATATACTATCTGTGATGTCATATGATTTGAGACAGTCTCAGTGGAACTTACGCTTGACCTAGGTTTTATGTGGACTGCTAATCTTTAGTTTGATTTAACTGTATTGTTAACGGAAATCTGAGGCTCTTCATACGATCCAAACAAATCTCATTTTGAACTGAGATGATTATTTTTGTGAGGATTGGTATTTTCACTTGATTGAATACGTCACAGATTGATGTTGACATGGTACCGTTGAAAACCATAGAGCAATGGACGGCTGTTTTTTTCTAGTGTGGAATTTTTCTGTGGTGCGCACGGTTTAGAAGTTCCTCACTAGAAAGTAAAAGCCACCTAGTACTTCCTGGTTTTTAATGGTACTCTGCCAACATCAATCTGTTATGTATTCTATTAATTAAAAATTTCAGTTTCTTAGTCATAGATATAACGCTCGACGAATGTGGGTACACCCTATGGACTGTTGTAATTAAAGTAAACTTAAGTCCTTTACCTCTTCATATTCCACTAGGACACTTAGTTAATATTTCATAACGTTTCTTTATACTTATTAGTTGACAATTGCATTGTCTTAAAGTGAATAAAAGTTTAATTATAAAGATAAGTGGGATTTAAAGATGTGTAGTTTTAGACTAAGTCACCATAGTAACAGCATATTCAAAAACTTTACTCAATAAATCATCAATCAGTTACTAACTGTGCAATTGATTATTCACATTTTGCAACTTCAGTTAAACAAATGTTGAAATTTGTTTCAGCATTTCTTAAAAATCGGTAGCCACTTTATGCGAAAATCATCATTTTTCTAAGTTTTACATCAATAAAAATGATGTTAACGAAGATAAAGTGGTTATTAAACTCGTATGACTGATTATTGTGTATAGATTGTAAATTGTACTGACATTGACACAATAAGAAAAAGTTAAATGATTATGAGAAGAAGTTTGTAACCTCAACTTGTTTGATGAATACACAAAGGAACCTGGATTATTTTGTGAGAAAATTTTATTACGAACTCTTTAACAACTTACTATAGTACTAGTCATATACCCTTGGCGTCTGTTATGACGTGAAGAAAGAGAGGGAAGGTAGATTTGGTTGGTAGACGCGAACGCCAATGAAGTGTGCCTAGTTGATAATGCGCGACTGACCTAAGCCCATTCACCCCCCCCCCACCAGGCCGACAATTAGAAGAACCAGAATTGAGAACCGGAAAACAGAGAGAGCGAGATCGTATTATATTTTAATCATGCCTTTATGTATACATGAAACGAGACCACACAGTAAACCAATCACAAATTTAACATTGATACAGAACAAAGGAAATAGTGGCAGTGAATAAGTACAACTTGTAAACAATTAAGTAAACGTAGTTCATAGTAAATAAACAATATACTAAGAGTAAATGTACTAAACGAAAGGACCGGGCAGAAGGAACGTAACAGTCATAGAAATGGAATGTTTACATTGTCGACAGTTATAATAATTGAAATGATGTCCTAAAGCACAGTTCTCGAAGATAGCCACTGTTCGTTAGGTGCCCGGCATATCAGCGTCTCAGTGAGATGTCTTGGCCTACAGATTAAACAACAAGTTACTAATGACATTGTGTTGAATTAAACTATTTCAACTCGATTATACTGGAAAGATAGTCAAAAATAGATTTAAATTACACCAACAAATTTAGGAATGGTTACTTTGTAGAAGACAATTTGTGTGTTAAAGCGTAATCCACAATTTACTAACAATAACATTCTACTTTCAGCATTCATTCAACGAGACATTGGATTAATAAGTCTGACTTGTTATACAATTAGCATTTATTCACTATAAATATGGACGATCTATCGTAAATTCACAATTCACATAATATTTCACTAGTTTCTTAGCTGATATCATATTCAGTCGAAAGCTACACTGAACGTTCACAGTAATATATACCCAATTTATTCATTGTCGTGGGAATTTCTTATAACATTGCATCCATACAGACTATTGATAGAAAAGGATGAGTATCAACCGATCTGGGGCGATCAGTAGCAGTCACTGTTTGACGTATGCAGTGTTCTAGTTAGTATTCCTACCAAGGAGAATAACCGCGATTTTAAGACAAAATTGTTTACTTAGAGACTATTTACCTGCAACATTGAATGACACAAATAGATTACTACTGGATTATTCGAGTACGGAATAAGTGCACTTTATGTCCAGTCATGTAGATAAGAGACAATGTAGAAACAGAGTCATTATAATTTGAGAAGAGATGAACGAAAAAGTCAAAGAATAAACAGTGAAATTTAAATACGAACAAAAACTTAATTCACACTAAGTTACTTCTGGTCTATAAACAACTGAAAGTCATTTAATAGTAAATTGATTTTGGGATACAAGTAGTTAAACCTTGGAAGCACTTGTAAGATTCTATTTAGTGCTATTAAAGTTTACATAAATACTGAAGAATACAATTGTTTGATGATAAATTATTGTATATGTAACTGGGCATTTATTGGGAGTTTACTAATTCAGCTCCTACAAAGAATATGCAAAAAGGTCATGTAACATATAGAATGAATGATAGCTGAATAAGGGAACATTTTTCATCAACATAAATGATATAGATTGACTTTATTGATAGAATGCCCATCTCTAAACCATTACGCTGAGAATAACTTCGCTTACAGACTTATATTAGATGGAAAATTAACTGAGACTAAGAAAACTATAGGACATTGGATAGAGTTTGAATGCGAAATATATCCCAGGGGATAATTAACAAATAACTATTTTACTGTTTATGCAAATATCACATTATTACTTTCACTTCAAACCTCTTGTATTCAGTTTTAAGGAAGTTGATTTTCAGGCAATTGTTCCCACTTTGATAGTTAAACTGGTGTAGCATTTCACTCACTGTTTAAAGCCTACGAATACCGGTTCCAAATACACCATAGTTGTTTGAATGTTCTTGATTAACTCTGGAGCCACAAAATATGAGCAGTGTGATAACTTTATCCTTTTAGATAACTCTCTAGACTTCATTTTTACGGCACAATCAACACTGGCAGCATTGTTGGCCAACCCTGTTTAATACTTACTAGTGATGCTAGAAGATGGTCTGATTCACGTAATCAGTGAGTTTCTAACACATTACAGCTTAATTTAAATACAGTAAGGAATTCATAAGAAAGACAAGTAATACCATATTCAAACTGTAATCATAAAAGTTACTTTGGTGATAAACATTTGAATATATCTAGTAAACACGTAAAACACGTAAACACTCAATTAATAAACAATATATTGGATGATCTGTCTAATAAATCAGCATCTTTTTAAAGAACCAGTGAAAATAAGATAATGCTAAACACTTTGTCAACTGACAATGTAAAATTCAAATTCAAACAGATAACTGACCTACATGCATAATCTCTTACTGAGAGACCGTTTTGTTTTACTTCGTATCCTAGTGTTTACTTCATGTAGACGTGGGCCACCAATGACAGTACACAGAACGACAATGAATACTTTACAATTAAACCAATTATGGATAAATAACAACACACTAACAAAGGACTCCATCTAAGTGGTGAATATTTCTCATTACTGTCGCACTTTAGTAAATCGATTACAAAGTATGTCAGTCGTCATAACTAGTTCACTGTTAAAACTGTCGCTTATTTTGTAGCTTATTACCCTAAGTTGTAAATAAGTTGTTTTATTTAATACATGAATTTCAAAAACAGGCAGTTTTCACTTTATAAACGTAAAACTAGTCAGTAACCCTGTTAACAGATACCATCATTTCATTCAAGTGATTTTTACCCTACTTATCTCAGTTCATGTAAAATGTACCTCTAAACCTAAATTTAGTACAATGTAAATCAATTAATGAATAAGAATATGTGTGCCTTTGATATTCAGTTTGTTTTTTTATGTCCTTAATAAGTCTATGGATTGAAATCTTTAGAAATCAAGGCGGTTGGGACATGTATGACGTAGGCTTGACCATTGCTTGCTATGTTACACGATGTTGGTTGAAGGATGGACGAGATGTAAAGGTGACCAAAATAAATTGTGACTCCAGTTCATGACACCATTTAGTATTGGTAAGTGTAGACTACATGGTTGACATCCACTTGACACTTTTGGCCAAAAGTTGGAGACAACCGATAATATAGCATACAATCGACCACGGTTAAGGAGGTGAATTTATTTCCTTATCACCTCAAGTTTATTATTCCTAATATAGCATACAATCGACCACGGTTAAGGAGGTGAATTTATTCCTTATCACCTCAAGTTTCATTATTCCTTAATAAGTCTATGGATTGAAATCTTTAGAAATCAAGGCGGTTGGGACATGTATGACGTAGGCTTGACCATTGCTTGCTATGTTACACGATGTTGGTTGAAGGATGGACGAGATGTAAAGGTGACCAAAATAAATTGTGACTCCAGTTCATGACACCATTTAGTATTGGTAAGTGTAGACTACATGGTTGACATCCACTTGACACTTTTGGCCAAAAGTTGGAGACAACCGATAATATAGCATACAATCGACCACGGTTAAGGAGGTGAATTTATTCCTTATCACCTCAAGTTTCATTATTCCTTAATAAGTCTATGGATTGAAATCTTTAGAAATCAAGGCGGTTGGGACATGTATGACGTAGGCTTGACCATTGCTTGCTATGTTACACGATGTTGGTTGAAGGATGGACGAGATGTAAAGGTGACCAAAATAAATTGTGACTCCAGTTCATGACACCATTTAGTATTGGTAAGTGTAGACTACATGGTTGACATCCACTTGACACTTTTGGCCAAAAGTTGGAGACAACCGATAATATAGCATACAATCGACCACGGTTAAGGAGGTGAATTTATTCCTTATCACCTCAAGTTTCATTATTCCTTAATAAGTCTATGGATTGAAATCTTTAGAAATCAAGGCGGTTGGGACATGTATGACGTAGGCTTGACCATTGCTTGCTATGTTACACGATGTTGGTTGAAGGATGGACGAGATGTAAAGGTGACCAAAATAAATTGTGACTCCAGTTCATGACACCATTTAGTATTGGTAAGTGTAGACTACATGGTTGACATCCACTTGACACTTTTGGCCAAAAGTTGGAGACAACCGATAATATAGCATACAATCGACCACGGTTAAGGAGGTGAATTTATTCCTTATCACCTCAAGTTTCATTATTCCTTAATAAGTCTATGGATTGAAATCTTTAGAAATCAAGGCGGTTGGGACATGTATGACGTAGGCTTGACCATTGCTTGCTATGTTACACGATGTTGGTTGAAGGATGGACGAGATGTAAAGGTGACCAAAATAAATTGTGACTCCAGTTCATGACACCATTTAGTATTGGTAAGTGTAGACTACATGGTTGACATCCACTTGACACTTTTGGCCAAAAGTTGGAGACAACCGATAATATAGCATACAATCGACCACGGTTAAGGAGGTGAATTTATTCCTTATCACCTCAAGTTTCATTATTCCTTAATAAGTCTATGGATTGAAATCTTTAGAAATCAAGGCGGTTGGGACATGTATGACGTAGGCTTGACCATTGCTTGCTATGTTACACGATGTTGGTTGAAGGATGGACGAGATGTAAAGGTGACCAAAATAAATTGTGACTCCAGTTCATGACACCATTTAGTATTGGTAAGTGTAGACTACATGGTTGACATCCACTTGACACTTTTGGCCAAAAGCTTTCTACATATCACAATATTTAATTATACGACTGTTCGATACGGTTCAGAGCATCAATCGTTTATCAATTTGGAATCTCACACTTAAAGAAAATAGCTGTCAAGTGTTAGTAAACAGCATCGTTTTGATTTTACAACTGAATAATGACTAGGACTTAACAGAATTCCGTCAACCATCCTATTATTTTTGAGCGTAGAGCAAAACAAAGCGCTCCTTTCAGGTATTCAACCACGATTATCTAATGAATTTCTGTTGAAAACTGTTCTATCCTTAATGTACATGAATGAGTGACGTGAATTCAATTAATTTCATGCAGATATCTGAGTGTAGATTACAGTTTTGTTCTTCAAAGCTTATTCAGTTACCTTTTACACAAGCCAATTTAATGAATAATTCGAAGTTTACTTAATTATCAGATATGCATTTTGGTAAGAAAACTCGATTTTCTTTAACACAAATAAAACTAAATGAATACTATTAAATATTACTCCTAGTAGTATATACAACTTCATTTATACCGACAGATATACGAAGGAAAAGGTGGCATCTAAACAATTTCATGAGTTCAGCTTTATTGCATGCCGAAATAACAGTCATGATTTGATAGCCTGTTAATTGTAGAACACGTAAAACTAATAAAATACAATCAGAGTAACTCGAGTAATCAACGAATGATGTAATTATTCCAAGTTGATATTTTCAGAGAGAAGAGCAATAAGTAGGCTAACATCCAACTATTAGAAATATCAAACATAAACAAATACTCCCCTTTTATCCTCTTAACTGTAATCTCAACTTTATGTATCTTTCTTATTTGAATATATTTACTATTCGTAATAAATTTACATCCCATAAACCCATGTCGGTTATTCCGCTCACTACTAATAGTTACTTCGACGTTCCTCTTAAACAAATTACTTTCTAGCTAAACTTTCCTAACAGTTTACAATTTACTGATATTTATTAACTTTAGTATGCAACAGTGAGATAAACTAAACAAAATATAAAAAATGAGTGAAACATGTAACCATTTTGTTTTGTCATGAATATTCACTCATAATTGTACCGGCTGTTAACTTCAAGTTTCTATTCTCTCAATCAATATGCTTTGCATAATGAACATATCTGTTTATCTTCAAAGACAATGTTATTACTATTCTGTTATTTTAAATAATCTACTGACAAATGACTATTTCAATATTTTGAAAAATTTCATAAATTAGAAATGTTAATTATTTTGCTGTGATATGCTATGTCACATTCATCATGGACATTGTTTACTAATTAAAGGTTTACATTCATAGGATATTTCCAAATAATATGCATTGCCAACTGATATCGTCTGGGAGCCTTATTACTAGTAGGTGTGTGTGTGTGTGTATGGAGGGGGGGAACTAAATAGTTCTTCTGGATGAGATGCTTCGACCATGTAAAATAAAGCCCATCAGTTTGCCTAAAGTTTTCTACTTACTTTTATTTTGCACTTGTAAATTTTAAGTGAGGATTTCTGTAACCCAGAATATGTTAAAAGTACAGTTTGTTTTGTGAAGACAAGTTCTGAAGTATGACTAGGCATTATAAACTATTTATTCAGAAGATTATTTTATGTATCATGATTGTTTATGTATTAAACATTTTGTCTCTAAAATCATAATATTCTTCAGGTTCTGACATCTCATTTGATCTATCAACTGTTATTATATAATTTTCCATTCATGAACTAGAACTAAATAGTTATGTAAATACTACTCAGATCCTCTATCCTCATTGTCGTTGTCTTTTGTTCAAATGTATATTCTAATTTGTCTGTTGTATACTACACATTTAAATGTCTATACATAAATTAGTATCTAAAACATGTAACATACAATTCAGAATGGCTCATCAATATTGTCTTCGCCCTATACTTGGGTGGGATTAGTTAGCATCTAGCCAAACTAACTGACATAAAATAACAGTAAGTGCTGTTTTCAATTGTTGTATTAGTTCTAGAAAGATAGCTAAACCGTAATTACTCAATGTTGTTACCATAAAGTTTATATTGCATCAAAAGTTATTGTTAGCACAGTAAGAGAGTTTTGATAACCAACATGTTACATCGTTATATTTTTCATCATGAAAACCACGGTTAACTGGTAAATACTTCGTTCATCTCTCGGTCCCAACATAAAGGAAAAATCAAGATAGGTAGCAGTTCAGTAACCTACAATCTATTCGCCTTGTTATGACATGTATTTACAACATCTTTTGTAACCACTACCTTGTTACCTGAGTCGAAATATGTTTTTTATTCTGAATGACTCTAAAGTTCCATGTTCGGTCTCTTAAGAAGACATTAATGAACTGACTATAAAAGTCTTAAAATAGTATAAATCAACTATTAAATGACTTGCTACTATAACGATTTTGTTAGAATGTGACTGAAAAGTAGAATTTAGGAGGTATGTTTCGTCATATTGAGTACTCGTCAGCTGGATGTACTTGCATCCATTGTTTATGTTTACATATGAACTCAAACTTACTCTATGCACGTGAAACACCACATTCACCAATAAACGTCTAAGTTCAGACAGCTATATTTACGCAACAAGTATATACATATAAACTGAAAGTATTTTTGTCTTCCTGTTATTATTGTCATTGTTGTTATTAGAGACTGTAATTGATCAGTAACTGTTATCATATGCATTTCCTAAACCTCATACTTATACTACTTATATAATTAACTTTAGCTTCAAGCTTCAAATGTGTATGCTGAATTTGATTCTGCTAAATATTTTTGATACAAACTGAAAAATTTTACCTTTACTAAGCATACTTCATCTACAATGAATTGATGCTTTCTTACCAGGTACAAATTCGAAGTATATTTTAACTTAATAGAGTTCACTCATCAATTATCTGTATTTCAGGTTGTGATGGTAACCAGAAATTCTGGTTATAAAAGAGACTAAATGAAGTATACACATAAATAAACATCATTTGTTAATATGCCTAGTTTCATATGAATTGTTTCTCTCAGACAAAAAACAATATAATAAAACACCTAACTTATTGTGCTTAATGTAATTAATCTGACGACAAAACTGAACTATAATAATGAGTTCATTAGTGACTAAGTCCAGGATGTTACTGAAGCTCTAGTGAGAAGTTGTGACTGATGGAGTTCAGACTTGTCTGGAGTGAAACAGTTATCACCGATGACAATGAATGATCATCGCGGTATATATCACAAATTGATGGAAGTGTCAATTCTACGATTGAATGCCGACCCAATGGTGCAGGCGATTAGGCGTTTACCGTCAACCTGAAGCCCCTGGTGCGAAATCTGGGATGCGCACTGTTGAGGAGTTTTTCACTACAATGAAACAGCTGTCCAGTGCTTCCCTGTTTTCAATGGTATTCCGCCAACTTCATTCTGTGATATATTCAATCAAATAAATAACCAATCTCCATAAAAATAACCATCCCAATTGAAAAAAAACGTTAAATACCATTTTAAATCTACTAGTTGACGAGTAATCATTTAAAGAAGTTTATAAATAAATATTTGAAACGGGTTAGAACATAGTCAAAGGTAATAGCAGTTTCAAAGATGATGTTTCTAATGGAGCTGAAATTCATAAGATACTTCGTCAGTATATTAGTAATAAAAGTTATTACAGTAGCTCAACATAAAAGTATATTGTGGCTTGCTTGTACTTATTACCATAGAAGCATCCAATATTTCCACTCAGAAATCAAGATTCACTCAAGATTTATTGTACTTGCTAAATGCATTTATTAGGTGGACTGTTCCAATGGAGTTATTTACATTTAGTATTTAGTTAAAGCTAATTTTCGAACACACGTTCTTGATTTCTGGAAAATGGACAGAAAAAGTGGTTAAAAGTTCCATAATCATTCAATAGATTGTCAAGTGACATCATGTAAACTTAAACAAATAGTTTTATGAATTATTTATTGAATTCTATCAATGCTGATGCCTTCTTGGGAACTGCTTATAGACTTACATTATTCTAATACTGCTTACTTGTATAAGAAAACTATGTGCAATGAAATTTTGATTTAAAATCTGGTTTTAAGTTTTTAATTACATCCTTTTAACTAATCAAAAGATCCAAATACTCAATGGTGTGTTCTGCAATGTTTGTTGTAACTGATGTAAATAAAGATGTCAGTGGATTTAATTTAATTTAACAATGAATTACATATGTAAGCAATAATTGAAATAACTTTAAGTTACATCATCATACATTGTACTTCTATCATCTTGCAAATCTATGTAGAAATGTTTAGTAACATACAACTTTTAAGTTAGATTTCACAACTTGCATTATGATTGTATTGTTATTACTCAATAAATATGATCAAGTTTACAGTTTTCACAAACAGAAATGCATATTATAATGAATGATTATAATAAATAAAAGGAATATACATGTGTTGACTAATGCTTCAAGATTCAGTTATTGTAATACTACGTTGACTGATTACGAAGCATTTACTAATATTAGGTTATATGCGATGCGTCAACAAAAACAAAAACAACTAAGCGCTATGTTTAGATACGGAGACAGTTTACAAGAAAGACATAGTATAAATTGGAATTTAATGAATAACTACTGTTATGGTTGCATACAAATGCTGAATCCTTGTTCCACTAGAGTTCTTTTACTCTATAAATAGTTGTTTCCTATGAGCCATGTAATCTAAACTAAAGAAAAGGGCTATTAATTTTAGCCGGCTAATAGGGGATATTGTTCATGAGCAGATTTGGTGAAAGTGCACATGGGGTACAGTTTATGTACTCACCTACATTAATCATTTTACTTACAGGCACAGGAAAGATTGACGTATGAAAACACAATAATTTCTACAGGCTCACAAAAAACTAGTGAATAGGAGACAACAGAAAGATTTTACATTTTTTAATAATTTTATATTTACAATCAATGTCAGCTCACCAGTGATTAACTTCTAGAGGTAATTCCTGAACTTCAAGTGAGAAAACATGACCAATGGAGTCCAGCTATATCGAGTGTGAGACAGTTACTCATTGATGATAATGTTTGAAATAGCTCAAATATATCGTTGTCTGACTGACTTAAACATATCAACTGTCAAAAATAGACTGACAGGCCAAATGGTTAGGTGTGTAACAAGGAGTGTGAAGTTCATGTGCTCATCTACCTTCTGAAGACATGGATTCGCACAACTGTAGAGCCCCCCTACTAAGACGAAATAGGTGTTCAGTGTTTACTGGTTTTAAATGGTTGTCTAACTCAGAGCAATTCGTGATAATAAATTCAAATATTAACTATTTATGAAGCAAATTTTAGTACATTTGATGACCAATGTCAATGAGTTACTTGAAATCTATAAGATCCACCATATGAAGCCATGATGGACTAGCGGCTGACAGTCCTCAATAGCTGCCTGACATTCTACAGCGCCATGATGTACATTGACCACCTCTGAATTTTCCATTGTCGGTAGTGTGGCAGCCACTTGCACAAAATTCATATTTTAAAGCCGGCTTTTCAAGGGAGTAACACGAAAAATGAATTACCATCACTATGACTAGAGCATACTATAGGGTACTTTTAATATGACCACAGATTATTAACATTATTTAGAAGGCATTCATGGTTGAGCGCTTACTCAGTTTTGACAGACCAAAGGTCATAATCACTTTATACTCCACCTTAAAAGACCAAACTAATTTCTTGGCTTGTCATGAATGGGCCCAGCTTGGCATACGACACTAGATATAAAGACTATATCTAGGCAATAAATCCACGCCACCACGTACTTACCCTAGAGCTGTTCCCAGTATTTTATATATGGAAAAGTAGAGAGGGATGGTGATAAAGCTATCTCCACCGTTTAAATCGACTAAAAAGCATAAGTCCCTAGTTTATGTGGCATTCTATATACGGAATGTTTAAGGTAGAGTGTTGCTCCAACTACAATATTCATGGGCTTCTTTTGTGTGTTTGCTCCAAAACGAAGGTAAGACATAGAACAGAAAAATTCAAGTTTGAATCTGAAATCAGCTATAGATTCCATAACTAAGTATTAATCTTAATCAAAGAAGTGATTTTGTTTGAGTTGATTTATGACTGGCAGGCGGAATCTAGGACGCGCGTCTACTCCTATTTGGGACTTGTCGGCTGGATGTACTTATATGCAAACAAATTCGAATTAAAAGAAGCGATAGTGCAATTAGTGTATATCTACCGTTTATTTCAGAATTTTCATTTATTTATTTCATTCAACTATTGTTATTGTTATAACTGGAGTCATTGATGCGTGTTCCTAATAATCCTATAACTAATGAAGAAATACTGTGTACTTTTACATGGTTTTCAATAATCCTTCAGTTGATGTTAGTTTCTAATGAAAATTGTTTTCACCATGTACAAACCATTGGAGACTATTTCTAGAAACAGTCTCGTATTCTTGTTTTATTTCGTCTCAATTTCATCTTTATCATGACTGTCATAGCAATTTACAATAATTTCAGATTTGTGCTTGCTTTGTTTATGTCTGTTAATGTATTCATGTGACGTTATGTCTGACCACTTAAATCATTACTATCTCTAATCTACCTAATTACTCTTTACTTTGTACACATAAACAAATAATGCCATCCTAGAACCATTCTATTTTTCTATGCTAAAAATTTGATTTAGATTGATTCAATTGAAGAATTCCACTATACTTTTAATCTTATAACCTGTTCTGTAGTGAACACTTAAAAGCTGGTAAACAAAATGATTTGTCATGTAAGATTAGTTTATTGAAAATATGTTGTTAACTATGCTATTCTATGTGTAATCAACTAACAAATCTTACACATCACAACGAGTATAACCCAATGAGTTAGAACCTATAGGTCTACGATACCAACTTTAATCAAAAAGTATAACTCAGTGTTTAGTGCAAGAAATTGTATCAAATGAATGGGGTCAGCTACATTTTTACTCAATGCATTCAAATAGATGTACTATGTAATTGCATAATTCTCTAAATAGTTGAAATAATCATGTCATTACTACCATCGGTATCAGCATTCTTTGAACAGAATATTTTCAGATATTACAAACATTATCTAAGACAGATTTTGAGGCTCTAGTATCATTAAAACCAATCTTATCTCATCAGCAGTATTGTTTAGGTGTTGCTACGTTAGATACGGAGACTACTTACTTACTTTACTTACTCCTATTACTTCGTAAAAAGAGGAGCATAGGCCGATCACCAGGATTCTCTATTAAACTCTTTTCAAATTGTTTCCAGTTGCTGTTCATCCTTTTAATGTCTGCTTACAATTCTCGACACAGAATATTCTTTCACCTTCCTCTTTTCAGTTTCCCAACAGGATTCCATATTAATGCTTGTCTCGTGATGCAGTCTGATGATTTCCGTAATGTATATCTTATCCATTTCTAACGTCTTTTTTCTAATTTCCTCTTCGGCTGCAAGTTGATTTGTCCTCCCCCATAGTAAGCTGTTGCTGATGGTTTACAGCCAACGGACGTTCAGTATCTTGCGTAGACAGTTGTTTATAAATACTTGTAGTCTTCTGATGATGTTTGCAGTAATTCTCCTCGTTTCAGCTCCATACAGCAGAACTGTCTTCACGTTCGAATTGAGTAGTCTGACTTTGAGGTTGCTTGATATTTATTTTGAGTCCCATATGTTCATCAACTGTAGGAATGCTGCTCTGGCTTTGCCAATCCTTGACTTTACATCTGCATTGGAGCTTCCTACTTCATCGACGATGCTCCCCAAGTACTTGAAAGTATCCACTTCTTCTAGAGTTACTCCATCAAGGTCAATAGGGATAATGCTCCCTGTGTTATATTTGAGAATCTTGCTCTTTCCCTTATGTATGTTCAGGCCTACTGATGCTCAGGTTGCTGCTACGTTGTATTGTCTTCTCTTGCATTTGTTGGTGTGTATGTGCTAAAAAAGCTAGATCATCCGCAAAGTCCAAATCATTGAGTTGCATCCTACTTGTCCATTAAATTCTGTGCACCCCCCCCAGATGTGGAGGTTTTCATGATTCAGTCACCCACTAGAAGGGAAAGAAATGGTGAGAGTAGTCAGCCTTGTCTGACTCCGGTCCTCACCTTGAATGCATTTGTCAGTTGTTCTCCATGCACAATTTTACACTGTGTCGCGTCGTAAGAGTTTCGGATGATATTGACGAGTTTCTCTGGTACGCCGTAGTGTCGAATACGTTTCTATAGTATTCTCCTGTCTTCACTGTTAAACGCCTTCTCCTAGTCAATGAAGTAGCTGTTATAGGGTTACTTCCGGTCCCAAGCCTGGGTAAAGGATGAGGAGTGGGCATGGGGCTAGCATTCCCATCCCGTGAAACCCAAGCTTGCTAAAAAAAACGCCAACCAGATTAAACAAGTAGATACAGAGAATACATACAAAATTGCATATCTAAGCAACTAAAGGAATTTATTTCAATATTGATGAAAAAATCCCTATTTGGGAAGTATCTCACAAAATTCAACCCGTTTGTTGTCAATCTTATCATTGGGTCTAATTCTTGGCAATTCATGTACTGCCACTTTCAGGTTAACCATGTACATATCGTTGTAGCGTATCACTATTTATCTTAACACTTTCACTAGTGCTTAGTGCATTACATAACATGCTTTACACAACCGATATTTCGAAACAATTTATAAACGCGGTTCAGTACTGTTTTTATAATAAAATACTAAATGCTATAAATTAGTATAAGTACAATTACACAGTTTCTCTAAACGGTATCATAGAAAAAACAGAACCAACTTCTTTGAGGAGGCTTTACTTTTTCAGTGATTACTAAAGTGCCTCCTAGTTAGCCTTCATTCTATAACTAAAGACTAAAATATTAATACAATCAATACATAACTGAAACTTTACTATGAATATATAATTCAGTGGTTATTTATGTTAGGGTCAGAGTCACAGGAGTTCTCGGAAGGGGCAGGTGAAATCCGTGGTTTTCGATAGACACTTGATAGACAGTAGACATGAAATAGATAGAACTAATGCATTCAGAGTAGTACACCACATACCATCAAAGTTTCCAGATAGGATTCGAGCTTGCCTCCTACATATTTTTGAAGCCCTAGGGATTCGAGTTAACAACCTGAGTCTATGTCCAAGAGAAATGTATAACACTCTTATCCTTTCCATAGCCTTATAAGACTTAGTAAACAACACGCGCATTTCTTTACACCCTTTTCCGTTTCTCTGTTTTTGCTCTCCTGTTTTCCATTCTTTATTTAATTGACCACATTAATTTCATACCTAGTTTTGGAAGATTATTATTATTGTTTTAATAAGTTTTATCTCACACCATATTGACCTAAATCCAATCTATAATTGCTCATATTTATCTTATGTATTCATGTTGTTGTTATTAAGCTGCCTATCATTAATACTACCAATTTACACTTTTCGCCTATTATGACTAGTTATGTAATTCACCTATTTCATTGTAATCATCGACTTGTAAGTTGTTTTCATTGAATCAATCAATCAATACTTATTACCCCAAGTGGAGCATAGGCTGTCCACCAGCATTCGCCAACCAACTATGTACTAGGCTTTCCTTTCTAGCTCTTCCCAAGTGCTCTTCATTTTCTTTATGTGTGTCTCTGATTCCCAACGCAATGTGTTCCTGGGTCTTCCTTTTCTTCTTTGGCCTTTGGGATTCCAAGTTAGTGCTTGTCTTGTGACACAGTTTGGTGGTTTCCTCAATGTGTGACCAATCCACATCCAGCATCGTTTCCTAATTTCTTCCTCGGCTGGAAGTTGACAAGTTCTCTGCCATAGAAGGTTGTTATTGATGATATCTGACAAACGGATCCAAAGTATCTTACTCAGAGAGTTGTTTATAAATACTTATATCTCCTAAAGAATGCTTTTCGTAGTTCTCTAAGTTTCAGATCCATACTGCAAAACTGTCTTTACAATTGTATTGAAAATTTTGACTTTAATATTGACTAACAGTTGGTTTGAGTCCTAGATGTTTTTCACTTGTAGAAATGCTGCCCTTACCCAACCTAGCCAATCCATGACTTCACATCTGCATCAGACCCTCCATTTTAATCGATAATGTTGCCCAAGTATGTAAAGGTTTCGACATCTTCCAGAATTTCTGCGTCAAGTGTAATTGGGTAAGTGTTCGTTGTTTTGTGTCGAAAGATCTTGATCTTCCCTATGTGTTTGTTTAGGTCTACTGCTGCCGAGGCTACTAGTAAATTGTTCGTCATCATCTGCATTCGATGCTGTGTGTGGGATGGAAGAGCTAGGTCATCTGCAAAGTCCAAGTCATCTAGTTGCGTCGATGTTGTCCATTGTATTCCAAGAGTGTCTTCAGATATTGCAGTCTTCATGATCCAGTCGATAACCAGTAGGAAGAGGAAGGGCGAGAGTAAGCAGCCTTGTCTGACACCGGTCTTCACTTCGAATGAATCTGTGAGCTGACCTCCATGCACGATTTTACAATGTAGTCTGTCATAAGAATTCCGTATGATGTTGACTATCTTCTCGCGTACGCCGTAATGTTGTAGAAGGCTCCATAATATTCTCCTAGCCACTCTGTCGAATGCTTTTTCGTAGTCGAGGAAGTTGATGTAAAGTGGTGAATTCCATTCAACTGATTGTTCAACAATGAACCGTAGAGTAGCGAATTGGTAGGTACACGATAGATCTTTGCGGAGTTGGGTGTCGACTGGGTTCTTTATTCTTTTCAATAACACTCTGTTGAAGACTTTTCCTAGTATTGAAAGAAGAGTGATGCCTCTGTAGTTCACGCAATTCCTAAGATCACCTTTCTTTGGTATCTTGATGAGGTACCCTTCTTTCCAGTCTGCTGGCATTCGTTCTTCTACTCAAATCTTCCTGAAGAGAAGGTAGAGTATCCTGGAAGTTGCTTCTACAACTTTCTTCAGCGCCTGGTATGTTGTCTGGTCCTGCTGACTTACCACTCTTGATCTGTCTGATGGCCTTTTTGATTTCTTTGACTGTTGGTGGGTCGGTGCTTATAGGGAGATCTGTGGCTGCTGATTCGATGACTGGTGGGTTCAGTAGGGCTGGTCTATTCAAGAGTTCTTCAAAGTGTTCTACCCACCTGTTTCGTTGTTCATGCACTTCAGTGATTGATTCGACAACCTTGTTCTTGATTGGCCGTTCTGGCTTACTGAATTTCCCAGCTAGCTTCTTCGTTATATCGTATAGGAGCCTCATGTTTCTTTCTTTTGCAGCTTTTTCCGCCGTCATTGATGGGTTCTCAACATACTTCCGTTTATCCAACCTGATGCTTCTCTTTACTTTCATGTTGACTTTGGTGTATTCGACCTGTTTCTTGGCTTTCTATGTTCTTGTCCAAATGTTATTAATTGCGATCTCCTTGCTTCTTCTTTCTTCCATCTTCTCCTCAATACTAACAGAAATCCATTCTTTTTGATGCTGCTCCTTGCAACCCAAAACCTCCTGACATGTTGAAGTTATTGTTTCCTTAATCTCTTTCCAGTTGTCTACCATATTAGTTCCACCTATTTCTAGTAGATCATGAAATGCCTGGAACTTGTTGTTGAGAGTTATTTTGAATTCGTTGCGTTTGTTAGTATCCTGGAGAAGGTCTGTATTAAACTTATGTATTACTTCTGCTCCAGTTGTCCGGTGCTTCCTCAGCTTCAGTTTCATTTTAGCCACCACCAGGTGGTGGTCGGAAGCCACGTTTGCTCCTCTCTTTGCTCCTACATCTTCCATGGTCCTTCTAAACGTTTTATTGATGCAGATGTGGTCAATTTGGTTCTCTGTAATGTGGTCCGATGAATCTCATGTAGCTATGTGTATACGTTTGTGGAAGAATATGGTGACACCAATAATCATTTTGTTGAAGGTATATAGGTTTGCGAACCTCTCACCGTTATCGTTTCTTTCTCCCAGTCCCTGTCGTCCCATGATGTCTTCATATCCGGTGTTGTTCACTCCAACCTTGGCGTTGAAGTCGCCCATCAGAATGGTCAGGTTCTTGGTTAAGCATTTATCGATGGTTGATTGCGGCGTTGCATAGAACTGGTCTTTGTCGTCATCGTGGCTGTCGTCGGTGGATGCGTAACACTGAATGACATTCATTGTGACCTCGTCCTTCTTCGTCTTGAAGGATGCTGTGATGATCCTAGGTCCATGAGGTTCCCATCCTACAAGAGCCTTCCATGCTTCTTGGGACAACATTAGTGCTACTCCTTGTGTATATGGGGCGTTTTCTTCTTCGTGGCAGGAGTACAAAGCACATTTCCTGAGGATAATCGTTGCTGTCCAGCTTGTAACTAATGCGTTTCGCTTATTTCAAGTATTTACAGGTTGTATCTTTTGATTTATTCAGCTATTTGCATGGTCCTCCCTGTCTCTCACATCGTGCAGATATTTCATGTACCTATATTGATTGTTTCTCTGGTTGTCAGACGGGACATCGGCCTCGTAGCTTTCGAAGAAACTTGGTTTTCATCATGAGGCGTCATAACACACCTTCCAACTCCCAGGGCAGAGTTAAAATAGTTATGAAGGTTTGTACTGGTAAGCGTTTTTTTAGCAATGTTATTGTTTTACGGGATGGGGTTGCTAACCTCATGCCCAACCCTCCTCCTTTATCCGGGCTTAGAACCGGCAGCAACCCTAGGGGGCTTTAGACGAAGTTGTCTTCATTGGTCTGATAGTTTTCATATTCGTATATAAATATTGCTGTATGATTAGAGTAAAGCCTGATGTCGATCTAATTGAAAACAATACTGTTTGCTTATTTGTGTTGTTTCTAATTCACGAAACGGGAATTTTTAATATTTTAAGACCACGTGGGGATCCTATAGCATTTAAGGCACTCAATGACACACTGAAGTTTAATGATAGACTCACTGAAGTTTAATGCTAGACTCACTGAAGTGAAAACAACTCTAGAATTGTATACTAATCGGACGATTTCTTAAATTACATTGGAAATCTTTACATCGTAATAAAATTCACCTAAATTCCAAAACACTTAAAAGTTATACACTAAATCAAATTGATTTACTAAAAAAGGACATTGATGACTTTGACCGAAATCCTAAACAGAGAACCGTTGTCGTGGAAAATTTATCAAAAGAAATGGAATATGTGGATATGGTTTCAAATAGTAGATCTGAGAAGATAAGAATAAAATCAATGATATCTCTAGAATGCCAAAATCTGGAAAGGAAATTTCCTAAGGATCCAAGCCGGTAGGCTCATAACCATTCCAGTGTTTTATTAGACAGAGTTCAACCAGATGCTTCATTTTTGGGTCCTTAGTTTTGTGACATTAGAAATAAGATTAATTGATGAGAAATAGACGTATAGTTTGAGAATTTGTCCTCACGTCAATCGATGAACTAACTAGGCTTGAAACTAAGTTAATTGACAGTAAAAGCCCTTCAATAAACACACTGTTCAAACAACATTGAGATGCTTTAAGAAGATTAAGAAAAGACGATTTTCTGATAGTAAACAAGACAAATAAAGGAGGAGGCGTAGTTTTGATGGACAAAACTGAATATGTTGACAAAATGAATTTGATACTAAGTGATTATACTAAATTTTAGGAAATTGGTAAAAATAAAGTCATAAATTCAAAGGTAGAACAACAACTGATAAACTCACTGAGAGAATATAAATTTTGACAGACTTATTTAAGTTGGATTTTAACTGACAAGCGGAATCCAGGATGCGCGTTTCGTCCTATTTGGAACTCATCGGCTGGATGTACCTGCATCCCAATGTTGATGTTCACAGTGGGATTCGTACTCAGTCCTCTTCATACCTAACGCCACCGTATTCACCACTAGGCTACTGTGTCCAGACAGTCACACTTGTGCAACGGGCATATATGTAATTAGGATAAGCATGCATTATCCCGTTGATTTGTTTCAGTCCGTTACAAATCAAAGAGGGAATACAAGTTTATCCTAATTTATCAGACTCAGTTACAGTCTATGTATAACTAGTTTACTAAATGTCAACATTCGTGTCCAATGGTTAAAAACATTTACAGTGGTTCTTCGATTCCTGAAAAATTTGTAGCAGGATATATTGGCATCATCTAAAGTAAGTAGTGAATTATCTGTTAATTGAAAGATCAATTGTAAAACAATTAGGCGGTTATGAGAGGTATTTGTGAACTATAAACATTTGTACATGTGAAATGTGGTAATAAACTACTGAAATATACTATGGTGATGAATTTGTAGAATTACTTTGGGTTATCTCTTTAGTTTACTATACGTTTTTTTATATTAAATTAACTGCCTACTACTCAATTATCAAATTGAACTATGATTGAATTCATCTGAAAATGATCTACATAAATGTAACAAGTTCAGCTGTTTTTTTTCCAAATCACTAGAATAGGCGAAGAGAATTAATCTATTTCAATTAAGTAGTATATGATTGTTGTTGTTGTTGTTGCATCTGTGGAATTCATGCAATAAACTAATCTTATAAATATACAATTCAATTATCAAATGAATAATGTCTCACTAAAGTGACTATTTCACTAATGTGTAGGATGAAGTGTAAAAGAATGAAATCATGAAACTCTGAAAACTATGCTACCAGAGAGAAGTGGGGACGGGGGGTAAGCGATAGGAACAGTTTTAGTATTTCGTATGTGTATTCATCAAATAATTTAATTTCACAACGAAATAGGAAGGAAAATAATGCATTCCAATCCCAAAGTCTTGGAATTTCACAAAAAGGATGATGGGTCCTACGAATAACTTTTATACAAGAGCGATACACTGAATGCACAGTACCTTCATCTCTGTAACTGTTGTCCAGTAAACTTATGAATGCGGTCTAGTGAAATCGCTTTTCTGTTGAACTAAAGGGTTACTCACTGTTGATAAACTTGAAGATGAAGTGACGAGAATAGAAAAGTGTTGGGATGGCTCCCAGAAACCTCAACAAAACCTTCAGAACTCTTGAAGGAACCAGAGACATTCAATCCAATCCCTGATCGGTAGAACCTTCCAGAATCTCGACATGGTACGTTCTGATTGGGTAACATTTGAGCCTTCTTAGTCCGGTTCGAATGGATTCTACTACTGATTTTGTTGTTTCAGAAAACTATAAACATACGAATATTTTATACAAAACTCCTTCTCCATTTTACTGGAGTAAAGTTTCTATCTACTCGACTTCTGAATTTGAGACTAGGAGGGTTCAAGTGTTAAAGTCAAGTAATCAAGTACGAGTTACAATAAAAAGTTTCTTCGGAAAAATGACTACCGAGTAACATTTATAAAAAATATATAGGATTGAATGCCATCATATAAGGTAAAATTGCTAAACCTGAGAAGTAACAGGCTAGTTACCAGAAAAATCAGTAATAAAACAATCATCAAGCAAGCATTTTCAGCTCTCAGACTAGTAAGATGCGATGTTCAATATGCGACTTAAACGTGAGGTAATATCCGTCTCAGGTTACCTCGACATATATTAAATAGTTTATATGTACTTGTAAAGACGGTTATCTTAAGTGTTGTTAGAAGTATTAGGATATCAAGCTTCGATTTCCCACATCATGGAAGGGTTCTTCTCTATGAGGTATCTTATATAAGAAATTGAGATGGGATCTGTCTTGTTGACCTAGAAACGTAGTTTCAGAGCCAAGGGACAATTCAGTCTGTCAGTCATGGAAGCGTATTAATTAGCACAAAGTTCCAGATTGCCATACAACATTAGCAAAAGGAGATAAAAATTAAAAGAATAACATAACAATATAATAAAACAGGAAGTGCGTGAAAGTATGTGTGGAAGAACAATGAAACTTAAGATCTAGGAGATAAAGTGAAAATACATTTGCACCATTGTAACTGATTCTGACCAATGTCACCCAGTGTCTCCAACTACTGATAACGATTATCATACGAACTTCAAACAGGTAGTCTGCACCTACCAACATAGCTTGGATCAATAGTCAAAGACTTTACGGACTGGTGTCTTATTTTGGTTCGATCTCCCTTATATTTTACCGTCCTACTCTTCCGGCCAGCATAGTCAAATGAGGCTGGTGGTGACTGGAAATTCGTGATATATTATTAAACCAACTCAGTCTATAAAAGGTTGGAATCCTATCCGTTGATTCTTCATCTTTTCCTAATACTATGGGTCTAACTTTAATATTGCTTACTTGGTCACTCCATGATACTTCAAGGACTTCTATGATCAAAGATCTGAAGCCTACGTATATCTTTTATTTTCATAGCCGAAGGTTCGCATCCATAGGTTAAAAGAAGAGAGCAGACTCAGATTTTGTTAGGAGATGGATATCTCTCCTACTCCACACGCAACGCAAGTCGACAAAATGCAAGTCAAGTTTTCGAATACGGATTGAGGTTTCGTCTGAGACCGACCTGTCAGGGTTGATTAAACTTCCGAGATAAGCGAAGTGGTCAATGGAACTACGTTACTACCTATAGCCAATCTAGGTGATGATACAGATCAGTTTTGTAGTAAAATTTCGCATTTAGAGAGAAAGAAATGCATCCAAAATATGCTTGCTATGTTACTCAAGGAACAGTTTACCGAATACATCTGTATTGTCAGTACATTCAAAATCAATGAGCGAGCTTTCCAGTAGGAGATCGATTCTTAAAGATTTAGATGAAAAACGTGCAACCTGTAGTAGGACATTTGAAACAAAAACAAATATTAAGGGGGTATAATCAGAACCCTAACAAACGCAACCTGAAGTTTATAATTCTGATAGCAATTCTGTGTATTCGAGTGGAGAGTTTTTTAAGGTTTATATACACTCACGGTACATCTTTTAATGACAAACACTGCCATAGTACCTCTTGGTCTGGGAAGTCTAAACCTGTTTAAAGTAGAGGAATACCACAATTGTCAGAGTGAATGTCTGGTCAATCCATCCTTGTTCAGGTCTAAAATCAGCCAGGTTCTCTCTAAATTTGTTGTTTTCTAGCGTCAGAAGATTACAGAGGTTAATATCTTAGATACTAAGTGAATCAAACTGACTTGTCTGTGACTATTATGAGATTAATTTTGTTCATTGTTATAGATTAGACTACCAGCGATCGAGACAGTTCAAACGGAATTATGCTTAGCTCCAAGACTTTAACTATAATATCACTCAAGCAACATAATAAAACCGGATTACCAGACTTAAAATAATCTTGGGTCAACCACCCAAATCCTACTGCTTTACCTTGCTTCGAATTACTTATAACCTTTACAACTTATTTATGAGTTGGGGAGAAGAGACTCATGGCAATTTATTAATCAGCTAGTTTGAAGATAGTCGGAGACTTAAAGACAGCCGAATGTCAATACAACTATTCAGTCTACCAGTTTAATCTTCCTGACTCTGACATCATAAATCTACCACCTTCCCAAAAGGTCATACTGGTGGTGAATTTTCTAATACCGGTTTCCTTAATGAGTCGAAACAATTGTCTTGACAACTGATTTAGGGTGGTCACACACGTCCTTTTTGAGGGTAGCTTTTTGTGTATTAGCTCTGTGCTTGTTAAGACCTTACGGTATGCGATGGAAATCCATAAGGTAAAGAGAGATGTGCATTTTTAGGGTCGATCTCCACCCTTCCTTTTTAGAAAAACAGCACTGCTATCATGCTGGATGTCTGATAGAAACACGTTAACGCTGACACACCTCTATACAGTTGACAGTAAGACATTGTCATCAACTTTACCTTTGATGCTATAAATCCACGCGCTCTTCATGTGACCTAGGGGGTCATAGTAGGATCATAAGTAACGGTTATTCTAGTAAGTGTAGCCCAAATGGTTCATCAAGAAAAGGCGAGCCCAACCACCACGTTAAGATTGCAGAAACGGTTTAAAAACCGGAAAATTGGAAGAACGGAAAGGTGGATGCCTCCACAATTTACTGAACAGCTCCCTAAGTACCTAGGTCTGAAGTGTTGAACGCTTTCAGAGATTTGATTGAGTGCCATTCATTAGATATGGTGCATGAAGTAGACATAGTTAATGTTTTTAAGATATCCAATAAACAAAATTAATCAATGCTACTGAAATTTTCTGAATTCAATTCAATTAAAAAGATAACGCCTGACTTTGTATTCAATAATCACCAGTAGTTAGCCATCGATTATTCTAATAGAAGAGATGGATTCAGGATCCTATTTAGCATTCTTTGCTTTTGCATGACAACATTTCAGTAAATTCTATTCTTACATTTTTGTTTTATTTTTTTATCTTCCTATATTCATATTTACCTAATCGTTGTCATAACCAAGAACTGTCATTTATTTGTTGCCCTTTGATTTTTGCTATGTTCATAATGAATCCTTATCATATTATACATAAGTACGTATACATAAGTAAGCGTTATCAAGAATAAATAGTGCAATAATATATGCAATACAACATAGTAACAAATAGATTTTCAACTGTTTATATCAACATAGTTAGTTTTAATGAATGATACTGATATGCCGGGCACCTAATGAAGATTTGGCTATCTTCGGGAACTGTGATTTAAAACATTATTTCATTTATTATAACTGTGGACAGTGTTAACATTTTATTTCTATGACCGTTACGTTCCCCTTGCCAGGTTCTCTCATTTAGTGTATTGATTCTTTATATATTGTTTATTAACTATGAACTACATCTACCTTATTGTGTACAAGTTCTCCCCATTCACTACCACTATTTCTTTTGTTCTGTATCAATGTTAGATTTCCGATTGGCTTACTGTGTGGTCTGGTTTTATGTATATATAAATGCATGATTAAAATATAATACGACCTTGGACCTTGATCTGGTTCTCGCTCTTTCAGTCTTCCTGTTCTCAATTCTGGTTGTCTTATTGTCGGCCTAGGGAGGTGAATGGGCTTAGGTCAATCGCATATTCCTAACTAGGCACGCATCTTATTGGTATTCGCGTCCACCAACCAAAATCATCACCCTCCTCCTTCTTTTCATCACTTCATAACAGATACTTACATTTTTACACCATTCTTTGCCGTAAATGTGCTTAATTTGTTTAGTTTAGCCTCTTTACGCCAACAACATGTAATCTTCGCATTAATACACTGCCTAATAAATGATTAATCTTATATTTAAGTTGGATTGCGACTTGCAAGCGGAATCCAGAACAGGCGTTTTGTCTTATTTGGGACTCATCGGCACGGAGAGGACTGAGTTCGAATCCAAGTGTGAACAAAAAATAGCCGATGAGTCTCAAATAGGACGAAACGTACTTCCTGGATTCCACTTGTCAGTCATAATTTAACTTAAATATTATTTGTGTATTATCGCTATATCGAGGTAATCCTCTCAGGATGCACATATGGCAACAGAGACTGACCAGTTTCAGTCCATTACAAATCAACAGAGAAATACAAGCTTATCCTAATGACTAATTTTATGTTATGTCTTGGTTACGAACTACGTAAAAGGAAGTACAAATGAGAAGCTTTGCATGATGAGTTTTTTGAATTCAGCAGTAATTAAAACGGTTTTCTGTAAACACTGAATGTATTCAACTCAACATACTTATTTTTATTTATTGTTGGATAGTATTTTTATAGAATTTAGGCTTATTGATGTGTTATTTGGTACTAGATTGTAACTATTTTTAGATCTGTTCACATTTTCCTCCCAACACATAGTCTAATTCAGAACACAACCAAATTATATACAGTTAGTGAACATTTTGAACTTTAGCAGATTTTTACGTACAGAGGTTTGGATCGAATGTTTTAGTTGAATTATCATCTGACTTACTACTTGATTGGATATTATCGAACAAGCTGATAAAAATTTAGATAAGGAATTACAAATTGGTTTTAATATTAAAGTGAACTCTCAAAAATCACGGTATTGAAAAAAGCGACGGGTGTTAGGCAAATGTGGTAGATCAGTCGATGAGGTTGTAAATCTTCATCGACTGAGGTGGTTGGAACATGTGTTGCGTATGCCCAACCACCGTCTTCCTTGACGCACAATGCTGGCTGATATAGGAACAGGATGGAAGAGAGAAAGAGGAGGTCAAACCAAAACATAGCATTAGTCCATGAAGTCACTGACTCCTGATTTGAGTTGTGTCGGTAGCTGCAGACTATCTGAATTGGATCCTCGCGATTGCCGTAACTAGTGGATAGAAACACTGAAAGATATGGCCCAGAATCGATCACAATCGCCCAGATGTATTCACTCAATCCTCTTCCTTAAATCATGAGCTTTAAATTATTCCATAACTTTCTTTCTACGTTTCCTGAACCATATTCTATATGTTCACACTCCTTGTTACTATTATTATATCATTTTTATTGATGATTTCTTATAATGTGGTGTTAATCTTGCGGTGCTATAGAGGTATGGCAACTTGAACCGATTCACACATGTGCCAGGTTCTATGTTGATTATACATACATACATTGCAAAACTATTTAATTTCACTATGTAACCAACAGTGACTGTTATTAAACACAAAGGCTATAAAAAATCACAAGACAACCAAGTTTCTTCATAAATATCAAATCAACTATCAATGGTTCGCTATTTGATTTCTAGATTATTCTGTATTATTCTTCAACTCGTATATAATCGTCATGACTGTATATTCTATTGACTTGAAAATGAATTAGCTAAACTTTATTATCAAAGCTCGAAAGAAATAAACGTTGTGGTTCTAGTCATTGGAAGGATGGAGGAATTACTTTGGGACTGAAAATACAATTTACAAGCTTGCAATAGTAAGCACAAGTCATGTGTCCAGGGCCTCCGACTGACTGTGCTTATACATCCTACACTTACATTAGATTTTGGATGTCATAATGAAACATAGTGTTGATTAGGATTGTATATACTGTTTACAAATACACCTGCTGTAGGAGAACTAAATAAACAATCTTGATCAGTTGTCTAAATAGCCACAAGTATATTCTATCAAAATTTCATTCACTTCAGAAGAACGAGACCAACGTGACATACACATTCGTGTTTATAAGTATTAATTCAATAAGTAGATGCACTGAAACTGAAAATTAAATACTTTACTTCTGGAGGAATTCTATATCAGAACAAGCAGTATCATTACTTCTAGTTGATAATTCCTGGATGAGAATGGATCTCTATAGTACTGAAATACTAGTGGACAAATTCTAGTGGACTTCCTAATGCTATCTTACTCCTAATACTAGGGGTATCTAATCGGTAGTTACATACATTTAATACAATCAAATTTTATATAACGTCATAGTTACACATCTAACTGATTACTACACATACTTCACCTGTTTAGTGTATCTTAAACATAAGTTTTGAAATGAATCTAACTATTTACAGCGTGCTAGATAATTTTTATCAAAGTGCATCATATCGCTGCAAATATTCTTAGTATTAGAATGAAGACCTTAATGCCGGTGTTCTGGAAAATATCTTTCAATAAACAAATTAGTAGAATTAATGCATGTATCAAGACAAGTTAATATTCAGAGTGTTCAATTCGTAGACTAATTTTCAACATTATTATGTTGTAGCCATGCTTATTAATTTCCTTTTTATAAGTTTTTCTATTTATTAACTTATAACTGTGAAACCTATACTTAGAGGATGAAGATATTCATAATTTAATAGTCTTAGAGGCTTTAGTCGGGCATTTTATAAAACACCTAATAAGTAATGTTGTGCATACGTATAGGCTATTGTATACAGATAGTGCATTAGTTGATGGGATTGAGAACATATCAATAGCCATTACCTACTTGGATTTATTACATTTATTGGTATAAAAGTAAAAGGTAAATACGTTAAAGTTTACAGGGGCTTTACTTAGGCATCTTGCTTAGGGTCTGTGAAATGATCATAATACACAAGACTTTACGTATCATGGTTTATAATCAAACAGAATAGAGTAAATGCACTTACTGTCTGTGTTAATCTCCGTTATCACTAGTAATTAGAACTTATTTTTTAACTGTAATTAATGATTACCAATGATACTTAATATGTCGACTTCATTAATTTTCATCTCTTTTAATCCCTTATACCTGGTCTGGTATTAGTGTAGTATGTTAGGTCGATAAACATTTGCAGTAGTTTCACCATTGACTGACTAACTATTGGCAATCATATAACTACCCATTTTATCGCCCATTCAAATAAAGTTATACTATTTAAGTGCATTACATTAAAGACAGTGGATAGTAAGAAAGTATAAACAAATGGTTTCATGGTCACTAATTTTAATCATAAAGCTGATTGACATATTTTTCGATTATTTATGAAAAGCAATGCTTCTTAATGATTGTAATTAGGCTTTGCTAATAACCATGATATTTACAGGGTATATACAATAGTAAAGCATTCGATAAACCACTGCATTATGTAAATGTGGTTATGTAATCTTATCTATATGACAGCACTATTGTAGTCATTAATTATAATGCTTGATTACTAGCACATTACCACACAATAGTACAGTTACTCTTTCTGTCAGCAATAAAACGTTGATTGAACAGATGAGCAGTGTTAAAGTTGGGGGGGGAAGGCGTATAATTCCTCTCATATGGCATAAGAGCAATTTGAACGATATAATTTAAAACTGCTATACAAATTAACTAAATGCAAATTACACTAAAACTTACTTTGGCAAAGTATGCCATCATTTTATCATGACACTTGTACACTTATATTTCTCCAGCTCACTTTGATAGCATTAGTCCTCATGATGTTTTCAATGAACTTTTTCTGTAGTTAATCCAATTATTGTTCCATTGAATTCATCTTTAGTGTAATAATTCCAAACCTATGATCTTCTTCAAGTATATGTATGTTACAGTTGTATTATGAAGATAGTTTACAGTTTTCTCTACTGCTCATTTGTAACTTTAATGGTAATATTGATGATGATGATGATGATGATGATGATGATGATGATGATGATGATGATGATGACAAATCCAGTGAATCCAGTGTGTATGTAACTACGTCTTATTATTAAATGTATTTCCCAAAAATAAAGTAAATAACTTCCCCACTTAGTAACCTCGGTTAAAATTATCACCAAGTCTGATAAACATTTATATATACAGATACACACAAATGAAATGATAAAACAATGCATAGATTGTTATGAAATATGATTGGTAATTCAAATTTCAGTTATGTCATATGTATTTCAGTATATTAATCTATTTAAATGTGCGGCGATACACTTGCTATCTAGGCAAGTGGTCTGAATTATAGACTAGATAGACTGATTACAATATTCATTCTGTTTGCGTATACTATCTACACTATTATACCTTTTAATAGACATAGTAAACACATAATTACATGGTTCATAATTACTATGTTAGTAATAATAATACTGTTAGATTGTGTGTGCAATTGTGAGACACATTTTATATGTGCTTTTAAAAATTAGAAATTTTTAACTTCTTTCATCAATCCAATTTGTTTATACTAAATAACAAAATTCATTGTCTTTATAGAAAGGTACACTAATTCAATGTTAACTTATACTATGACTCTCACTTTCACTTTCACTCTCTCTCTCTCTCTCTCTCCCTCTCATACACACTGACTAAACATACTCTCAGAAGATTTATCTACACATAGAAAGTGAAAGAAAATAAACTGTCATGTTTATTAAGAGAATATACTTTTATTGATAGCAGTTTATACTATGAAACTAATTAGTTGATTAACAAAATTACAATTTACAATTGTAGTAGTAGTAGTAGTAGTAGTAGTATTTACAATACCAAAATATGTATATATATACATACATTTATTATCTGAATGATACAATAAAGTAATTAAGATAATCTTGTATTTTCCCGTTGATTTGTAATGGACTGAAACTGGTCAGTATCTGTTGGCATATGTGTATCCTGAAAGTATTACCTTGATATAGCGATAGCACACAAGTTACATGTTTAAGTTAGATTATGACTGGCAAGTGGAATCCAAGAAGCGCGTTTTGTCCTATTTAGGACTCACTGGCTGGATGTACCTGCATCCCAATTTTGATGTTCACATTAGGATTCGAACTCAATCCATTTCTTGTCAAACACCACTAGGCTACTGTGTCCAGACAGTCACACTTATGCAACGGGCATATATGTAGCCTAGTGGTGAACGCGGTGGCATTCGGCACAAATTGGACTGAGTTTGAATTCATGTGTGAACATCAACATTGGGATGTAGGTACATCCAGCCGACGAGTCTCAAATAGGACGAAACGCGAGTCCTAGATTCCACTTGCCAGTCACAGTCCAACTTAAGAATGATACAATAAAGTGTTTCTATGTTAGTTTAATATTCTTTTGAAATTTATGTACTAATTATATGTTTATAGTATCGCTATCAGAATGAAAAGTTAAGTTAAAGCATCAAAGTCAAATTAACCATATATTAAAGAGTGGTCAGAACGATTTGAAGTACACATGTATAAAATGATCTGATAAAGGTAAATGTTGGCTAAAACTGATTCATATTAATACTGATATATACCACATAGAAAATATCTCACTATTTGATACTAGCACAAAATGTACTTATACACCAGTTGCCATATGAAAATCAATTATTAATGAATATGATATAAGTTGAAGTCAGCTGATAATTCGACTTTGTACGTCGCACCAATAAGACAGTCTAGAAAATCCTCGTACGTCAGCTCCCTCTCTCGTAGTTTAATAATCCCTGGCTATAATGAGAAAACCAAAAGATTGATAAAACAATCAGACAAGTCAAATATATACATTTTGCTCATTATCTTGTGTACATTACAATCTTGTGTTCTTCTCATTGCAGACTGGGATTATGCTACATTGAGTGACCAAAGAAAAGTAACAAACATTCAGAACTATGTTTTAAAATACTATTTTATTTATTTTAGTCGTGGATAATGTAAACATTTCATTTCTATCCTTGTTACGTTCCTCTTACCCGGTCCTACCGTTTAGTATATTTACTCTTAGTATATTGTTTGTTACTATGAACTACAGTTAGTTGACTGTGTACAAGTTGTCCCTATTCACTACCATCATCTGCTTTGTTCTGTATTAATGGTTTGCTGTGTGGTCTCGTTTTATATATATATAAAGGAATGTGTGAAATATAATATGATTCTGATTCTGTCTGGTTGGTCTATCGTTTTGTTCTTCTATCTCTCACTTGGGAGTGAGTGGGCATAGGGTAGACGCTGATTTATCGACGAGAAACATCCGAATTGGCGATTTGTTCAAATGATCAAATTTTTTGCATAATAGCAACTGGAAGGGGGGCTGCTGATATATGAGAATTGTCTAGATCATCTTATTGGTAACATTCACCTTATAACGTCAAGTTTATCCATGTCTGGAATATGTATATGACGATTACCATTCCAATGAACTATAAACGTCTCTGCAGAATGTGCATATTGTATATTTCTATTAATTCATTTCTATTTTTCAAAGTAACAATAACTTTAAAGCTGTTGTTTTTGAATTCAATGATGTTTTATGTCTAGTTATTTTCTTGGTATTTCATTGAATATTAAAATAAATACCACCTAGATATGATTGACAGAAATGAATTCCTTTTGAGAATGTCATAATTCTCATTTTTTTTTACTGTTACCTTAATTTATACTATCTATGATTTAAATACATTGTAAGCAATTGATATGTTGTTACTATAAGTGAATTGTTAAATCGATAGTATTAGTATTTCAATAGTCAATTAGATTAATGTATCCAACTATGAAGATATTAAAAGTGTACAGCATACAAAATTGAATTATCAGCTGACTTCAATTCATGTCATATTCATTGATAATTGATTTTCTATTGGCAACTAATGTATAAATGGAATTTGTGCTAGTATCAAATAGTGAGATATTTTCTATGTGGTATATATCAGTATTAATACTTGAAACAGTTTTAGTTAATATGAATGAAACAGGTTGAATTCAACTATGTGGTGTGTACACGAAATTTAACGTTGTTTAAGTTACATTTAACGACTAATAAAAGTGTAAAGAACTTTCAATGTTATGCTTCTGGAAATGTACTTACTTACTTACTTTCGCCAGTTACTCCTCACTGAGCAGCATAGGCCGCTCACAGGGAATCTCCATTCAACTCTGTCCTCAGCAATCATTTCAAATTGTTTCCAGTTGCTGTTCATCCTTTTAATATCTGCTTACAATTCTCGACGCAGCGTGTTCTTTGGCCTTCCTCTTTTCCGTTCCCTAACAGGATTTCATGGTAATGCTTGTCACGTGATACAGTCTGATGATTTCCGTAATGTATGTCTTATCCATTTCTAACGTCTTTTTCTAATTTCCTCTTCGGCTGCAAGTTGATTTGTCCTCCCCCATAGTAAGCTGTTGCTGATGGTTTATGGCCAACGGACATTCAGTATCTTGTGTAGACAGTTGTTTATAAATACTTGTATCCGTCTGATGATGTTTGCAGTAAATCTTCAAGTTTCAGCTCCATACAGCAAAACTGTCTTCACGTTCGAATTGAGTAGTCGGACATTGCGGTTGGTTGACAGTTGAATCCTAAATGATTTTCAACTGTAAAAATGCAGCCCTTCCTTTGCCAATCCTTGCCTTTACATCTGCACCGGACCCTCCTTGTTCATTGACGATATTTCTAAGGTACGTGAAAGCATCCACTTCTTCCAGAGTTTCTCCATCAAATTCGATTGAGTTGGTGCTCCCTGTGTTGTATTTAAGAATCTTGCTCTTTCCTTTATGTATGTTCAAGCCTACTGATCCTGAAGTTGCTGCCACACTGGTTGTCTTCTCTTGCATTTGTTGATGTGTATGTGCTTAAAGAGCTAGATCATCTGCGAAGTCCAAATCGCCGAGTTGCATCCTACTTGTCCATTAAATTCCGTGCATCCCCCCAGATGTGGAGGTCTTCATGACTCAATCAACCACTAGGAGGATGAGAAAAGGCGAGAGTAGTCAGCATTATCTGACTCCGATCCTCACTGGGAATACATTTGTCAGTTGTCCTCCGGATGATGTTGACGAGTTTCGATGGTACGCCATACTGTCAATGAAGTTTCCATAGTGTTCTCCTATCTACACTGTCAAACGCCTTCTCATAATCAATATAGTTGATGTACAGTGACGAGTTCCACTCAATTGATTGTTCAACGGTGATCCGTAGTGTTGCGATTTGGTCCGTGCACAACCGATCTTTACAAAAACCAGCTTGTCGATCTCGAAGTTGAGTTTCCAATGAATCTTTCATTCTGTTCAACAATACTCTGTTGATGACTTTTCCTGGTATCGACAGTAGCGTGATTCCTCTGTAGTTCTCACATTTGCTCAAATCTCCTTTCTTTGGTATCTTGATAAGATGTCCTTCTTTCCAGTCTGCCGGCACTTGTTCTTCTTCCCAGATCTTTTTGAATAAAACGTGGAGTATCCTTGCTGTTAGGTCGATATCTGATTTGAGTGCTTCAGCTGGTATATTGTCAGGTCCTGCTGCTTTCCCACTTTTGATTTGTTTGATGGCCATCTTGATTCCTTGCATCGTTGGTGGAGTGACATGTATCGGGAGATCTGTAGGTGCTGCTTCGATGTCTGGTGGGTGGGTTCAGTGGAGCTGGCCTATTTAGAAGTTCCTCAAAGTGTTCTACCCACCTATTCTTTTGTTCTTGAATCTCAGTGAATATCTTGCATTCTTTGTTCTTGACCGGTCGCTCTGGCTTACCATGTTTATCTGCTAGTTTCTACGTTGTGTCGTATAGCTGTTTCATATTTCCTTCTCTTGCAGCTTTCTCCTCTATCGTTGCAAGGTTTACAATGTATTTCCGTTTGTCAGCTCTAATGCTCTTCTTTACCTGCTAATTCGCTTCTATGTATTCAGTTTGTGCGTTGATTTTCTCTGCTCTTGTTTGGCTGTTGTTGGTTACTATCTTCTTCTTCCTCCTTTGTTGGATTTTTGCTCAATGTTTTAGTGGAGATTCATTTCCTATAATAGTGCTTCTTGCAGCCTAGAACCCGCTGACACGTTGACGTTAGTGCTTCTTTGATTCTTTTCCAGTTGTCATCCATAGTGGTTTCTTCTTCTTTCGGTAGATCTTGTAAGGCTTGGAACCTGTTGGTGAGAGATATTTTGAATTCGTTGAGTTTGTCAGTGTCTCGAAGGAAGCCTGTATTGAACCGTTGTACTGCTGACACTCCAGTTGTCCACTGCTTTTTTAGCTTCAGTTTCATTTTAGAAACCACCAGGTGGTGGTCTGAAGCTATGTCAGCTCCTCTCCTGGTTTTTACATCTTCCATTGATCTTTTAAATTTTTTATTGATACACATATGATCTATTTGATTCTCTGTAGTATGATCAGGTGAGACCCATGTAGCCTTATGTGTGCGTTTGTGGGCGAATATTGTACCACCTATAAACAATTTGTTGGAAGCACATAGGTTTGTAAATCTTTCACCATTGTCATTTCTTTCTCCCAGTCCTTGTCGTCCCATGATTTCTTCATATCCAGTGTTGTCCGTTCCGACTTTGGCGTTTAGGTCCCCCATCAGTATTGTCAGATTCTTTCCTCTACACTTTGTTATAATTGATTACAGTCTATCATAAAACTGATCTTTGTCCTCGTCATTGTCGTCGTTGGTTGGTGCATAACATTGGATAATATCCATTGTAATCCCCTTCTTCATTGTTTTGAATGATGCTTTGATGATCCTGGGTCCATGTGGTTCCCATCCCACAAGTGGATTACGTGCTTTTTTAGACAGCATCAGAGCATCTCCTTGGGTGTGAGGAGCATTTTCCTATTAGTGGCCGGAGTATAGTAGCATCTCTCCCGAAGTCAATGTTTTCTGTCCAGCTTGAGTCCAATGGGTTTCGCTGATTCCGAGTATTGTCAAGTTGTATCTCTTCAACTCTGCAGCTATTTGATTTGTCTTTCCGCTCTCCCACATTATTCGAACATTCCATGTGCCTATAAAAATATTTGCTGTGGTTGTTAGAAGGGAGGCATCGGCCTCATGACTTCCAAAGAATTTCGGCTTTCATCATGAGGCGTCACAAACAATCCTTCTACTACCAGGACAGATTTTAAATGGTTTAGCTTGTTTAATGTGGTTAACGTTTTTTATCAAGCTTGGGTTTTACGGGATGGGGGTGCTAGCCCCATGTCCAACCCTCCTCCTTTACCCGGGCTTGGGACCGGCAGTAACCCTAGGAGAGCTACAGGCGGAGTTCCGTTGTTGAGCACTTTAATAATATTCAAGGGGAAATAATTAAATAGTTGTTTATCAACTTCTAATGTAATCAGTCCATTGGTACTTTTGATACTGTTATTCTAACTTGTCTCTATGATACAATAGGAAAACTGTTTATGAGTTCAATAACGATATATTATACATCATAGGTAAGGTAAATGTGAAGATCCCATTCAATTCTAAACAGAACCGTAGTTATAGACTAGGTTGTATCAAATTTAATGTCATTTACATTGATGATTCTATTTGGGAATATTCAAGCTACACAAACGACTTCCTAGGTATCCTGTAGAACTCGGATTACTGCAAAATCTAAATCAGTAGTAGCAGTACATGTTACTTATAATAACCATAAATTTAATAAACAAAACATCCAAATCATTTAAAAATGTTTTTCTAGCTATAAAGAGAGATGATTAGTTGAAGCACTTAAAATATTACACAACCTTACTGTACATAGTAAAAAGGAAGGTCTAACAATTCAACCTTGATAAACAATCTATCCAAACAACAATAATTGAATTAATTCGAATTTCACACATTTTCAACACACGAATATGTCACAAAATTATTTAAATTGGATTGTGACTAGCAAGTGAAATCTAGGACTCGCGTTTCGTCCTATTTGGGATTCATCGGCTGGATGTACCTGCATTCCAATGTTGATATTCACAGTCTATAACACATTAACGGGAATATACAAGTTTATCCTTATGTCACAAAATGAATTCACTTTGACTTAAAACTGACATAACTTCAATTCAATCAGGCTTTTATGTTCATTGTACTTTATATTTTGATTTATTCCTGAACACTACTTAAACTTGAGTTACTTTATTCACTGATATGTCGAGTAACGTCACAAATTTCAATTTCTATTCTACAAGTATACTACTGAGTTACATTTCAAGGATTGATAATCAGTTATAATTATTAGATTGAATATGTTACATATTGATGTTGGCAGAATATTATTGAAAACCAGGGGAACGTGGACAGCTGTTTCGTTCTATTGTGAAACTCCTCAGCAGTACGCACGTCAGATTCCTCACCAGGGGCATCAGGTTGTCACGAACGCTGAGGAGTTACACACTAAAAACGAAACAGCTGTCCATTTCTTTCTGGTTTTTAATGGTACCCTGCCAACATCATTCTGTGACATATTCAATCAAACAAATAACCAATCTCCACAAGAATAACCATCTTAATTGAATTATAATTATTAATTAGATTGAGGTGGTTTGTGAAGCTTGGTATTCTTGATTGATTCGATACGTCACAGAATGACGTTGGTAATGTACCACTGAAAACCAAGGAAATGTAACTGTACAGAAAGTAATATTCGTGATTAATTTGCGTTCACCTCTACACTTAAGCTTCCAAATTATTAATCCAAGTGAATATCTTACGAATTAACATGAAGGCACTCAGATAAGATCTTTATGTAACTTCATCAACGAATAGCTTCATTAAGATTATTGATGTTATGTATCACACAATCCTATGATAACTTTTGTTGATATTCTTCAATGCTAGTCGTTAGTAAACATACCGTTATGATAACACTAACCAATAATGAAAACGTATCTTCAGATACATCTTATCGCTTAGACGTAGATAACAGAAGAAAGCAAGTGACACAAACTTTGTGTAGTTGAATAAAAAGTAACTTCGTAGCTGTACTCATCGTCTTAACTTTTGTCTAATAGATTAATATCATGTTCAATATTCAAAATATCCATTTCAACTAATGAAGACGATTGTTATGGAAAATCAGTTGAGTACGTACTCATTGAATTATGTATCATTGCACTAAACAACAAAGGTCATAGATAGCACAGTTCTATTTCACAAAACACTGCTTGGTAAGTATATTACTTTTAAATTAACCTGGCTCATATAGTTTAAGGTACACTGTATAAACTCTATGAACTTCGGGAGTCTAAAAGTGATAAAGTTTTACAAATCCAGTAGATGCATCATTCTGTGACATATTCAATCAAACAAATAACCAATCTCCACAAGAATAACCATCTTAATTGAATTATAATTATTAATTAGATTGAGGTGGTTTGTGAAGCTTGGTATTCTTGATTGATTCGATACGTCACAGAATGACGTTGGTAATGTACCACTGAAAACCAAGGAAATGTAACTGTACAGAAAGTAATATTCGTGATTAATTTGCGTTCACCTCTACACTTAAGCTTCCAAATTATTAATCCAAGTGAATATCTTACGAATTAACATGAAGGCACTCAGATAAGATCTTTATGTAACTTCATCAACGAATAGCTTCATTAAGATTATTGATGTTATGTATCACACAATCCTATGATAACTTTTGTTGATATTCTTCAATGCTAGTCGTTAGTAAACATACCGTTATGATAACACTAACCAATAATGAAAACGTATCTTCAGATACATCTTATCGCTTAGACGTAGATAACAGAAGAAAGCAAGTGACACAAACTTTGTGTAGTTGAATAAAAAGTAACTTCGTAGCTGTACTCATCGTCTTAACTTTTGTCTAATAGATTAATATCATGTTCAATATTCAAAATATCCATTTCAACTAATGAAGACGATTGTTATGGAAAATCAGTTGAGTACGTACTCATTGAATTATGTATCATTGCACTAAACAACAAAGGTCATAGATAGCACAGTTCTATTTCACAAAACACTGCTTGGTAAGTATATTACTTTTAATTAACCTGGCTCATATAGTTTAAGGTACACTGTATAAACTCTATGAAACTTCGGGAGTCTAAAAGTGATAAAGTTTTACAAATCCAGTAGATGCTAGATTATATTCAGTTCGCTTCTACACACTGTTGTTACCACGAAGCAGCTTCCCAGTGCTCTCCAGTTTTCATTGGAACCCTGCCAACATCAATCTGTGACGTATTCAACCAACTAACAAAACATGTATGTGTTAAAATAACTAAATTAATTACAGAGTACCTTCAAAGTCAAGAAAGAGTAACGTATCGTAGCAAACTATCAGTTTGTTTATCCAGTATTGCAATTTTTCCCTCGCAGAACGAAATTTTAGAATATTTTCGTACTTCCAGTAAAGATCATGTTCATCTGCTTCGATAAGTATCTTCCAGTATCATAAATTACAAGATTAATTCAACTCAAATATTAATTTGGAAAACTCATCTTAGTCTATTACTTATTTCAAATATTCGTTCAACTTACTCGATGATTAATCTACAAAGATGCTGTATATTCACTAATGAACTTAATTTGTTTGATGATTGATTGATTGTTTTAATCTTTTAGAGACAATCTAAGCATATATACGCTCTAATCGTACTTTTTGATTGACTGAAGTCTTACTGGAAATAACTGACTGTACAGCCTACTTTGACTGTTTCAACTCTTGTTAATCTTTCTTCACATTATTTTAAACTAATTGTATTTAGAAAATTTCCTAATAACAGTGGCTTATCCGAAGGTTGTTTATTTATGCTTAACTTGGTTACATTCACTATACTGAAATTTTGAAGCATCAGTTTCACTTTGTTTCTGTGATTCGTTTGAAATGACTTTGAGTCATAATTAGGCTTTAAAGTGTCTACTAACTTTATGTCGATAACAGTGATTGTATTCAATGGATGTACTACTGAACTAGGCATGTTGATTAGTTTTCAGTGATAATTTCTCCATCAATTAAGTTATACTTTATGGCATCAAATTAGTTTGTGAGAGAATTTATATTTTACTGAATAACGACTTAATCTGTATTTTGATGCTGCGTACTGATTTTCATTCTGACTTCATAAGCTCTATGAGAAGTACTGTACTTTAGCTGAAGATACTGCTTGCTATCTACATACCGTTTTTTCTCCCTAGACCTCTAAAGATGCAAGTATAACGAAAGAGAAGGGTGACTTCTCCAATACGTGTGAAATGTGTACGAAAATGTCATATGGTTTGCTAACCAACTAGCAACTACCATTGAAATACATCTAGTAGAGAGCAGCCAACTAGTGGGATGATGCCAACTCAAAATTCTTCTTAAAATACTACTGAATAGCAATTAGTGAAATAGTTTTTAACTCTTTGAGATCCTTGTATGCTATTCTAACAGCTTAAGACCTACTTGAATCAATCTCAAGTTATTCAGATTACTAAAATTTCGAATGCATAAATTGAGCTAATCAGCATTGAATAACAGCTTTTTCGAAATAACTACCGAACTTTCACATTACATGTTAAGAAATGTGATGCTCAATCTGCTCCAAACGTACCTTATCGTCGATCTTGGGATTATGACAAATATTCTCAATCGTAATTGCTAAGACATCGTCATAAACAAATTTCAGGTCATGATATCAAGTAAAAATAGTGTTACACAGCTAACTGTAACCATTTTCTGGTGTTTGATTAGTATCATTCAAGAGGTGCATGACTTTTAAGCAGTTGGTGTGCCGTTTGTATCATTTATTTCAATAGAAATTACGGAAATACGGTTCATTTCACCACTCTGGATTACAGCACCGGGGTAAGCGTAACATACATCAGACTATGATGTTTATTTGGTTGGATCAATGGTAAATGCATTCGCGTGCTGATTGGTCATGTGATCGTCTGGATCTGTTTTCTATCACATGCCGAAATGAACTGACCAATCATAAGGTCTATTCTGCTTGTGTATTTATAACTACTTCGGTATTTGGACGAAGTAACCAATCCAATATTAGTTTCGTTAATTGTAACAGCTTATTTATGTGATTAGTAGAAGGCAGGACAACAAACACGTGGTATTGATGTTACAGTTAATCTGAATTTGTTATCCTGTATCTTGGACATACGGAGTTGTTGGCATAGTTTTGTTTGTCAAACGACATCTTTGAATTCCAAGTAGTCGCTGGTGTATTTATCCAAGCGTTTGATTTTTTTTCACACATGAATTTTAACTGCATCTAATCACGGGATAACCATAGCTTTTGGAGATCTGGCTGAGTATATCATTCAACTATGGATATTCGCCATGTTGTTTAACTATTTGAATGCACTGAATCGAGTTTAATGACTTAATAGTGATAAGTTAATTATGCATAAAATGTAGACTATCAAAATAACTTAGAGTTAATTGTTTCTTGAAATATGATGCATAACTGAAACAATCAGAATTATAGATGTCTTCTAAGTAAGGAATTTACAGTGGTTTAACGTAGAAATCAACATGGCTATTCAATAAGTCAAAAGTGGCAGGCCATCAAGGTCAGACAATATACCAGCTGAAGTACTAAATTCAGATATAGAAGTAACTACAAAGATGTTTCATGTTTTCCTCAAAAAGATTTAGATAGGAGAACAAGTGTCGACCGACTGGAAAGAAAGGCCTATACCCCACGTGGGGAAACAGGCACTGATTAGTTGATTGACTGACTAATACTTGAATAACTAGGAAGAATGTGTTGGAATAGTATATATGAGCTTACAATATTGTTTCAAATTGCATTCTCATTAAGCTTTACACTCATATACACAGCAGTGTTTATACACAAATATGAAAAATAACAATAAATCAAATTTTATTAGTGAATGGTGGAACTGATAGCATGTGAATAGGTCTGCTTGTACTGTTGGATTCACTTGACATTGAGTTAGATTTACTTAACTAACGCATCCAAAGTAGATAAAGTAAAGAAGAACTATCTTGAGTCTTCACAATATAAGTATATTGAAACCTGATATGCTTCTACAACAAATGATTATTAATTTACTGGTCACTTACATTCATGGTGACTAAGCAACAACAGCAAAAAAATAATCACAGCAATCTACACCTTATGCAGACAAGCGTAAAAATGCTAAAACAAAATGGCTGGCAGGACAAACAATGTTCCAACCAGCAGAAAACAATTTCTAAAAAGTTCATTCATAACCAACTAATGAAATGAAGTCTACAAATAAAATTTCAACTACTCATGAGTAGTATTGACTACTGCGACGAAATCTAACAAGGACTGATAATAAAATGAAAACAGTCTAAACAAATGCTTCAGTAAAGGTAGTTGATTGAAACATCAGAAAATAAATGATTGTAGTTATAGGACGTTTATGGCAGATAATTATGCTATGTGCAATAATAAAAATTGGACTCCTGTGGGAAATTGTAGTAGCATACGATGTGTTACATTGAATGATTAGGTTTTCTTGACTATACGCCCGATATCTACCAAATGAGTTTAACTAAGGGGTACACAAATAGTTTTTGACATTTATCAGGTCATACTGTACATTGGTAATTCATTCGTTGATTAAGTTGCCTAGTGGTATGCTTTCTGTAGCTCTCGACATAGGAGCTGCTTATATATACACACGGAACAGGGAAATCCCAATAATTTATTCTTCCGATGAATGAAAACTAGTCGTCGACCAGAAAACATCAGACAAAGTATTGATTTGTAAATGATCCTTTTGACAACCGACACTATTCTATCATGAAGAATATATCTAACAATAAGTCTCATTAACTGTATGGTTGAAAGCAAGTACCAAATAAACACTATTCAGTCCGATTAGATTCTATTCATATAGTAATGCATAATGTGCCATTACAAGGTATAAAGCTAAAAACGATGCAATCACTGTTTTATCGTGTTGATGTAACTGTCTATCTCCACCTTCTGATTTGTGTAGCACATATTCTAAGTGTCATGAAGTCATCAAAGAACCTTTTGCATTAACATCACTTACAACTTCAGAATTTCACAGTGGATCTACGTTAATTGGTGAAAGTGTGCCTTATTGCGAAGATATAAATAACCTTTATTTATGGTTTATAATTATCAAGAATGTTATGTTGAGCGCTTCAAGGCCTAGACAATACAAACAGTGTCAATAATCAATGAATGAATATATAAACCTTATTATATTCAAACAAAACAATGTATATGCATCAGTAAAGATTGTATTCTAATTAACAATAAATCAATCACTTATTTCACAATTCATCTTTTGGTAAATTCTCCAAATGTCTTCCATAATCAGTTGCTTGACTTCCAACCCATAGATCATGTTGATCAATTACTTCTTCTTTTGTTAACAAACCATCTTTATCTTTGTCAGTTTCATGAAATAAATGTTCTGTTTCATCGATAGCTGTTTTATCGAAACCTATGTAAATTTTCAAAAAATAATGTTATTTATTTTTGATAATATTTAATATCACAAAAGGAATTCAACTAGGTAACAGTTAAAAATGAGAATTAGGGGGTTTGTGGATATAGTTAATTATCAATTTTGTGGGTGTGGGTGTAAGACAGTAACCAACAAATAGCATGGAGGAGGTCGCGGAATGTATCACGAATTGACTAAACTGGAAATATCAGCCGTTAGAATCCGACTAAGTGGTCCAATAGTAAGGCGTTCGCCGTGAAGCAAGAAGGTCCTGGGTTCGATCCCTGATGGATTCGTGGATGAGCACTGATGAGGGGTTCTATACTAGAACAAAATGGCTGTCCAGTGCTTCTAGGTGATCACTGGTTGTCTGGTTCAGATCAATTTGTGATATCAAAATTGATAAAAAATCAGAAGTCATACGGAGGATGTTTTAGTCTATTTTTATGCTTTTCAACAATATTCACCAACGATCTCCTGATTTTCTTTACTTTATTAGAATAAATAGTTTGAAAATTCCTGTAAAATTGCGTTACTTGAATTGTACTACTCATTTGTTATTAAATAGCATGATTGTAAATGAATAATTCTGTTGTCTGTAAATATCATTGCCAAGGTTAACATTGATAATTCCAAATAAATTGACCATTGGATAGATTGTTTGTAAAAGTGAGTAATACAAATGCATTTGTACAATTCCAATGAGTAGAAATTAAAATTTCTAACGTTTCACGGCTTAGTACAAGTCGCTTCTTCAGAGAACTAATGAATAACCGAATTGAATTAATACAAGATTAAAATAATACAATGGAAAGACGAATAGCTGAAGCACTTCACATTTTATTAAATTCACCAGCAGCATATAACTAAAAGGAAGGCCTATCTATCTATCTAACATGGACTTTCTATGCAACTGACCACAATTAAAGTACATCATATTTCATACACATGAACATACATATAATTTTATTCTCATATATTTACATATTTTCCTTTCACATAACAATTACATATGCATACATGTCTCATCTCAATCTCCCTTGATCCATAAGACTTGACATGACACGATCAAACTCGCATTTTGATTGTACGAACTTATTTTGTTGCTGTTTTGTTCCATTGTACAGTATTTAATCTTGTATTAATTCAATTCGGATATTTATTAGTTCTCTAAAGATTTGCACTAAACCGCGAAACGTCAGAAATTTTAATTTCTATGGATTGGAATTTTACAAATATGTATGTCACTCATTTTATAATTCTGTCGTCTGTTATTTTTACACCGGAACAATAATGTTCAATATCTAGTTATGAGTATAATTAGGATGTATTAGGAAATTCCCGTTGATTTGTCATAGAATAAAACTAGTCAGTCTCTGTTGCTGTATATGCATCTTCAACTGACTGCCTTAAACTAGCAATAGATCACAATGATCATTTAAGTTGGATTGTGATTGGCAAGCGGAATCCAGGATGCATTTTATGAATATAATATAAAACAGTTCATAGAAATATCATTTCATTTTCATATGTACATAATAATTATCGGACATTCTCAACAAGAGATACAAATCAGAATTAAAATGACACTATGGAAAAGAGTTTACAATCTATCACCATGTAGACGGATGTCGTGTACGTAGTTAGATTGAATGAAATTTACAAGAACTGATCACTTTAAATGAACACAATATCCGTATTTCGTCTATATTGATGAAATGTTTCTACTTAATTATATCAAGTTCATCAACTCTTGTAATTTTGTAATTCGGTAAAGAGTAGAAGTTAGAAAGGAGAAAGGAAATATGAGAGGTAGTAACCTAACAAGTCACATCGTTTATAATTCATACCTCAGAATTAACACTGAATGCCAATCTTGAATTATAAAGTTATTTTAAAGCTAAATTAGTTCTGAACTAAAGAACAGACAAACGCATAAACTGTACCACCTATCATTAAATAGATTGTTAACTATTCTACTTAAAGCTGCTAATGAAACTGATGTTCATATTAACCAATTATATCACAAGAAAATGTTATGTTAATGTAAACCTTTTAATTTCAAAAGTACATCTAAGCTAAACTATTATGCTCTGGGAATATTCAATTGATTTTTGAGAATGAGTACTTGATGTATTGGTTGTGTGGCTGTGGTTACTCTTTTATTATCATTAATATCTCATTCAATCGAAAATGAGTTTTTATAAGTAATATGAGGTTAGCATGCCTAGTAATATATAAGACAGTAATTTTAGATTAATTAGGATAATGGTTGTATCTTCCCGTTGATTTGTAATGGACTGAAACTGGTCAGTCTCTGTTGCCATATGTAAATCCTGAGAGGAGTGCTTTGATATGGCTATAGTACACAAATAGGACGAAACGTGCTTCCTGGATTCCGCTTGACAGTCACAATCCAACCTGAATATTACTTATGTACTATCGTTATATCGAAGCAATCCGCTCAGGATGCACATATGGCAACAGAGACTGACTAGTTTCAGTCCATTACAAATCAACGAGAAAATACAAGCTTATCCTAATTACATATATACACGTTGCACAAGTGTGACTATCTGGACACAGTAGCCTAGTGGTGAATACGGTGGCGTTAGGCATGAAGAGGACTGAGTTCGTATCCCACTGTCAACATCAACATAGGGATGCAGGTACATTTAGCCGATGAGTCCTATATATGATGAAATGCGCGCTCTGGATTCCGCTTGCCAGTCACAATTCAATTTAAATAGTACTATTACATGTAAATATTTCATGCATGAAACTCAATACACTTTAAGATTACATAAGTGTTTTTTCATGGAAATGGGAGATGAGCAATCAGCATCTATTCTTGAATACAGTTTATAGTCACAGAAAAATTTGTTTCATCTAACGATCTGTTCAAAGGAAGTATTCCGTATGAATAGCATTATCACTGTCCATAAATACTGTCTAATCCAATTCAAATGATTTTTAACACTTGATTTATCCAATAGAGTTGCTGTTATTACATAAATAATACTACTGAGGATGCAGTAAAACTGTTAACCGAAACATTAATACAAAGTAGATATTCAGTAAATTTTATAAATTAATAGGATAACTTTAATATATTGAGACCGATTTGATTTTGTGCATGAATGGGTACATCCATGTTACCTTACTATTCAGACTTAAAGCAAATAACTGTGTATTGAAATGTAACCTTTAGCTGAGATTAGTGAGGACTTTTATAATATAAACCCTGTCGTTATTGAAAAGAATAAGGTCTATACATCACTAACCTCACAAAAATTACGACTTAGTCGCATTTCAAGGTGTCATTTACGTGTATAGAATGAAAAAGGAAGCCACAACTACACACCACAGAGTGATCATGATGAAGGTTAGTCTCCTAAAGTATCTGATAATATAGACAAAATAATGGTCATGGATATAAGTCTTACGTTCATGTACTAATGGTTTAAAAATCATGTATAATAACAAATTGGTTATTAATACGTAACCAAGATATGCTGTGTATTATTCATGAGAAAAGATCAAATGAGGTATATCCATCCTTTATCCATTTTCGCGTATGCTAATTATGGGTGAAAAAAATATAGTCACAGGTTATTTGGTACTTGCCCCTAGGTGTTTAAACGATGTAAACCTCCAAGTCTGTTTGGATTCGGTTGGTAATTTTAGTAAATAAACAGTTTTGAAACATTTACAGCTCACATCGTCAATCTTGGAGGAGAAGCACACATCAAGTCAGATCTGGACGGTGGTAGATAGCGCCACTTTTTCATTAACATGTGATTTAGAGAATATAGATCTCTTTTTCCAAACTTCATAGTTAATTATAACACTTACAAACGTAATAAGAAAAGCATGCCGTTTTACCAGCTAATAGCAATGAATTTTTGACTGAAAGTTATGCGAGTAGCATTCTGGTCCATAGCTAGCAAAAGTTGGCTTCTTTCTAGGATATTTAGTTGGTTGAAAATGTCAGAGATTGATTTTGGTAGAGTATCATGGAAAACCAGGAGCACTGGACAACTGTTTCGTTCTAGTGTGAAACTCCTCAGGAGTCCGCAGATCAGATTTCTCACCAGGGGTATCAGGTTGACGGCGAACGTCTAACCCTCTGCAACACTGGGTCAGCATTCAATGGTAGAATTGCCACTCGCATCAATTTGTGATTTGTAGACAGTTGGGCGTTCGCCGTCAACCTGAAGTTCCTGGTGCGAAATCTGGGTGGGGTGCACTATTAAGTAGTTCCACACTAAAACAAAACACCTGTCCAATGCTCCTTGGTTCTTGATAGTGCCCTACTCTAATATCAATCTGTGACATCTTCAATCAACTAGATAACTAATATTCACAAAAATAACCATCTAAATTGAAACAGTTTCTGTTAATCAACATTAATGAATTTGTTTCCAGACTGCAAATAATTGCAGACAGTCTACAAATTACGCCTATTTATGTTATTATTATGTAATTTGAAAATATCAGTAAAACAGTAGAACTGTATCAAATGTATAAGTAGCATTTTATAAGCATATCGTATAAGAATTGGGAGTGGATTTCTTCATTTATCATTGATTCTCCTAAAGATTTAATAGCTATCACTATGATTTATTTGTACATACTTATACAATCATACCTATTCATTACAGAAAAGTTTGATGAAAATCTAATCAGATGTTTGTTGGTTCACTTATGTTTATGTTTAGAACTTAATCAAAGCTTGATTCATTATCTCAAATGTTTTCATAGAAACTTTCTTTCATTGTAGCTTGAAGAAAAGCATCTTAATTTTTGATATGCTAGGTGCCTAAAGAAGATTGATTATCTTCGATGATTGTATTTTAGAACATTATTTCAATTATTATAACTGTGTAATCACTTCATTTATATGACTGTTACTTCCCCCTTACCTGGTTCTCCAGTTCAGTATATTTACTGTTAGTATATTGTTTACTACAATAAACTACAGTTACTTTGTTGTGTACAAGTTGTTCCTATTCACTGCCACTATTTCCATTGTTCTGTATCAATGATAGATTCTTGATTGGATTTTTACTGTCGTCTGACTTTGTGAATATATATAAAGGTATTGGGTAGTCTGGGAAAAGCCCTCGAGACAAGCTCAATGTGACATAGAAATCAATAGAATATATTGTGTCCAATCAGAGCGGAGATAGCTTATTATCCGAAACTTCTAGACAGAGAGAAATCACGTGCTACGCCTGTGATTGGTCAATCGTCTTAGCTCTAGAAGGTTACGGAATTCTCTAGAAGCTTGAAGGACACTTATGATAATAAATATGTCCTAGTTTGTGTACATAATTGAACACTTGCATTAAAGTGTTTTTGCAGTATTTCCTGTCTTCTCTCTTGTGTTCCTGTTGGCGAGTAGTTTCAGCCTGAGGGTCGAATTGTAGCTTAGGAGACAAAGCGTGCGGTCAACCGAGACAGAATATAATTTACGACGGAGATCTTGCGGTCGATAAAGGACCTGAACCACGCGTCACAACAAAAGGTATGATTGAAATGATTGATATGATCCCGTTTCTGATTAGTATTCCAGTTCTGTTTAGTTGGTTCTTTAATTTTCGGCTAGGGAGTAAGTGGGCATAGGGCAGACGCATATTTATCGAGTAAGCACACCTAATAGACGTTTCGTTAAACTAACCAAATTTTCCTTGTATCATAATAATTTTATAGACTACTGAAGTTTCTATATGACTACATTCCATTTAATATTGACTACATAAGTAGATGAATTTAATTAGACATTATTCTTATTATTAACTGACATTATTAAATCTTCTTTCATACAATATTGTCGTTTGTTTCAGTTACAACAACACCCACATATACAACTGATAAATACCAACACGTAAATAGGTCATTGAAATTATGTAGTTGAATTGATCAACTCAACTACAGTATTTCATCAACTTGTAAATCATTATGTTTTTAATAAGAACTGTTTGTGGAATGTTAGATTTTCTAATTAAATATGAGTAGGAAGGAGTGAATTATACTTCAATTTGCTTATAGTCTTCATTAACTACCTACAAATTCCAAGTTATTACATTTACTAATTTATTTAAAAGTGATTTATACTTTGTTTACTTGCTCATATAGCGTGATTGAGTGACTGAGAACAAACTTTGTCACATAAAGATGAAGTTATATATTCCTGTTGATTTGTTATAGACTGAAGTTGATCAGTCACTGTTGTTATATGTGCATCCTGAGTGAATTGCCTTGATATAGTGAAATATTCACAAGTATTATTTAAGTTGGATTGTGACTGGTAAGTGGAATCCAGGATTCCCTCATTTCGTCCTATTTGGAACTCATCGGATGTATGTACATGCATTCAAATCTCGATTTTCATAGTGGGATTGAAACTCAGTCAGTTTCGTGTCAAACGCCACTGCGTTCACTACTAAACTACTTTATCCAGACAGTTACACTTTTTCAATGGGCGTAATGGTATTAGTTCGAATCCCACTATGAACATCAACGTTTAGATGCAGAAATATCCATTAGATTAGTCCCAAATTCGACGAAACGCGCCTCCTAGGTTTCACTTGTCAGTCACAATCCAACTTAAGTAAGACGTTGTCATACTTTGCGGTTACCAACATGGATCGTTGATTACCGCCAGGATAACTGTCAGATACATTTGTTTTATAAAATATCAATTGACTCAATAATGTCAGGTGAAACATCTTGGCCGATAAAGTTACGCCATTGTAATAATGTCGAATAGTCTGACTTATCTCTTACATTCGTCTATACAATTACACTGTAATTATTTTGTCAATCAATACTTTGTTCTCGAACACTGACTTGTTCACTACAAGTAACTAATAGTCTACAATTTTTTACAAAATAACAATCATGAGATCAACACTACAGTGATACTAAGTGAAACTGTCTATATGACTATTAAAGTTAATTGAATACTATATGTTAGATAAAATACCGTTCTGTTAGCTCAGTAGTCGTATTAGCAGTCTAGGTTTGATTAGTATGTACCCAACCGACCAACTTAGTGGATGGTCTAAGGAACAGAAAAATAAACAAAATATCCTTCATATTATACCTAACAGACACTTCATCATTATGCAACCATAAATAAGCATATAAGAGTAGGCTAGATTATAGCAAAGAGGTGACTTTGAGAGGTTCTAAGGGTCCACGATAAATCATCATTCCATCGAATCAATGTAAATATTTGGAACAAAGTATGTGCAAGCTAACCAATCAATATTATCAATTTAGAGGTGATTTAAGCCAACTAGAAGACAGAAATTGTAAATGAATATTTTATCTCTGAGACTGGTAATAAGAAGACGAATACAGCTGTTTTTGAGTGAGTGCTTATGCAAAGCTTATTCACAGAACGCTATGGCGTTTGACACGAAACGGACTGAATTTGAATCCCACTGTAATCATCAACATTGGGATGTAGGTACATCCAGCCGATGAGTTCCAAATAGGACGAAAGGCGAGACCTGGATTCCACTTACCAGTCACAATCCAACATAAATAATTCTAGTCATCTATATTCAGAAATAATTAGTGCTTAATTCAACCCTATTATCGTTAATTTAATTTCTAACGTTAGGTGATTCAAGTTGATTCCACTTGCTAATCTACCACATTCTTATGTACCTATTATCTTATTGCCCTTAGTTTCTCATAGTCAAGTATCTTGACAAGTTTATGTGTGAAAATATTGTTTTAGCTGCCTTTTTGCAATATTACATCATACCATTCTTATAAACTTTGTCTTATTATTGGATTACCTAATTGTATTAAATGTACTAAAGAGGTTAATAATAATAATAATATCTTACATTCAACATTACGTGCTTAATACAGTACGAGACTTCACTTAAGTATTTGTGGTACTCAAAATATTATCATAAGCTATTGACATGATTTCTACGCTGTCATTAATACTGATCTGACTTTGCAGATATTGAGTTATGACGTGACCAAAGTGAAGAATAACAATCTGTAGCGTTTAATCTATAGAAAATCAGAGTCACTATTTATGAACTGTGTCCATTAGACACAGTTTACAAAACTCCTGTACTGTTTACATTATAAGCTTCTCAGTGTACTATTAACCGTTATGCCACCTTGCCCATTTTCTAATTATTAAAAACCAACTGCAAAATTACTACCGTATCATCAGAAAATAAACTGAACGTTCTAATTTGGTATCGTTAAACAATTTTGTTGCGTTCAAGGAGATTTCCAATATGCCATGTAACCAAACTCAAAACTGACAAGTCATTTATTTGTGAGTCTATTGTGCTTCGTTATTCATTATGTCTGGTATTTCATATGCTTTAAAATTCTTGCTTCTAACTCATAATGAGTGATAAAAGACCAACTACTATGTAGACAGTTTTCTGTGTTTTCCTAGTCTTGTGCTGGGTAATGAATACCCAATTCTTCAATGTAACACTTTTAAACTAATATCTACAACCCGCCCTAATCGAATCGTCACATTCTTCGTCCGATTGTGTAACCTACCAATTTCAATCGACAAATGATACATTCTTTATGTAATCACTTCGGTTATGGCATATTTTACCAAATCTATAGTAAACAGAGATTTATACTTGTTACTATCTGAATACCATGTTATGTAAAAATATTGTTTGTTAAATAATTTAGAGTATTTCAGAATGTAGATATCAGATGAAAGTAATCGGTAGAGTAATCAACTGTTTTTTCAGTAAATTGTGCTTTAATTACTTATCCATCATCAGGGTATAATTCATTACTTACTTGCCGACATACAATGAAATTAATGATTAACACTGAAAGAAAAGTAATTCATTGAACAAACAAAATGTTCTATCCAGGCTACATTGAACACTTATTTCTACAACATTTGAATCGATCACTAATCTTTTGTTTTGAAATACACACCATTGTGGTCAAAATGTCAACAATGGGTGGATTTATTCACAGCTTCTATGTCGACTATTTGCTTCTATAGAACAATTTGTTGATTTATCCCCCTCCCACCTCCGTCATATATAGCTCATCATTCATTCGTCTATTATTCATGACATATGATAGCGATCCCATTATCTACCTCAACGTTTCTTCACTAAGTCGCTATCGTTTTCGTTTACATCGTGGATGTTTTAGTGAAGAAAACCAGCTAATTCGTAATCCATACTCTATCAGTTCTACTTAAACAAAAGTACTCCTGACTTACCAACAATCGCTATGTACAAATAAGCCGTTAAATGAAGTGTACATAATCTACAAATATAGTACTTAAAAATTCTCATTAAAGCTATTAATCATTGCATTTGAAAAGTAGTTTATTACCTGGTGTAATCCATAATGCCATTTCGTTATGATCTAATTTACCATCAGCATTGATATCATAGTTTTTGAAGTTCTCTCTTTCTACGATGAGTGCATCTTTATTCATTTTATCTATAAGAATAAACCAGTGAAAATGATTAAAGAAGTTTGTTTATACCAAAATTTACTTCACAAATGTTCAGTGATGACTTAGTGGTTAAAAGACGTGGCATTCAATTACTAGGTTGCAAGTTTTGACATTGCTCAGCTTATTTTCTTCTCAGTAGTTAGGTAGAGCCATTAGACTTTTCACCAAAATGTAATACAAGTTTTAATGAAAAGGCATGTACTTGATATGTGGCTTGTAAATAATTAGACCAATTACAATAATAATTCTGTGAATTTCAGTTTGATATCACGAACTGATCTGAATTAGACAACCAATGATCTCCGGGAAGCACTAGACAGCTCTTTCGAACTATCATGGGACTCTTTAGCAGCGCTAGTTTACTACTCCATCAGGGATTGGGCCCAGGATCTTTTGACTTCGAGGTGACCGCTTTACTTGTTGGAGTCGTGCATCCGTACTGCTGTAAAGCCTTATACTAGGACGAGACAGTTATTCCGTGCTTCTTGGGTAATCAATCGTTGTCTAATTGTTGGGGATGTCAGATCCCTAAAATTCTCTTGGTAAATCTGTTATCTTTGTGATGCATTTGTGTAAATTTAAATTTCTCGCTTTCGCGCCAAAAAGTTCCTTTTTCATCTTCAGTTTGTGTTTCCCACTTAGTGGAACTCAAAATCTTGTTGGTTCGTTGTTTATTTTAGTATGCTATTTGTGACATTTTAAAGACGCTCTCTTTTTTTGTATATATAAGCATAAGATGTGTGATTGTCATTCCGTTTGCCTGTCTGCCTGTGGAATTAAACGCTTCTGCTAACTTTGGACTTCATCCTCTAGTGAGCTGGGTTGGGGCGCTGTGAATAGCTTAGCTTACCTGTTGTGTTGTTGGTCATATGTTTGCTAGCAGGTATTGGCGTGTTTTCCTTCATTCGTGAAACCCTAGCACTAATTTAGACCAATTCGTAATGCTAAATTAACATTATACGATCTCTACTCAATTACATTCCTATGATTTCCAGTGACGTGATTTTAGCAAATATATTCCCAATTTTCATGAGAGGCTGTGACCTGTATATTGGTAAGTTTTAAAGTGACTCATTGACGATATCACCTGAATGTAGTACTACTTATTGATGACGAATATGATATACACTGAACTGCCTTGGAATAACCAGATAGTATTATGCTTTCAATCAAGGATACTGTGTTTAACTAAAACTTGAAATTTGTAACATTTACATCAAACTCATAATGAAAGTAAAAAGTATAGTTAAGATAAACTTGTATCTTTCCGTTGATTTATTATGGACTGAAGCTGATCAGTCTTTGTTGCTATTTGTGTAAATAAAACAAAACATGTGTCCTTAATTCCGCCTGCTAGTCACATCCAACTTAAATAAAATGTAAAGTATAGTTTCTTTTTACTTTACTTCCACATGGAAAGTATAACTGTAAATATTTGCTTATTAATTTACGGGAACTGAAATTATTAGGAATTTTGAAGCGTCCCATGACTATTTGGAAAAACTGGTTTACTTAATCACTATGCAGGTCAAAGAATGTGCATTAACAGAGTAGTAGAACCGGTATAAGAGTACTTATAACGTTTTGTTGTAAGTAATAGGAGGCAAATCTGGTAGACTAAAACAAATTGTTTGATTATTTGGTACTGCCTCATACACTCTCCGTTGAGTCATGTCATCAGCATAGGTGGTGGTTGAACTTGAAATTCGTCTGTAATAATCACGACAAAATACATAATAATCGTTTTATAAATTTAATGCTAATTTGGTTTTACATTTACTCAACTCTCATGATATTCATTCATTACATTTGGTCAGTTAGATTTGTGATTTGGAAACATTACGACTGGGAAACATTACAGGCAGAACTTAAGAATTTCAGAATGTTTTGTTTGTTAAGAGATCAAATCTGTTTGTTGGGATACAAGCCTACGTGAGAAACCGTGATTAGTTAGTGGACAAATACACAATTGAATAAATACAACATCATAACTTATCCTTTTGTATGTTTTTATTGCATCTCGGTGTCAATATAAAGTTGGAAAATCATTAGCCGGTTCTAAATAGGTAGTGCAGTGTATGTGAGGTTACCCATATTATTGTATCTAGTTGTATACACTGAAATAATGCCGTATTATTATTTCCTTGCAAAATCAAGTACCCGTTTTCTCGTTCTTCTTATTTATGCCAATGCCAACATATCACTGTCTCATTTGTTTACATTTTGGACATGCACCGTTCAGTGATCCTTAGTTTTCTTTATATCGCCAATTGTGGTAAAAAATGGATTAAATATTTGATGCCATTTTAATAAATATCAGTGCAATCATTAATATTTAGTTGAATGAATTCGTCACAGATTGATGTTGACAGGGTGTCATTAAAATCAGGCAATACTGGAAAGCTGTCTCGTCCCAGTATAGGACCCCTCAGTTGTGAACACTATTGATCCTGCCCCATAGGCTTCAGGTTGGCGAACGCCTAACTTTCTGCATTACCGTGATAAATTCAATCAAATAAAATTACAAATCTCCACAAATCATCTTAATTCAATTCAGCTCTATAATTACTAACTCCATGGCGTCCCTGAAACTCCAGTAAGAAGTTGTGACTAATAAAGTTCAGACGTGTAGGAAGTCAGATAGTAATCATCAGTGACAATGGGTGGTCGTCGTGCTATATCACAAATTGATAAATGTCGGAATTTTATCATTAGGTGATAGCCCAGTGGTGCAGAGGCGTGCTCCAACCTAAAACTGTTGAGGTGGAATTTAGGGTGTACACTTCTGAGGCTTTCCATACAAAGACGGAAGAGCTGCCCAGTACTCCCTGGTTTTCAATGATATCCTACCAACACCAATCTGTGACGAATTAAATGAACCAAACGTAACACCAATCTCCACAAACAATCTCAATTCAATATTCATTAATAAATATACAAATACCACTGCTATTTATTATTCTTATGTTACTTACCATCGGCTAAGTATTCCACTTCACTAATGTAACCATCTTTATCTTTATCAAAATCTCTCAGTGTATGTTTTAATTCATATGGTGCCATATGACGATAATTATGTGGATGTTCGAATGCAACAAATTCTGTTTCGTTTAAATAACCAGTTTTATCTTGATCAGCTGAATCGAATCTCAATTTTTCTCCATCTAAGGACTGTTTGATTAATTTAATCAAATAAAAAATAAAGAGATAGGTAAACTCAGGTAGAGTAATTTATGCATACGTAGAATAAAACGATACATTTAAGTTTAAAGCGTTATCATTACTGATATTCATGTTATGAAATGGTGCTTTCAGGAGTCTTTAAGTATCCTTTATCACTGTGCAACAATGTATCCAACAAGATATCGAACTCAACTAAGTGACCGAAAAGATTTATTTTCTCACGTAACTGACCCCCCTCCACCCAGATTTTAACCGAGCAGATTTTGACAAACGGTAAAACTGACTACCTGGATAATTATATTACTGAAAACTTAGAAGCATCATTATTAAATAAATTATTCAACCAGCATGATATCACTAGTCATCGATGAAACTAAAGATCACAAAACAGTATTCCTTGAATTCTACTGAATGAAACGATAAGTTAATCAAAAATATTTATCATTAATCAGGTTAAATTTGAAAATTTCAAATAAATTGATCATAGGACAGGTTGTTTACATCAATTGAGATGCTCATTTTTTTGTGGATGTTGGTAATTTAGTTGACTGAATATATCACAGATTGATGTTGACAGGGTACTATTGAAAACCAGGGAACACTGGACAGCTGATTCGTTCTAGTGTGGAACTCCTCAGCAGTTTTCAGTGGTATCCTGCCAACATCAATCTGTGATATATTCAGACAACTAAATTACCATTATCTACAAAAAATAACCATCTTAATCCCATTATAATAATGAGCTCACTAGTGACTAACTTCAGGATGTTCCTGAAGCTCTAATGAGAAGTCGTGACTGATGGAGTTCAGACTTGCCGAGATAACGGATGAATGTCGTGCGATATATATATCACAAATTGAGGGAAGTAAGAATTCTACCATTGGATACCAACCTAGTGGTGCAGACGGTTAGGCACTAATCTGCGTAACGTCAGAAATTTTAATTTCTACTCATTGGAATTTTACAAATATATATCACTCAACTCTTCAAAGATACTTCTAAATTAGAACCTTATGTGTTCTAGGCTATTTACCAGAATATAGCAACTCATATTTGAAGAATGAAATAAAAACTTCAAAACGGTTTGGCTTTTGATAGATCTTTAGCTGAAGTCAGTTTGTGGTTAGAAATGTCTTCAAATTGAATTTAAATGTATAAACCATTTAACAGAACTACAACGCAACTTGTTTACCAAATATATAAAATGTGGTCGCGAATGGGTACTGGCTTGAAAACCATTGAGAACCAGGATACACTGAATTGCCATTTTGTCCTAGCATAGTCTCATCTGGTGTGTGAACCATCGTCTACAAGTAAGAATCGAACCCAGGATTTTCAGACTTAGTAGCAAGTGAGTAACCCTTAAACTCATGAGCGCATACAACAAGTCCTATGTTACCCCACTTTCACCTTTAAGCCATACTTCGTGTAGAGGACCAACAATATAAATAAGTTTTCTTGAATCACGTTAGTTAGTTAATTAACCACAAGTGAATTTCATCAATCATTTAGTTACAATACTGAATAAAAGGAATCCATTATCTAAAACTCTGCTATCCATAGCTATCACTCATCTAGTAATGTTAATTCGATTAAAACCGTCTTTAAAGTACTTTCTTCGAAAAACTAGACTTTTGTTCTGATCTCTATGTTCCACTTACATGTATCTAAATTTGAGATCAAACAATAGTAACCGAGAAACTTTGAAAGGATGCGTTTTTAACTTTTTTCTCTAGAAAGAAAAGTTTATTACACTTTCGACGTGTTGCATAGATGACTAAGTTGAAAGATGAGAGGTATGTTTTTTTCTAATCACACTTACATTTAAAGCGACTCATCCATTATCAATCAAATAGTCGTGAAACAGTAGCGTTCACAGAACGATCGAGTGAACATGCGAATAAACTGTTGATTTATGAAGGATGATTAATAATAAAGAGGTCTATATGTAGTTTGTACAAGTTTACATATTTCCATTATTAAAATTTAAGAATCCAAACGATAGGTGTTCATTGTCATTTAGAAATTCCCAGTAGATTATTCCGATAAACTTACGGATCAGGAGTTTGAGTAAAATTGGATTATGACTGGTAAGTGGTATATATAACACGCGTTTTGATCTATTTGGAACTCGTCAGCTACATGTGATATCATCCCAATTTTGGTGTTTACACTAAGACCCAAATTCATTTCACTCACTTCAAACACCACTGCCTTGTTCAACTGAAGGCGCCCAAATTTAACGAAACATTCATCTTGAACTCGTAATTCAACCCACAATCTAACTTTGATCAAACATGTTAATTACTTAGACCTACATCCAGTTTCGACAAATGCAAATCTTTACACTCTATTCCTTAACTTTTAAACTCTGTATTTTCATTAAAAGTATAGTTAGAAATAAAATAAAATCTGAAGTAACTCCAACTGATGGCATCAGTAACCATGTCAGAAACTAGAATGAATCAGTCTAATATTGCACCATTGTTCGTAATGGCCCCACGCCACCCCCCAATTGATATCACTACATAATGAAAATTAATAATAAAATATGCAGAATTCTCTACGAAAACCACTAAATTAAGGCTTTGTAATATAAATGATTGACTTCACTTTTATGAATATTTCTGTACATTGAGAGACTGTAAATATGCATTACAGTTTATTTTATCGTTAAAAGTGAACCACAATACGACTCCTATTCAAGTTCCCTTCACTTGTTGTCATGAAAGAATCTTCTATAACCTAATAAGGATGTTACTTAGAGGTCGGTAATAAATTTAAAATAGGAAATATCAGTCATACAATGCATCCTGGTTTTCGATTATCGTCTAACTCTTGTTGTTTTATATCGAAGATCTTCCTTCTAAAATAAACTAATATAAATGAAGTTACATGTTAAACAGAAGTATTCATTTTCTGGTATACAGGGTTTGTCTACTGTTTGCAATCAGTCATTCTGCATTATCTATAATCTGTGGAGTTAATAAGCATTTAGTAGATTTATTGATATTTTACATTCCAGTGAGTCCTTCATTTAATGTGATCAACAATGGTTGATCACATTAGTAGCTTTAAACGCTTATTATTCCAAATCGTTTAATGAGTAGTATGTAAACGTGTAGCATATTCGACATAATTATGATTATTAGTCCTCTGAATATGCATATACAACATTTCATGTAATTTATTCCCTTGATGAATTGTTTGCACTGCAGAAACAGTAAGTATAGTGCACAAATTCTTAAATTATTCACAGAAACAATATCTACCCCCGCCAACCCCCCCCTGCCAATCATAATAACATTCCATTTGATTGAGTTTCCACGCACCTTCAACCATTTTATTGAACATCACTGTTATCATGATAACGTCACCTTTACATTTTGTGATTAGTATGAATTCTCGTCATTGGGTCTACTGCAAACCTAGCACATGGTTCATGTCAATTATACTTGATTGAACCATGACGTCCCTTTTACACTTACCGACTTTGTCCACAAATTGAACTTACCATTATGATTATTGTTACCTCAAGAAACTTAATGACCATTTTGATGTTGCATTCAACATTACATTACAATTAACATATTTAAGTGCGTATAAGGGAGGGAGTTAAAAGGAGATGAAATGAAAAGAATTCCTTTCTCCCCCCTCCCCCCACCTCACAAAATGCTGGTTATTCTTGTTTTACCAAACACACACACACACACACACACACACACACACACACACACACACACACACACACACACACACACACACACACACACACACACACACACACACACACACACACACACACACACACACACACACACACACACACACACACACACACACACACACACACACACACACACACACACACACACACACACACACACACACACACACACACACACACACACACACACACACACACACACACACACACACACACACACACACACACACACACACACACACACACACACACACACACACACACACACACACACACACACACACACACACACACACACACACACACACACACACACACACACACACACACACACACACACACACACACACACACACACACACACACACACACACACACACACACACACACACACACACACACACACACACACACACACACACACACACACACACACACACACACACACACACACACACACACACACACACACACACACACACACACACACACACACACACACACACACACACACACACACACACACACACACACACACACACACACACACACACACACACACACACACACACACACACACACACACACACACACACACACACACACACACACACACACACACACACACACACACACACACACACACACACACACACACACACACACACACACACACACACACACACACACACACACACACACACACACACACACACACACACACACACACACACACACACACACACACACACACACACACACACACACACACACACACACACACACACACACACACACACACACACACACACACACACACACACACACACACACACACACACACACACACACACACACACACACACACACACACACACACACACACACACACACACACACACGAGAGACTGTAAATATGCATTACAGTTTATTTTATCGTTAAAAGTGAACCACAATACGACTCCTATTCAAGTTCCCTTCACTTGTTGTCATGAAAGAATCTTCTATAACCTAATAAGGATGTTACTTAGAGGTCGGTAATAAATTTAAAATAGGAAATATCAGTCATACAATGCATCCTGGTTTTCGATTATCGTCTAACTCTTGTTGTTTTATATCGAAGATCTTCCTTCTAAAATAAACTAATATAAATGAAGTTACATGTTAAACAGAAGTATTCATTTTCTGGTATACAGGGTTTGTCTACTGTTTGCAATCAGTCATTTCTGCATTATCTATAATCTGTGGAGTTAATAAGCATTTAGTAGATTTATTTGATATTTTACATTCCAGTGAGTCCTTCATTTAATGTGATCAACAATGGTTGATCACATTAGTAGCTTTAAACGCTTATTATTCCAAATCGTTTAATGAGTAGTATGTAAACGTGTAGCATATTCGACATAATTATGATTATTAGTCCTCTGAATATGCATATACAACATTTCATGTAATTTATTCCCTTGATGAATTGTTTGCACTGCAGAAACAGTAAGTATAGTGCACAAATTCTTAAATTATTCACAGAAACAATATCTACCCCCGCCAACCCCCCCCTGCCAATCATAATAACATTCCATTTGATTGAGTTTCCACGCACCTTCAACCATTTTATTGAACATCACTGTTATCATGATAACGTCACCTTTACATTTTGTGATTAGTATGAATTCTCGTCATTGGGTCTACTGCAAACCTAGCACATGGTTCATGTCAATTATACTTGATTGAACCATGACGTCCCTTTTACACTTACCGACTTTGTCCACAAATTGAACTTACCATTATGATTATTGTTACCTCAAGAAACTTAATGACCATTTTGATGTTGCATTCAACATTACATTACAATTAACATATTTAAGTGCGTATAAGGGAGGGAGTTAAAAGGAGATGAAATGAAAAGAATTCCTTTCTCCCCCCTCCCCCCACCTCACAAAATGCTGGTTATTCTTGTTTTACCAAACACACACACACACACAATATTGCATATCAATAAAAGGCTAAATATTTACTTGCATAAATAGGTTTGTTTCGTTTTTACCATCTTTACGAAAATCTTCTAATTCTTGAGCTGTATAGCCGTAAATTTTATTTGTATACTCCGACCATGTTAATTGACCATCGCCGTCTGCATCGTACTCTTTGAAACGTGGTTTCGATGCTTCAAGATCAAGGGAGCTGATAGGTAGGTACACACGAGAAGTAAACAGAATGAACATGACATGTATAGGAAAATTGCATAAAATGATGAGTCCAATATTTTATACTAACCGTGTATGTCTACAAATCAGAATAAACCAGATTCTTAAATAATACTTTATCTAACATGTGGTTAACGAGTGAGAACTACTGATAAGTAGATGTAAATACAACTTTTATGCCAGTTTATATTTACATTGGATATCTGTACACGTAATTCTATAAATGGCATTTTTGAATGAACCTAGTGATGAACGTATATTATTCCATCTACTGTTCACAAAAACTCCGCCTGTAGCTCTCCTTGGGACGACAGGAACTGGGAGAAAGAAATGCCAATGGTAAAAGATTTACAAATCTATGTGCCTTCAACAAACTGGTTATAGGTAGTACAATATTCGCCCACAAACGCATACACAAGGCTACATGGGTCTCACCTGATCATACTACAGAGAATCAAATCGATCATATATGTATCAATAAAAAATTTAGAAGATCAATGGAAGATGTAAGAGCCAGGTGAGGAGCTGACATAGCTTCAGACCACTACCTGGTGGTTGCTAAAATGAAACTGAAGCTAAAGAAGCAGTGGACAACTGGAGTGGCAGCAGTACAACGGTTCAATACAGGCTTTCTCCGAGACACTGACAAACTCAACGAATTCAAAATATCTCTCACCAACAGGTTCCAAGCCTTACAAGATCTACCGAAAGAAGAAGAAACCACTATGGAGGACAACTGGAAAAGAATCAAAGAAGCACTAACGTCAACGTGTCAGCGGGTTCTAGGCTGCAAGAAGCACTATTATAGGAAATGAATCTCCACTAAAACATTGAGCAAAAATCCAACAAAGGAGGAAGAAGAAGATAGAAACCAACAACAGCCAAACAAGAGCAGAGAAAATCAACGCACAAACTGAATACACAGAAGCGAATAAGCAGGTAAAGAAGAGCATTAGAGCCGACAAACGGAAATACATCGAAGGCCTTGCAACGACAGCGGAGAAAGCTGCAAGAGAAGGAAATATGAAACAGCTATACGACACAACGAAGAAACTGGCAGATAAGCATGGTAAACCAAAGCGACCGGTCAAGAACAAAGAATGCAAGATACTCACTGAGATTCAAGAACAAAAGAATAGGTGGGTAGAACACTTTGAGGAACTCTTGATTAGGCCAGCTCCACTGAACCCACCCACCAGACATCGAAGCAGCACCTACAGATCTCCCGATAGATGTCACTCCACCAACAATTGAAGGAATCAAGATAGCCATCAGACAAATCAGAAGTGGGGAAGCAGCAGGACCTGACAATATACCAGCTGAAGCACTCAAGTCAGATATCGATCTAACAACAAGGATACTCCACGTTTTATTCAAAAGGATCTGGGAGGAAGAACAAGTGCCGGCAGACTGGAAAGAAGGACATCTTATCAAGATACCAAAGAATGGAGATTTGAGCAAATGTGAGAACTACAGAGGAATCATGCTACTGTCGATACCAGGAAAAGTCATCAACAGAGTATTGTTGAACAGAATGAAAGATTCATTGGAAACTCAACTTCGAGATCGACAAGCTGGTTTTCGTAAGGATCGGTCGTGCACGGACCAAATCGCAACACTACGAATCATCGTTGAACAATCAATTGAATGGAACTCGCCACTGTACATCAACTTCATTTATTATGATAAAGCGTTTGATTGTGTAGATAGGAGAACACTATGGAAACTTCTTCGACACCACGGCGTACCAGAGAAACTTGTCAACATTATCCGGAACTCTTACGACGGAACACAGTATTACACACCCATACACCCATACATACATTACAATTTATAGTAAACACATTGTCACAAATGCATTAACTACTAACTCACATGAACGATTGAATAATCCAATTCTTCAATTCTTCTTTATCAATCTTCACATTATTGTCAACATCAATTTTATGAAATAATTTCCCCAATTGTAATTTTGCTTCTTCTGGTTCTAATTCTTTAAATTTCTGTGAATATTCATGTGAACCAGTAATTAGATCATGATCATATTCACTGTAGTGTTGTCCAAAATCATCATAATGTTCATCACCTTGATAATTCACATCATCTAACATATGAAGATCAGGTTCATCTGGACGTAAATACTTATCAAATTTCACATCGATATTATTGAAGTCATTTGAACAACTGATAACATGTAACATAGAAATTAAGTAGTATAATGTGAACATGTTAAACTCTTATTTCTATTTTGCAAGTAGTAGAATGAAGTGAAGAAGAAAAATGAGAACAAGCCAAAAATAAATTTCAACAATGTTAAGGTGAATAATTTTACTCAATCTCTTAAATAATGTTGAATAAATGTACATACGGGTACCTTTATTGATAAGAAAAAAATACAGAAACCATTTAATTCAACGTAGACCTATTTGATTGGTTAGTGAAAACAGGAGAAGAAAACAACAAAGTAGAAAAAGAAGAATAAAAACTTTATTAATCAATAATTTTTATTAATAATAAGGAAGTATAAATGTTATGGAAAGTGGTGGGGGGTGGGTGGGTGATTTTATTGTTTGTGTTGGCGTCAACAATCAACAATTTCAAAATAATTAGGAACCCAGTGTGAACATCAACATTGGGATGCAGGTACATCCAGCCGATGAGTAGCGGACAGGACAAAACGCGCGTCCTGGATTACACTTGCCAATCACAATCCAACTTAAATAACATTTTCAATTGCTATTAAATTAAGTTAAAATTTGTAATTGTTCATGGTTACAATAAAGTAACTAGGTAATTAACTATTGAATAGTAGTGTTTAACGATTTCAAATTTATTTAGTGCTGTATGTTTACTGTATGTTTAATTGACTTCTTTACTGTTACTTACTTACTTACTTACTTACTTACTTACTTACTTACTTACTTACTTACTTACTCCCGTTAATCCTCACACTGGAGCATAGGCTGCTTACCAGTATTCTCCATTAAACTATGTCATGAGTATTCCTTTACAGCTGTTTCCAGATGGTGCTCATCCTTTTCATATCGGCTTCCAATTGTCGACGCTTTTTTTCTTTGGCCTTCCTCTTTTCCGTTGTTCAAAAGGATACAAATTGATTGAAGTATTACGGTGGAAATTCCATCCCTATCAGCCAATAACATTTTACTTATTGTCTATGTCATGAAACTAAAAATTCAGAACACAGTAAGTTTGAGTCTAACGGTTATCTTCCCATCATTATGCAAATACTACTCTCTTTATCCACAAATATGCTTATTATTATTATTATTATTATTATTATTATTAATTAACGTACAGAGAATGAGTTTAAACATCACTCAATGTACTTTCCTAATTTTATTGACTTTACAACATTTTACGACCGATCAAATGAACTGATCATAATTATTCCTATTATTATTGTTACTAGGTGACGAATTCTGATTATCACCCACTCCTTTTTACAATCTCTTACCTAATCGGTTAAATTTTAAGTAGCATTCAGCTTTTGTCTAATCGTATTTTGCCACCACCCCATCTCCAATGTCGCCCATAGACAGTGATACCTATATGTATTTGACTAATAATCCTGTTGTTTATTCTAATTGTCGTTTACGTTTCACAAGTTACATGATAATGATGACTATTTCAACATTAACATTTGTAATTTACAAATAATCTAAAGAGACAAAAATTATATCCAAATTATACTTGATATCTAATTGATGTTGTATCTGCCTGAGAACTGGCTAATTTTGTCACTAATTATTTTGAACTAAAAAATGTAGAACATGATGAGTGTAAATGACAATTGAATGCTTCTCACATAATGTCAACATTGTAAATTCAACTAGAGTTTGTATCTAATATAAACAGCATACACTGTACACGAAAGAGTAATACATCATATACACAGAAGGCATAATTTATCAGTAGTACATAACGTATCCATTTTACTCAGTTACATAAATTTACCGATTGTTTGATGTGTAAACAAAATTTTCTGTTGGTTAGTGATTTACTTGATTGTCAAAAATTTACTAATTGATATCTGATTAGTTACTAATTAATTGATCATGGTTAAATTTGATCGGTTAACAACAGTATTGTACAGCTAATTATAAGAACAAATCAATCTGCTTAATGAGTAACTAGAATTGTTTCGATGGGAATTAGCTTAGTGATGAATAAATGAATCAAGGTTGTAATATTAACAGAATACTTCAATAGAATGTAAAACAAAGATAAACAATAATCACATCGAAGTGTATTTTATTAAGTGTCAATGTAAATTATGCAAATTAACTTGTGGAAGTTTATTGAATTCATTTAAAATGCTACCGTAGTTGATTTAAGTTAATGATGCTGTTGTTGTTGTTGTTGCAGAAGATTAAATAGACAGGTTTATTGTTGGCATTGCAACTAGTGTGCCAGTTACAAGTGACTTCATTTCATACACCTCCCAGACCCACCTCCAAGTACAGCTTATTTGATGGGTTCATTTTTCTACGGAATTATAAAAATAATCTAATGTTGCCGATAGAAGTAGACCATTAACAATAGATTTGAACATCAAATGACAAATAAGTTTTACAATAACTCTATGAAAGTGAATAACAACTAACAAATTTAGACCGTATTCATCATCAATGTCTCGGGATGAAATATGTTGTTTCCGTGAAACATATTTATGGTTCCTAATTGCCATCATGAGGATCACATCGATGTAATTATCTCATTCACACTTGACATACACATAATTCGGCAGTTGCAACACAGTCTCGTTGTTACAACTGTTGTTAACACGTAAATAGCGTGGATTATTGAGTAATTACTCTAACTAATTGTAAAAGGTTATTCCGAGATGAGGTGTAGGCAGTTATCAGTAGTATCTGTGATGTTAATATGAGATGAAAACAATGTTCTCCTGTTCTGATGCAACTATATAATCTTTAAACAAACATTTGTTTACCTTTGTAATCAGCTTAGATTTATTCTACTATCTATCACGTTCATCACTTCAAATGTAGCATTCACGTTTTACACATAATAATCATTTTGTTAGTAACAATCATGAATTGAATACTGTCAGTGTTTAAATTGTTCTCTTTGCCTTATATTATACTACTTATTTGAGTTAAAAATTAATTTCAATTTGTAAGTGTACAACTTAATTAGAGTTTATACAAAATAATACTCAGTACTACTTTGGATATTCAACTTACACACATACCATTAAAGTAATCAATCGCTTTCAGTCTGATCATGAATAAGAATAATAATAGTACAGTTACTATTAGTTCCAATTAATTCCATTCATGATTCTTTATCTATCTAACATGAGCTTCAGGTAACAGTAGTGGAGAGTAATTTAACCCTACAGACTACCAGCATATCATTATCAGTATTAACTTGACTGTTTTTCAAATGTGGAGATCACGCATTATGTTTATGCAATATAGTACACTACTTAGAAAACTTATAATCTTAATCGATTATTAGACACTGACCAAAGAATACTTCATGAATGTATCACTGAGTGCAAATTTGACTGCTCTATCATAGTTACAGTATAGGGTAACAATCTATTACTAGTAGAAAATTCACTCATTCCGAAACCATCAATCAGAGCTCTAGGGAAGTAGTCTAAATAACGTATAGAAACCACTTAGATGAAAGATGAAATAACATTAGACTAGTTGTATTCCAGCAGATTCGCCGTATTCATAAGTTAGTCCAACTACTACAACCAATTATCTAGGCAAATATCAACTTTGTGCTTATTAATATGCAGATGTATAATGAACTACTGTAAATTTCATTCTGAACTCCGAAGCCTATAAAATCAATCGTCCACAAAATGTGACAGTTACACGCTTATGAAATTGGATAAGAATCACACCATCTATCTAACCAACTCATTGAATTCTTAAATAGGAACCGTTAAATTGTCAACAAAGTGGTTTATTCATATCGAATCTGTTGCATAGTTTACCATCACTTTGTAGGATCATCAGCATACACTTCTATTTAAAAGTTCAAAATAAGAATGAAGTAACTAACTAGGCTGCCTTTAATGTTACAAAGATTATCCAGTTGACATAAGACACTGCGGAAAAGCATTACGGAATTTCACAATAATTCAGTAAAATCATCTAAGATTTCTGTCGATGTTTCATATTTCTTTTTTTATAAAAATGATCAAAACACTTATTGTAAACAAACTTCTTTAATGATCAAATATTCATAGAAACAAGTTTTCACAAATTGGTAATCAACCCCAGAGAACTTAAAAGACAAAAACGCATACCAACTGAAAACCAGCCTACTTAAGCAGATAAACAAAGAGTATAAATTAATTGAAAATCAATTATGATTGTTTCTTTGACACAAAATTTTGAAGTAATTCTATAGGTAACGGAAATATAATCGTTGAATTTTGTTCTGTAGCAATGGTAGCTAGCGTCTGTAAATAACGTAATTGTAAAGCAGCTGGTGATCTAGCCATTTCTTCAGCAGCTTTCCTTAATGTTGATGCTGCTTCTAATTCACCTTGAGCTGCAATTACTTTAGCTTTAGAAGCTCTAACAGCTTGTGCTTCTGCTGCCATCGCACGTTGCATTTCTTGAGGTAATGAAACATCTTTAATTTCAACACGTTCCACCTATAAATGTCAAAGAACATCAGCAAAATATCAAATAAAGAAGCAAATACGGCATGAAATTCAATTAAAAATAGTTCATAGTGGATGGAATCTGTAATTACTAAATGTTGGTGATCAACGACGAAGACACAGATTGATCATTTGGTTGTAAGCATTATCATATTTGTTTAATCTTATGGCACTAATTAGATACTACTGATTGGTCTACTAACAATATTACCACTCATCCTAGCTATTTCATGTCTCAGATATTAATCGGCTAGAGATACTTGAAGTATAACTATCATCCAATATAGTTGTGTGTTAGTTGCCACTCATCAAGACGAATATCTGCATTGTTCGATTCGAACTCAGTCCGTTTCGTGGCCAACGCCACCGCGTTTACCACTAGACTACGAAATCCAGAGAGACACTTGTGCAACGGGGGGCATTGGTATTAAGATGAACTTGTATATTTGTTGTGTCTGAATCAGATATCGCAGATATTATCGATTCTATTATCCACCGCGCTATCGTCTACAGCTAACACCCAGCCTTGCCTTAATCTATTGCAAAGGCACAAGGTTCCGACTGATTATCAAGAAGCCAGGTAGTTACTCACACGTATATATTATAACCAATAATATACAAGATATATATACACATAAGGCCTAGTCATTGTCGTATGTCTGTCACACAATATTGGCCAATCACATATCTTCCAGACATGTCCCTCCCTCCATCTTTAGAATACGACTTGGCTTTTGGATCGATTTGCAATAGTTCTCTCTCTCTACTCGGCCTACACTTCATTTCACACTGACCTTCATTTCTTTCCATATGTTGACGCATAGGTGGTGAGTACGAAGCAGATCAGATGTCAAAATCTCTTTCATCTTCTTAAATGATGCCTGACACTCTTCAGACCAATGCCACTTGGTGCTTTTCGCTAGTAGTTTATTAAATGGAGCACGAAGACAGTGCATGTTTGGCACAAACTGGTTATAATTTATCATTCCTAAGAATGACCATAGTTCCCGCACGTCAAAAGGTACTGGCATATACACAATCGCATTAACTTTCTCAGGATCAGGCCATCGGTCATTCGAATCGATAATAATTCCCAAATATTTAATACTAGACATGAAAAATGAACACTTCTCCAACTTCATGGAAACTTTTTGTAAGTGAGCGTAATGCTCATTCTCATTTTTACTAGCAACTATAATGTCGTCCATGTAAGCTGTAAATCGGACAACATAGTATCCATTATTGGTTGAAAAGTTGCCGAAGCACACTTAACTCCAAACGGCAGCCTATTATACTGAAATAACCCTCGGTGCGTGTTTACAGTTAATAACGGTCTGGATTCCTCTGCAACTTCAGCCTGGAGATAAACATCCGAAAAGTCCATTTTCGAAAATACAATACAGCCGTTCAGTCTAGTAAATATATCTTCAGGAATAGGCAAGGGATACGAATGATCTTGTAATGCCTTATTTAATCCCGTTGAAAAATCCCCGCACACTCTTAATTTACCATCTGCCTTTTTGACGAAAACTAACGTTGTAGCCCAAGCTGAGTAACTCATAGGAGAGATGGTACCCATATGTTGAGGACTTTCAAGCTCGGCGTCCAGGGACGCAACAACTAAATAAGGTACAGGACGTTTGGAGTGAAAAACAGGCTTGGCATCCGGAAAAACGAACAACTGAGCCTTAGCCCTAACTGGTTTCCAAAAACATCAGGGAAATCTTTTTGCAACTATTTCACGCAATCTACACTATATGCAATCTCGATAGCCTTCTGTACGGCTGTATTTCTAACGCTACAACAGACAGGATTAAGTGGAACATCCCAAAATCCGAGTTTCCCGATCCAGTCTATGCCCAGTAAATTAGATTTACAGTTTTTCGGAACATAGTACTTACCAGAATCAGACTTACCACAAAAAGTAAGATACAATAGAACTTCACTAAGAAGAATCATGTCTCCTCCAGTAGCACTTTTGGCTTTATGCGACGTAGGATGCAACTTTGGTCTTCCGATACTCGACCATGTTGTCTCTGAAATCATAGTGATGTCCGACCCCGTATCAGCTTGCAACCTGATAGGTTTACTCCCGTAATAAAGTGTCGCAAATTTCCTCTTCTCCGAGGAATTCATTCTTAGTGTTTGTAGAGTAACATTAGAATTACGTGAGGTGTCTTGACATTTATTCACGTTATTAAACTTTCAGGAATCACTGGAACGGTCATTTTTCTTCACTGTAGACTTGCAGCATTTCTGGATGTGGCCCTTCTTACCAAATTTAAAGCAAATACTCTTCTTGAAACGACAAACTCTGGAAAAGTGATACTCACAACAACGCCAGCATCGTAACCTCCGATTCATCCGATGCTTCACTTGATCATTCCATAAAGTCTCAGCACTCCACCAACTGATCATCATGCTTCAGGTTTATTATCCGCTGACATTCCTCAGAAGCAGACTATAAGGTTATGTGCGGATCAGCTTCGATTTAGGTTAATATGTGGGTGTAGACATCAGCATCTGCTGGCGACTTTAAACCACAAACAAATACAAGACATTTGAACTGATCTGCGCTCATCTCGGACAGTCGGAATCGCTCACATTGGGAATTTACAAGGCTGGCGTAGGTCAAATAATCATCGTGGGGTTTCTTGACTAGTTGGAAGTAGCTGTATAGTGTATGAAAAAGAGATTACCTTTCCACAAACATGCTAGTCAGACACTCAACTGTGTTTGCGAACTGTATGTCGGAAGGCTTTTTTGGAAAGATATAGTTACAGTACATCTCATACTCAGCTACACCAAGCTTTCGAAGTAATAGTCTGAGTTTTGAGCCTTCCTCCCAACCTTTGCAATCACCAACAAATAAGTCCTCATAACTTCTAAACCAAGCTTCAAAGTAATTCCATCACCAGGATTATACACAAAAGGTGATACCGAGTTTACAATGGCATCCGACGTCATAAGAGAATTCTCCGAGCTTGACTTTTGTGAAACAGCTAAACTGTTGACCATAAGCTTGCTTAACGTGTTCTGTTGTTATAATAACAACCTAATATCCTTCATTATGACTCACGAAACCTCCCACAATAAGAAAAATTTGAACTCAGTCTTCAGTCACCGTCACCGCTGTTAGATCAGACGTAGGTTTTTCGTTTTAAATCTCCATCGCCACTGTTATGTCTGAAGCACAGGTGGCCGGTATTATCGATTCTATTATCCACCGCGCTATCGTCTACAGCTAACACCCAGCCTTGCCTTAATCTATTACAAAGGCACAAGGTTCCGACTGATTATCAAGAAGCCAGGTAGTTACTCACACGTATATATTATAACCAATAATATACAAGATATATATACACATAAGGCCTAGTCATTGTCGTATGTCTGTCACACAATATTGGCCAATCACATATCTTCTTCCAGATACGTCAATATTCTGGTTGATTTGTTATAGACTTAAGTTGGTCAGTCTCTGTTGTTCTATGTGCACCCTGAGCGGATTGCCAGTCACAATCCAACTTAAATAATACTTGTGAATAATTCGTTATATCAAGGTAATCCGCTCAGGATGCACATATACCAACAGAAACTCATCAGCTTCAGTCTATATCAAATCAACAAGGATATACAAGTTCATTCTAACAAGTGCATATATGAAGTGTAAGTAAAACATAATACCTACTAATAACTCCATTAGGTGACGATTTGTACTGGAATATCAATAAGAACGGCATCTGACTAAACATTTTATGCATGTTACTATGTCGATTCGATACATAAGAGAATACGTTTGATAACTTTGCACAGTTAAAGTAGAGCATAAATGAAACGTATTTATTGTTTCATTTTAAAAGTATTAATCAGCTGTAAACCATGAATTGTTGGATCAAAAGTAAAAGTCTAACAAGTTTTGTGAAGAAAAATATACAGTGAGAAACAACACTAAGCACTTATATAAGTTGGATTGTGACTGGCAGCTGGAATCCAGGACTCGCGTTTCGTCTGACTGACCAGCTTCAGTCTATAACAAATCAACGGGAATATACAAGTTTATCCAAACACTAAGCTCTGTAGTCGAGATCGATGTAGATCTATTTGTGATGACATACATCGCTATAAACTTCAGTGATTATCTAAGTAGGTAATAAATTCAAGTTTAGATTGTGTTAGTATTGTGCTATCTGAGCACGAACATTTTGTATTCGAACTAGAAAAGTTTTCATGTTAACGTGTTCTAGTAGAGTAATGCGAATCAGTAGAAATGTCAAATAGTAACAAACAAAACAATAAATAAAATACAACAACTTGTTTTATTTACTTTGATTCCCCATTCACCTGTAGCCTCATCCAGTAAGACTGCCAACTTTGCATCAATTTGATCACGATTTGTCAACAACTGAGATAATTCATATGTTCCCAATACTGAACGTAATGCTGTAACTGCCAACAGCTCTGCTGATTTTGCTGCATTTTCAACTCGTAATAATGCGGAAGCTGGCTCAATTACTCGCATAAATACAACAGCATCTACACCTACAGTGACCGCATCACTTGTCAATATTTCTTGTGGTGGAATATTCACAGTCTGTGTACGCAAATCAATACGAATCATTTGATCTGCACATGGCATAACAAATTGTAAACCTGCACCTAAGACGTATTTTTTACCAGATCGTTTCACACGACCAAAACGTAGGATAATTGCTCTTTCATATGTTTTTACTGTACGAATAGCAAAAAATATTGTTATTGGAAATGTACAAATAAATAGAATAGTTATTAAAATGAATAGTATTGCACCGCCTACACCAATTCCTTCTTCATCTGGTTCCCAACGTGGTTCATTAGATTTTGTATCTGGCTGTTCAATATTAACAATCTCAACCTCTGATAATTCTCTAGATGCCATTTCTGAATGCTCTATTAAGAGTAATAGACCTTTACAAAAATATCAACCAGATGTTGGTAATTATAAACTTAGTAATATTTTTACCTAATTGGTCACATGATACAACAAATCATAGTTTGTTAATGAAACTTTATTCAACGAATCAAATTACAGGAACTGTTAGTAGCATTTTGTTGCCATGGCAATAGTGTTTACAATTATAATTGAATTTGAATAAAATGCAAAAAACATATGTTGATAAACAATTTGTTGCTAAGTTTGACGAGACATTATACAAAGTTACACAGTATTTCTATTACTTGTGTTAAGACATCAGTAAGCTGTTTATCTTCATTTGTATCTGATAGTTTAGAAAAATGAAAGCACTGGAAAAACTACTTATGAAATCATGTGCTCATCACAACTACGATCAAATTGTGAAGCTTGATTAAATTTCAAGTAGGCACATCACTGAAAATAATCAACTATATAGTCAGGGTTAGAACATATTTCATGCTTTCAACTGATACCCACCATTGAAAATATTATCAACATTTGAAAAAGAGTATCTTTCATTGAGTATCTACAGTAACGATATGTTACCAATTGATACATTACCTAATCAGTGTATACAAATATATGAGTTTGTAGTTATACAGGTCAATGAGTTGGAGGCAAGGTTAATAAGTCAGTGAGTGAAGACGCCTATTCCAATAAAACTTCAACTGATGGCGATTGTACTTCAAGTTTAAGTATCCCAACGTGATTTTGAAAAGCAAAATAATTCCCATAGTGTAAATTAGAACAACGCATGAGAGCGAACAATATTGTCTCGTCAATTAGAACTTCACTAGGCTCCATTCAAGAAAACATTGTCATTTTCTATTCCTCTACCTGTGTTTACTCAAACGGAAGATGGGTTACCTGAATTTACCTCCTCCAAGTGTACAAATGGATTCAGCTGCTCTTGTGAAGTAATAGGCTGTAAGGGCCATATAAGAGATAAACATAGCATTCATCTAACTTGTTTTTATCTTACTCGGTAGATAGCAGCCATCAAGTGAGAAAACGAGGTAAATTTGTGTGATATACCGCATACCATTGAGGTTACCGAATGGAGTTCGTATTCGTTTATTAAACATAACAGAATCTATTTGTATTTAAATGACCAACCGTGTTCTGTGTCCAGAAGAAATATGTGACACCTCAATCTCTTCCTTGATCAAACAAAGCAAATGAATCAATGAATTCTGCACACATTTAGTTTTGTTTTTAACTCACCCTACCTCTTTGGTTTATTATTTGCACTATCTATTTCATTAGAACTGTCTTAATATGTCTACTTTGTTTGACTTTTATTCAACTACCTGTATTGCGATATTTATGCAAGCCTTTTTATTATTCACAAACTATCTATTTACACTTCTTACAGATTATGATGATTTCCATAATCCATTTGTATCATTATCACCATCATCTAATAAATGGCTTTGATTGGCATAACACTTTTCATGTTTGTATATAAATATTACTGTGTATATTAGTGTGAAGCCGTATGAAGATCTAATTGGCGAAAATATATTATTCGCTTATTCATGTATTATTAGAATATTTGTATTCACAGGTGAATCGTTACAATTTTCACTAACTCTTTGATCTAGTAACTGCTGAAAATCATGTTATCGTAGTCTCAGATAGCTGTAGATTGGGTGAACTAATGAAAACCACTAAACAAACAGGTGCAGACTACCTGGTTGGGGTCTGCGTGACGCACGTAATAAATGGTTAGATACATTGAGTGATATGGCTCAAAATCGTTGGCAATGGCGCAGGTGCATCCACTCCTTGTCTTCCTCTAAATTCTAGGTTTCTAAACTTATCATAATTTTATCTTTACTGAATCATATTTTCTTAAATCTTATCACCGATCTCTATTCCCTTTCATTAATACTCTGTTACTACCTCCCCTACTCTGAGATTTGATCCGATAATTTAATCTCTATCTGCTAATTGAGGCATGGCAACTTGAACTGACGTACGCATGTACCAAGTTTTAAATTGTAACTAAACAATTACAAATTTTCATGCAATTTGTTCCCTTAAATAATTTGAATAATGCAGCAACGTCAACATTTGCAGAATACTTTGAATTTAATGTATTTCGTTGCACTCAGTCTCATCAGCTACAGACATGCTATTGATTTTAGTTGATTCAAATTATTAATACACATATTGATATTGTCAACTGAATTGTTTATCTGATAAAATCAATCTATTGCTACCAGGGCAACTGAAGATTATCTACTGATTCCTTTGAAGATAAAGGTCAGGTTTCAATCTTCTGAGTGAGTGCGTATTAAACGTTTTTGTTCCTATTAATTGTATATTCATCTCGCTATTAACATTAGTTTGTTTCAATTTACATGCATTAAATATAACAAATTAACCGTAGATGTGTTAACGCATTCCACTATCATTGTCACCTTTGTTTTATATTGACGTTATTTTTTCAATTGATAGGCTGTACCCTCTGGTCTTGCATGTATATAAAGGAATGACAAATTTGAATTTGATTTGGCCTGCTGGCATCTAAATATTGTGTTCTTCTTATCAGGCTAAGGACCAGCAGTATCAGGACAGACCTGTGAGTATAGAATAATCAGTTTTATTGTCCTCAGTTGATATATTGGTCCTGACTAAGTCTTAACTGTTTGAATTTCAAGACACATCAGACGGGTATGAGACTTCTCTTTATAATACTAATTTATATCGAATGTTAACGACGTTTACCACAATAATACCTTTAAAATTTCTCGTAGTCATCTAAAATGTAGTCATCTCAAAACTGAGTTTACTGCGTCACTATCCTAAACAATGCTGAAAATTTCCAAAACGTGCTTTCCATGTATCATATCCGAATTTACACCTTCACTGAGATTCCGAAATGCATTACTGGCTATAGCTAGCGACTGAGTTTCTGAACTCTCAGAAAACACCTTCTTTGCTAACTAAATTTCAGTGGTGAGAGTGGGGGGGAGTAAGTAATGCGTGCTGATGTCTCCTTCAGTAATGAGACACTCTGCCCAGTTGTATTGGAGCTCCAGGTATGTTTCGCTTTCGTATTCTTTAAGATATAAATATTTTTTGTAGAACATTGCCAGATAGCGTTAACTAAATATTTCTGCGTAACAGTATGGCATTGTGTGAATCCAGTAGTCTGTTTTCTCATAACCACTATCCATAAGATCGAGTGATAATAACATTTCTCTTGTCGTAATATTGAAGTGAGTTAATTCATATGTTAATTTCTGAACCCTCATCCCGGAGAAATTATCAAGCATTGATAGAGTATGTGGTCTTATTGGCAAGAGTCCTCCGTAGTTACGAAAACCTGCAGTGACTTCGTAGACGTCGTGACTGTCCACACAAATGATCATTTGCCGTGTAGATGGTATGAGCTGGCTTAAGTTTTCCTTGATCAAAGTATGTGACAAGGTTCACTAAATAAAGTCAAAATTATTGTCGCTATCCAAATAAGGTTGTATCCGTGCTCTCTATAAATTAATCTAGTGATAAAAGATAGCTAGCGCTGGCGTATATTCAAGAAGGAGGATTAATTGGCACTACTTTGTAAAACGGTCTCCCATCACTAAAATATAGTAAAAGAAACCCGTTGAATTATTAAATCAAAATGAAGTATTAGAGAATAAAATTTTTCTTCCTACACAGTCATTTACTAGAGCTGTACATTTGTAGTTATAGTCAATTTGAATTAAGGTGGTTTTGAGGCGATTAGTATTAAGTTCAGTTGATTAGATTCATCACAGATTGGTGTTTGCAGGGTGTCATTAATAACCAGGGAGCGCTTGGCAGCAGTTTTGTTCCAGAATAGGACTCTTCAAAGACGGGTATTATTGGAGAATCCCATACTAGGATGAAACTGCTGTCCAGTGCCACCTGGCTTTAAATAGTACTCTGTCAATATCAACTTGTAATGAACCTAATCAATTATAGTAAACTGTCAGTTTTGATATCACGAATTGATCTGAATCAGACAACCGTTGATCACCTGGAAGCACTGGACAGCCGTTTCGTTCTAGCATGGGACTCCTCAGCAGTGCGCATCCACGACCCCATCGGGGATCGAACCCAGGACCTTCTGGCTCCGCGGCGAACGCTTTACCATCCGACCACTGAGTCGGCTCCTAACGGTTGATATTTCCAATTCAGCCGATTCGTGATTCTACAAACCCCCTAATTGAAATTATAGTAAATTTAGTAAACAACCATCACTGACAAAATAAAAAGACATTACGTTATTTATAAAAATAATCGAAAAATCACATTTTATGCGTGAAATAAGGTATGGTTCCTAATTTTTTCAAGTAGTCATCTAAGAAGGTGTTGCGTCACATAAGGATACTGTCATAATTAGTTAAACCTCTCAAATATCGACAAAAACGAATTAAGAAATATAAAAGATACCAAGATGAAAAATAGGTGGTGAAAATAATATGATGAAGAATCTAGAACTTAAGAAATAAAAAGGGTATTAAGACCATGGTAAAATTAGGAATTAAATATACTTCTTTTGAATACATAGAACAGTCTGGAATTCTAAAATTGTCAGAATCTCGGTTGTATACAAATCAGTAACCTGAAGTCCCTTTGAACCAGTTCTTCTAATTATATAAATGAATTTGTCGGCTGGTTCACGGGGCGGAACATGGCCCAAATTGACTTAATGCTGAAGAATTCAGTTGTTGACTGATTAGCAACATCATTTATACAACCATATAGTAATAATGCCCAGATATCTTTTTGGAAAGCTCACGCCTCATGAGGCTGATGTAACATGCCATATAGGAAGAAGTAAACTGGCAAACACATGTTGAATTGACTAGAAGCAGTATTTTATACTTCACACTTCTTAGAATAAGGTTCCTGTTGGAAAAGACAATTTAGAGTTCTCCTAGGTAAATAGTTCCCATCAGAGATCCTGGAAGTCGACTTTTAAGGATTTTTGTTTCTGTGTGCATCTTAATGTCGATATTCATGGATATTACTTTCTTCGACAATATGGTGATGATTCCAGTCAGTTGTTTTGTTTCTAGGTCATTGTTGACGAATTGGGTGGGAGGAGTGAAATCATTCACCACAAGTGTCTCACGAACTTTATCTAATTCACCATCTATTATATCCTCCGTGCGTAACTGTCTAGCTCTCAGGGAAAAAGAATGGATTAAATTCCTCTTTGTTGCTCGGTATGATTCAACTTGGCAAGTTAGTCTGCTTTCCATTCCATGTTGGCTTCCTATAAATAGATTTTTCAAGAAGCCACCTGGTCTTTGTTTCAACAGAACGTGAAGACAACTTTGTCATATGATGCAACACCGCCTTAGATGATTACTTGAAAAGAATTATAAACCTTAACTTATTGGACAATTGACAATGTGCGCTTTTCATGTTTATTTTCATAAATTATGCAATGCATTTTATGCAATGCATTTTATTAGAGAGAGTTCTTATCTGTATTTGATATGGATGAGAATGTACAGGTCGAGTAAGTGACATCATCGAAAAGAAAATTTCTATAGCTGGTACGTCTTCATTGTGTTGTAAAACATGATTGTTGTTATTCGTAGTTTCTGACAGCGACCTTGTAATATCTGTCGAGGGAACTAGCACATTGACACTATTGAATATTGTTTGGTCTAATTGTCGTCCGTTGTTGAACCCCATACTTTCGGAGTAGAATTAATTGTGACTTACGTGGAATGAAGTGGCAGCCAATATACGTACAGCAGTGTCATGACGCCACTGCTATGTTTTCACTGCCAGTTGAGACAATATACGCCTGAGTTCTTATGGACTTAATACGGTTCGCGTACGATCTCTAGGGTAGCCGAATTATACGCCTGATTGCTACGATTTTTCTCGATACCGATTAACTGCGAACACTACCTCAGATACTTGTACTTCTGTCGGATACCAAACTTGTTCTCCCAATCCACGGCTATTCCAAAAGACTGGATTTGTAGGAAGATTGTATTGTGGAGCAAAACGGAGATGAGATTGGCGAACAGCGTTTATATATATATATATATATATATATATATCGAAGTTTTATATCAATTAATTTTAAATTAATGTAATGAGTTTACAAGTCAAGCTTACAAAAAATCAATGCAACTTATCTCGCTTGATCAATTTAACCTTTATATTTTTGGGGATTACGAATCCCCAATAAGCAGAATATAATACTTAAGTTGGATTGTGATTGGCAAGTGGAATCCAGGACGCGCGTTTCGTCCTATTTGGGACTCATCCTAGGACTTATCCTAATTATAGAATAGAATACTGTTTACCAACTCACTGTTTCAAGCTTGTTTATATCTTATCAAAGCCAAAGAACTTGTACTGTTGTAATAAACGCTGTTATATCAAACAATCATGTGATATTACTGTTGATTTGGGTCCTGGGATAAGAATAACTGGTAATCTGAAGGCTTGAAATCATGATCAATCAGGCCTATCCGAATAGTTTTTTTGACAATATCCATTTTCACCAAGTCGTTAGGGTATCCTACTACTAGCGTTGATTTCAATGGTGTTTTGTCATATCCACGAAAACTATTGATACATTGACACTGTAACTAGGAGGTACTGAAGTTTATATTATGTCGGTTTAGATAAGGTCACCAATTTGTAAACGTACGATATTAATCATTTTTCCTCTTTTTCATATCCCAATTACTGGTGAAATTCAGACAATATCTTTACGATCGCTGACTGAAGAACCGCTTTCACTAAGTGAGAATAATTGATATTTTCAAATTATCCCATAACTCCTAAAAACACGGTACATTCAATTCATACTCAGACATTTCCTCTTCGATTAGTCTTACACCTTCTCTTATCATATTGTTACATAGAATAGATAATCCTGAGTTAGATGCATGTAATTCAAACTATTTTGTATGCAATTTACGACTAGGTCATTTGAACAGATACGTGACGTCCATTGAAGAATGGACAAATACTGTACTACCTTACCTGCTTTTTTGATAACACAACTTTATTTGAGTGCTTCTTATCCTATCAGTATTAGCAATCAAGATTGAATTCTAAAAGTTATTCATACGGTTTACGGTCTAAGCTTCTGTTTACTTTAAATTTTGGATCCATTTGAAAGCCTTTCTATCAATCCTATTTAGAAGTAATCTACCAACAATTGTAGGGGGTGGGGTGGGGTGGGTGGTTGAATATACGTAACAATTCTGATCAAGTATCATAAATAATAGAGGCCATAGCCATACACTTACAAATAGTCCAATCATTACATCCATAAATAATTTATATTGCTACTTTCTTTGCTCTAGCCATCAAGCTAATTTCAAGTGTTACACTTCACTCTTAATCTTTATTTTAGTTCTGTTTTCATTCTAATTTAATGTAAGTGGTTTTCCTTGACTTGAAAGCGGCATTTGACTCTGTAGACCGTGAAGTTCTATGACAATGTCTTTGATTGATAGGAGTACCCCAGAAGTACATAAATCTTGTTAAGGCTCTTTACTCAAACACTATTAGTCGTGTCAGAGCATATGGCGAACTGTCATTTGAACTTGTAACATCGAGTGGTATCCGTCAAGGCTGCCCACTTTCCCCATTTTTGTTTAATTTCATAGTTAATATACTGTTGGAAATTACACTTTCATCGTCTGATTTTTCAGGAATCGGTCTCCTAACATGCGATCTACTTATTGATTTAGAATATGCCGATGACAGTCTTGTTTGGCGAAGACGCGGATAAGTTGCAGAACCTTTTAATAGCAATAATCTCCAATGCAAGCATTTTCGGAATGCGTTTCTCCCCCCTCAAAAAAAGTACAAACTATTGCTCCAGGACTGGCTTTCGTCAACACCTGAACTAAAGATAGGGAGTGAAGTAGTTGGGCACGTCGACCACTTCACTTATCTTGGAAGTCTGATTAGCCCTAATGGGTTGGTCTATGACGAAATCTCAGTACGAATTCTAAAAGCTCGTTTGGCTTTTGCTAACTTACGTCACCTATGTTGTAGACGAGATATTTGTCTCTCAACGAAGGGAAGAGTGTACTGCGCAACAGTTCGCTCTGTCTTACTGTATGAGTGTGAGACGCGGTCATTAAGGGTGGATGACAACGAAGGTTATTGGTTTTTGACCATCAATGTCGTGGAAACATCGCTCACGTTAGCTGGGATCACCGAGTAATTAATAACGAGGTTAGACGACAGGTGTTAAGCACATGTGGTAAATCAGTCGATGAGGTTGTGAATCTTCATCGACTGAGGTGGTTGGGACATGTGTTGCGTATACCACCACCGTCTGCCTCGTCGCGCGATGTTGCTTGATATAAGAGCAGGATGAAAGTGAGTTAGAGGTGGCCAAACTAAAACATGGCATCAGTCCATGAAGTCACTGACTGCCGGTTTAAGTCGTGTCGGTAGCTGCAGACTACCTGGATGGATTTCTCGCGATTACCGTAACCAGTGGCTAGAAACACTGAGTGACATGGCTGTGCCTGAAAACAGCAGAGGTTGAATGGTCGCGAACTCTGTGTCAGACAACCGCCTCATCCACGTGTTGTTGTCGTACGCTAGGGAGTTACACTCGTGGTTGTGCTGTAGATTTCTGCGTACGACAGTCCAATAACCATCGACTTGTTTAGCGAATATGAATGATGGGCATGCACATTTCGATGAAATCCTACGAGGAACTTATTAAATAAAAGTAAGCAACTTACTTCCTCCTTTGCGGAGGACCATGAATTGCATTCCGATGACACCGGCCACTTCTCCAGCACTGAAACTTAAAATACGGTTTCTGATTCCGATGGAAACAGGAGTCACGAATCGTAAAGTGACAATATATCGCTTTTCCAAAATCACTGACTGCATTCTTAAGTGCATTTAGTGATGGAAATGCAACTAAGAATAACATAGTCAAGAATAAGTTTTCTTGTTCCGTTACTACACTACGCGTTGACGTCGATTCAGTTCTATCGTTACCAGTATGGTTTACGCTCATGATGCTAGAAAAGTGATCACTCAATTGAGGTATCTCCATTTTATAGCACGTTAATGAATTGTCAAACCAATAGGATAAATTATCGCAAACAACTTTTCCATTGGACGAAAAGGACCACAGTGAAAGGACCACAGTGAGGGTTGGAAAAATTTTAAAACATGACAAAATTTCCTAACCTTTAATTTTACACCACAGTGAGAATAAGGTTTATCCAGATGCATTCACTCATTGTCCTCCCCCCTAAATCATGAGCTTTAAATTATTCCATTACTTTCTTTCAACGCTACCTGAACCATATTCTATATGTTTCCACTCCTTGTTACTATTATTATTTTATTTTTTGAAGTGATTTCTGCTAGTGGTGGTGGTGTTAATCTTGCTGTGCCATGGTGGTATGGCAACTTGAACCGATGCACACATGTGCTAGGTTCTATGTTGATTATACATACATACATACATACATAATTAATGATTTTTAGTATATTACATGTGTTTCTAAACTTATCATTCATTTTTGTTCTAAAGTATTTAAATTGAGTAACTAACTGATTTTTATATTAGATCTTAGGGACATTTAATTAATCCTTTTTGTTTTGTTTATTCTTCAAGTAATTTGATCATTTTGCATTATGTTTGATGATTGTTTTATAATTATTTTGATAGTTTACTCACCATTAATTTATGGGTATTGGTTACGTATTCTAATATAAAACTATATGTGTTAAACCATGGTGAGGAACCAATTAAAAACAAATTTCCTCACTTTATTTATGTTCATTATAACTTAATGGGAATATTTGTACAAATTGCTATCGTGAGACGACCAGGAAATGACATACGAAGTCTGTTATAAAAAGTACAGATATTGGACCGTAGTTGTATTAGGTCCAGCTAAATATAAATCATATCCACATATAATTCCCATATATCAAATGGCTTTATGCACAAATATGAATGGACGAATGCACATAAGTAAAGAAGTTGTTATAAAGAATTAGGTAGAAATGTATTTTACAACATACATAATTCAACAAGCGCTTAAGATTTAAGCATATCGGAAGAGAAGAGTTCAGTCACAACGTGAACATAAACACACAGAAATGTACAATTTAAAAGCTGTTTTGTCGAATGGGTTAATCCGGGCCTGTTCATATATATAATCAATTTCTAATTTTGTTATACAGAAGTTTTTTTTGGAGTTTGTTAAGACTGCTGGCATATAAAGTTACTGTTTTAATCTTGTCTTAATTGACTTTTAACAACAATTCCTTATTAATGTTTTTACTTATCTTCGTGTTTAATAAAAAATTCCATGGACTGGTGATACATCTGGATATGTCAAAATAATCAATCAATCCCTGTTACTCCAAGTGGAGCATAGACCACCCACCAGCATTCTCCAGCCAACTCTGTCCTGGGCTTTCCGTTCTAGCTCTTCCCAAGTGCTCTTCATTCTCTTCATGTCTGTTTCCAATTCCCGACGCAATGTGTTCTTGGGTCTTCCTCTGTTTCTGTGGCCTTTAGGATTCCAAGTCAGTGCTTGTCTTGTGACACAGTTTGACGGTTTCCTCAGTGTGTGTCCAATCCATCTCCAGCGTCTTTTCCTAATTTCTTCCTCAACTGGAAGTTCATTAGTTCTCTGCCACAACAGGTTGTTGTTGATGGTATCTGGCCAAGAGATCCGAAGAATCCTACGCAGGCAGTTGTTTATAAATACATGTATCTTCTGTAGGATACTTTTCGTAGTTCTCCAAGTTTCAGCTCCATACAACAGGACTGTCTTCACATTTGTGTTGAAAATTTTGACTTTTATATTGACTGACAGTTGGTTTGAGTTCCAGATGTTTTTCAGTTGTAGAAATGCTGCCCTTGCCTTACCAATCCGCGCCTTCACATCCGAATCAGACCCTCCTTGTTTGTCGATGATGCTGCCCAAATATGTAAAGGTTTCAACGTCTTCCAGAATTTCTCCGTCAAGTGTAATTGGGTTAGAGTTTGTTGTTTTGTATCGGAGGATCTTGCTTTTCCCTTTGTGTATGTTGAGGCCTACTGCTGCTGAGGCTGCTGCTATATTGTTGGTCTTCCTCTGCATTTGATGATGTGTGTGAGAAAGAAGAGCTAGGTCATCTGCAAAGTCCAAGTCATCTAGTTTCGTCGATGTTGTCCATTGTATTCCGAGAGTGTCTTCAGATGTTGCAGTCTTCATGATCCAGTCGATGACCAGTAGGAAGAGGAAGGGCGAGAGTAAGCAGCCTTGTCTGACACCGGTCTTCACTTCGAATGAATCTGTGAGCTGACCTCCATGCACGATTTTACAATGTAGTCCGTCGTAAGAATTCCGTATGATGTTGACTATATTCTCGGGTACGCCGTAATGTCGTAGAAGGCTCCATAATATTCTCCTATCCACGCTGTCGAATGCCTTTTCATAGTCTATGAAGTTGATGTAAAGTGGTGAATTCCATTCAATTGATTGTTCAACAATGAACCGTAGAGTAGCGATTTGATCGGTACATGATCGATCTTTACGGAATCCGGCCTGTTGATCTCGGAGTTGGCCGTCGACTGGGTCCTTTAATCTGTTCAATAACACTCTGTTGAAGACCTTTCCTGGTACTGAAAGTAGGGTAATGCCTCTGTAGTTCTCACAATTGCTGAGATCGCCTTTCTTTGGTATCTTGATGAGGTACCCTTCTTTCCAGTCTGCTGGAACTTGTTCATCCTCCCAAATCTTCCTGAAGAGAATGTGGAGTATCTTTGAAGTTGCTTCTATATCTGTCTTCAGTGCCTCCGCTGGTATGTTATCTGGTCCTGCTGACTTGCCACTCTTGATCTGTCTGATGGCCATTTTGATTTCTTCGACTGTTGGTGGGTCTGTGCTTATAGGGAGATCCGTGGCTGCTGCTTCGATGACTGGTGGGTTCAGTGGGGCTGGTCTATTCAAGAATTCTTGGAAGTGCTCTACCCACCTGTTCCGTTGTTCATGCACTTCAGTGATTGGTTTGCCAGCCTTGTTCTTGATTGGCCGTTCTGGCTTGTTGAATTTCCCAGCTAACTTCTTCGTTGTATCGTATAAGAGCCTCATATTTCCTTCTCTTGCAGCTTTTTCTGCTGTCATTGCTACGTCCCCAACAAATTTCCGTTTATCCAACCTGATGCTCCTCTTCACTTGCTTGTCGACTTCGGTGTATCCGGCCTGTGTCTTGGCTTTCTCTGCTCTTGTCCGACTGTTATTGATCGCTGTCTTTCTGTTCCTCCTTTCTTGGATCTTGTCCAGAGTACTAACAGAAATCCACTCTTTTTGGTGTTGTTTCTTGAGACCCAAAACCTCCTGACATGTTGAGGTTATTGTTCCCTTAATCTCTTTCCAGTTGTCTTCCATATTAGTTCCACCTTTTTCTAGTAGATCATGAAATGCCTGGAACTTGTTGCTGAGAATTAATTTGAATTCGTTGCGTTTGTTAGTATCCCGGAGAAGGGCTGTATTAAACTTGTGTAATACTGCTGCTCCAGTTGTCCAGTGCTTCCTCAGCTTCAGTTTCATTTTAGTTACCACCAGATGGTGATCTGAAGCTACGCCGGCTCCTCTCCTTGCTCTTACGTCTTCCATGGTCCTTCTAAACTTCTTATTGATGCAGATGTGGTCGATTTGGTTCTCCGTAATGTGGTCCGGTGAAACCCATGTAGTTTTGTGTATACGTTTGTGGGAGAAAATGGTGCCACCTATAATCATTTTGTTGAAGGCACATAAGTTCACAAACCTCTCACCGTTATCATTCCTTTCTCCCAGTCCATGTTGTCCCATGATGTCTTCATACCCGGTGTTATCCACTCCGACCTTGGCGTTGAAGTCGCCCATCAAAATGGTCAGGTCCTTGGCTGAACATTTCTCGATGATTGACTGAAGCCTCGCATAGAACTGGTCTTTGTCGTCTTTGTGGCTGTCATTGGTGGGTGCGTAGCACTGGATGACATTCAATGCAATCCCTTCCTTCTTCGTCTTGAAGGATGCTGTGATGATCCTAGGTCCATGAGGTTCCCATCTTATAAGAGACTTCCATGCATCTTGGGATAACACCAATGCTACTCCTTGTGTGTGGGGGGCTTTTTCTTCTTCGTGGCCGGAGTATAAAAGCACATTTCCCGAGGATAACCGTTGCTGTCCAGCTTGCACCCAATGCGTTTCGCTTATTCCAAGTATCTTCAGGTTGTATCTTTTCATTTCTTCAGCTATTTGCATGGTCCTCCCTGTTTCCCACAGCGTGCGGACATTCCACGTACCTATATAAATTGTTGCTCTGGTTGTCAGAAGAGACATCGGCCTCGTGGCTTCCGAAGAAACTCGGCTTTCACCATGAGGCGTCATAACATACCTTCCAACTCCCAGGGCAGAGTAAAAATGGTTATAAAGGTTTTTACTGGTTAGCGTTTTTTTAGCACGTTTGCTGTTTTACGGGATGGGGTTGCTAGCCCCATGCCCAACCCTCCTCCTTTATCCGGGCTTGGGACCGGCAGCAACCCTAGGGGCTACAGGCGGAGTTATATGTCAAAATAGGAACATGAATATTCTTTGAATGAGACAAAAGTAAATTTAGCCTGCTGAGCCCAACAAAGCTTCTTAGTTGTTTTTTGGTTAATGAAAATATTCTAGAAACGTAAAAGTTGTAAGTATGGAACGTCCACTTTAGGAGTGTAGTAAAGGAATACCACCAACTTCCGGCTGAAAGTTTGGATCTGGTAAGTATTTCTATTACAGAATACTTTATAGGATCTGACATAGCTACTTTGTCGGAAACATGTCCAATCGGATATGCCTTTTTCTCGAGAAATCGGGACTTCGTTCAGTCTACCTTCAACCCCACCACTCGTAAATGTTCTAAAACGAATGGATATTTTCCCAAATGTTCATTTACAGACTTGCCACACATAAAGACATCGTCTAAATATATTAAGCGTTCTTGGAGTAGGAATTTGCTACGAACAGTCTACGTTGATCTCTAAAATGTAGATATTTTCTCAATTTCACGCATTCCGACTACATTATAAATGCTGCCTTTGTACTGTACTCTGAATATACTCCGACTTGACTATATCCAGAGGCTAAGTCGAGTTAGACGAATTACACTGAATGCAACAAACTGTGCATCGTACCACGGATCATAAGGGGGGTGAAAAGAATTTCAGGCACCTGGTTGGGCCACTTGTAACCAAAGCAGTCTTCGAGCACTGTTGTGCATTTTTTAATAGGACACCAGAGGGAAGGGCCATGGAGACAGAGAAGCTGGATTATCACCTTTTTAATTACTCAATGCAATTGACTGTAGTCAACGTGTAGGGTTGTCAATATAGGATTCACCTGCCGTTACGTCAGATTCCCAAAAATGGCGCACTCGAGATCAGCGAATTCAAAATACTGTCTTTAGTTCTAGGAATGTTTATATTTCATACAAATATATGAATATGATGTGAGGTTGTTCAATGAATTATTATTAAACCGATCTGTTACTTTCATTCCAGGTGACTAAACGACAGTAACAACAGCCACAACAGTCTGTTACTTGTGCTCATAAGCTCGAAAAAGACTAAACGAAGATGGTTGACAGGACAAAAATTGATAATCAGAAAACATCTAAAAAGTTGGCTCAATTAACTAACCAGATACACTGAGCAAAATTTTACAATAAACATTTAGTTACTCATGAGTAGCATGATCATCATAATTGAATCCAACAGTCCATACAGCGGCTCACATTTTTAAGTAGATCACTTGTGTCAACCTTTTCTCTGAATACATTTGTTCGCCCATGTCTTTTGTTGCCCAATCCATGTATGTGAAGAATCATTTCAGCATTCCTCAGAAGTCACTTCTTATCAAATGGCGTCATTAAGATGGACGGTGGATTTATTTGCTCATCATTTTTAAGGCGTTGATGAAAAGCTTGTCGAACTGACGATAAATATTTTGTCTATAATCGGTACGGACAGGGAAACTAGACCGTCCCTAGTAAGTGTAGTTCAGTAAATCTATTTTTAAAAGAATACGTCATATGGAAACTAAACCTTAGTATAACCAATCACATCATGTGTTCAGTCACAGCAAATCAATGTTCTAGGACAGTAGATTCTGGATATACTAAGATTTTTCGGCATACCACTAAAAGTGAACTAGTTACCATTCCTTAGGATGAATGTTTATTTTGTTCCCACAAATAAGACATGATGTATTTACCATAGGATCGACTAATTAACTAACATAATCACATTGGGGAGTTCTAAAAGTCATTTTAGTTTCTTCGATATCTGATAATGAATCTTTTCACTTTAATGGATATGTAAATATACAGAAACTGGTTTGATTGTATTGTGATCTATCTACGAAGCCAATGTTAATAGTACCAATTCCGTCTGCTTGCGTCAGAGGGTCGTGACTAAGTTTCAAGACTGGGTGTTGATACACAAAAGGTTGTACAATTCAGGTTTATGCCGCCACTATGGAAAAGACAGATGTGTTTGTGATCTTCAAGTCTTCCATATACTAGACTAGACTTTAGTGTTTCGTTAGGATACAATGATGCTGAAGTCTTTATGAATGGGAAATTCTACTTAGCTGAAGAAATATAGACAAGCAAGTTCTATTTATATATGTGTAGCTTATAATCCGCCAACTTCACAGAGTTTTAATTGTTACGAATCACCAGTCTGGCACCAGCCGGTTTGACCTGTTAGTTCAACAGATGCCTCAAATCAGCACTGACGGAATTAATTACATGTACTTGCACACGGTTGTTATTTTTCATAGCCTTTGTTGATTTACTAAGCCGTGCAACCTGGGTTGAATGGGGAAAACATGTTATTGTAGTGCTTTGTGTTCTCAGTCAAGTCGAATCTTGCATATGTAAGCATAAGTAGGGATAGAAGAAAAATATTGTAACTAACAGATTCCATACTGGTTATAGTAGCGTCAGGAGTATTAATCAGTGCTATGCATCTGATGTATGGCAATAAATTGTTAATTCAGAGGATTAAAAGTGGAGGGTGCAACTGTCAGGAAGGTGGATATTACACAACAGAGTACCGCCGCATAAACGTATGTGGTCAACGGATTAGAAATGTCACGAGACATGTTAAGTAAAACAATGTCTATGTATTGTTTGTATTGAATTGCGACTAGCAATAGGAATGGAGGCGCGTTTCGCTCTGTCTGGGACTCGTCAGCTGGTTATGTTTTATAGCTCGTATACATCCAATAAACGATGGTGTACAGCACAACACTAATGTGAGTTTGTGATATGTATGTGTGGTGAGCTTGTGAGTGGCTTGTTTTCACTGTTGTAGGCCTCACCCAAAATAAACCAGGCTCATCCTAGAAAAAGTGATATTACCTCCGTATTTGATAGGAGTGTCAGTGAAGTTGGTACGTTGATGCGATTCTAATGTGTTTTGCAGGATTGATCTTCATTTTTGGAAGGCAGCCTTTAAAATCGACTGAGTAAAACAGTTCCTCTTGTGATCAGTAGTTGGCATCATTTAGAATTACCATCCCATCAACCGTGTAGGTATTTATTTGCACTATTTTAGACTGTATATATTTTTTCCGATTCTAGTGGATTAATCAACGGTTTTGTTTTAAAGTATTGGCTACCTTGACTTGGAATAAATTGGCTTTAATCAATTGTAACTGCAGTTTTGATATCGATCAAACTAGATTACATATTGCATTCCGAGACTCAATAAGACACTATATCGTAATAAATTTTTTAAGCTAATTTGGCAACTTAGAATACCCTAAGTAACTCTGATCATACGTGATAACACTCAATTAATTTTAGTTTTATCATCACACCTCTGTGGATCGTTAGGAAACTAGAAGCAAACTACAGTTGGTTGGACTGAATATGTACTAACTACTTAAACACACTTGGAAATGGGCTCAAATATTACGAAATGATCTAATCAAGTTCTTCATGAGAAGACTTGAATAGCTCTTGATTACTCAGAGAAAAATCTCTTTAGCCTACCGATATCAAATTTGGCTCCAATTAATTTTATACACCTAGGATACTCTCTGGAGATAAAGGCAATCCACTAAGACTAGACAAGGAAGTGCTTTAGATGGAAACTATTTTTATCCCACCTGCGACTATATTAAACATCACTGTAAATGAGTAAATATTCAGATGTTATCCCATTTTCCGGTATTGTGTACCTTCTCTACATAAGTCACTACTTATCAGAAAACAAGATGACGGTCTTATCAGCAGTTAAAACAAAGGGAGTAATATGTTATTGTTGATAACCTCTCTAGCTACAGGAATAATTCTTGGGCTAAGAAGGAAGGTAAGACTACACTCACTGCCTCCTTTTCGTTTTTAAGATTCCTCTAAAGTGCACCCGATATATGACCAAGTTGAGCTTGCGGAATTACCAAGGCAACTTCTAACGATTGAACCCACTCTTACGAACAAGAATAAATCAGAAGGCAACGTAGAATAAAAAAGAAATTACATTTAGTCGTGAATAGAGCGGCAAATGAATAGCAACGACTAGGCTGGGGAAGCGGTAAATAATACCCAAAATAAATAATTACATAGGTCCTCGATATTCATGCTGACCATGTTTGTTTTGGCGGACACTACTAGTTGAAGGCGCCCTGTCACGCATCATCACCAGATCACGTCACGCCGTACCGTGGAAAGCAACTTTCTCTCTCTCTTGTTCGCCAGCCTGGACGTTGCTTTTCCATTTGCCGCTCTATTCACGACTAAATATAACTTCCTTTCCATTCTACGTTGCCTTCTGATTTATTCTCGTTCGTAAGAGTGGGTTCAATCATTAGAAGTTGCCCTGGTAATTCCGAAAGCCTAACTTAGTCATATATCGGGTGCACTTCATTGGCAAACTAGAGGACCTATGTAACTATTTATTTTGGGGATTATTTACCGCTACAGCTCACTCCTCCTCCCAATGGGTTCGTAAGAACCCTATGGGGTACCAGCCAAATGATAAAACCCAATGCCTTAGACATTGGTAAAGGTTCCTTTGATAGTTGGCGATGTTGTACAGCTTCTGGGCATCAGTGCCAATGCTAGGGTGTCGTTACATAAAACATTTGTACAAAATATAATCGTTCTCTTCCGCGTTCTTCTGGTCGTTTCCAGACGGAGTGGAAATCCCCAAAAAATTTTTAAATATGTGCATTTCCTATAGAAATATATATATACATATATGTGTATATATAGAAATTGGAAAACTCCGCCTGTAGCTCTCCTAGGGTTACTGCCGGTCCCAAGCCTGGATAAAGGAGGAGGGTTAGACATCGGGCTAGCACCCCATCCTGTAAACACCCAAACTTGCTAAAAAAAACTCAAACCAGATTAAACAAGATAAACCATTTAAACTCTGCCCTGGGAGTAGAAGGATTCATGACGCCTCATGATGAAAGCCGAAATTCTTCGGAAGTCATGAAGCTAATGCCCCCCCCTTCTAACAACCACAGCAAATATTTTTATAGGTACATGGAATGTTCGAACAATGTGGGAGAGCGGGAAGACAAATCAAATAGTTGCAGAAATGAAGAGATACAACTTGACAATACTCGGAATCGGCGAAACCCATTGGACTCAAGCTGGACAGAAAACATTGGCTTCGGGAGAGATGGTACTATACTCCGACCACGAAGAGGAAAATGCTCCTCACACCCAAGGAGTTGCTCTGATGCTGTCCAAAAATGCTCGTAATGCACTTGTGGGATGGGAACCACATGAACCTAGGATCATCAAAGCATCTTTCAAAGCAATGACGAAAGGGATTACAATGAATATTATCCAATGCTATGCACCAACCAACGACGGCAACGACGAAGACAAAGATCAGTTTTATGATAGACTGCAATCAATTATAGCAAAATGTCGAGGAAAGGATCTGACAATACTGATGGGGGACCTAAACGCCAAAGTCGGAATGGACAACACTGGATATGAAGAAATCATGGGGCGACAAGGACTGGGAGACAAAAATGACGATGGTAAATGATTTACAAATCTATGTGCCTTCAACAAATTGGTTATAGGTAGTACAATATTCGCCCACAAACGCATACACAAAGCTACATGGGTCTCACCGGATCATACTACAGAGAATCAAATCGATCATATATGTATCAATAAAAAATTCAGAAGATCAATGAAAGATGTAAGAGCCAGGTGAGGAGCTGACATAGCTTCAGACCACTACCTGGTAGTTGCAAAAATGAAACTGAAGCTAAAGAAGCAGTGGACAACTGGAGTGGCAGCAGTACAACGGTTCAATACAGGCTTTCTCCGAGACACTGACAAACTCAACGAGTTCGAAATAGCTCTCAACAACAGGTTCTAAGCCTTACAAGATCTACCGAAAGAAGAAGAAACCACTATGGATGACAACTGGAAAGGAAACAAAGAAGCCCTAACTTCAACGTGTCAGGAGGTTCTGGGCCGCAAGAAGCACCATTATAAGGAATGGATCTCCACTGAGACATTGAGCAAAATTCAACAAAGTAGGGTACAAGAAGACAGATATCAACAACAGCTGAACAAGAGCAGAGAAAATCAACACACAACCTAAATACACAGAAGCAAATAAGCAGGTAAAGAAGAGCATTAGAGCCGATAAACGGAAATACATCGAAGGCCTTGCAACGACAGCGGAGAAAGCTGCAAGAGAAGGAAATATGAAACAGCTATACGACACGACGAAGAAACTGGCAGATAAACATAGTAAACCAGAGCGACCGGTCAAAAACAAAGAATGCAAGATACTCACTGAGATTCAAGAAAAATAGAATATGTGGGTAGAACACTTTGAGGAACTTCTAAATAGGCCAGCTCCACTAAACCCACCCACCAGACATCGAAGCAGCACCTACAGATCTCCCGATACATGTCACTCCACCAACGATGCAAGGAATCAAGATGGCCATTAGACAAATTAAAAATGGGAAAGCAGCAGGACCTGACAATATACCAGCTGAAGCACTCAAGTCAGATATCGATCTAACAACAAGGATACTCCACGTTTTATTCAAAAAGGATCTGGGAGGAAGAACAAGTGCCGGCAGACTGGAAAGAAGGACATCTTATCAAGATACCAAAGAATGGAGATTTGAGCGAATGTGAGAACTACAGAAGGATCACGCTACTGTCGGTACCAGAGAAAGCCTTCAACAGAGTATTGTTTAACAGAATGAATGATTTAGTGGAGGCTCAACTTCGAGATCAACAAGCTGGTTTTCGTAAGGATCGGTCGTGCACGGACCAAATCGCAACACTACGGATCATCGTTGAACAATCAATTGGATGGAACTCGCCACTGTACATCAACTTCATTGATTATGAGAAGGCATTTGATAGTGTAGATAGGAGAACACTATGGAAACTTCTTCGACACTACTGTGTACCAGAGAAACTCGTCAACATCATCTGGAACTCTTACGACGGAACACAAAACAAAATTGTGCATGGAGGACAACTGACAAATGCATTTCAGTGAGGATCGGAGTCAGACAATGCTGACTACTCTCGCCATTTCTTTTCCTTCTAGTAGTTGATTGAATCATGAAAACCTCTACATCTGAGGGGATGCACGGAATTTAATGGACAAGTAGGATGCAACTCGATGATTTGGACTTCGCAGATGATCTAGCTCTTTTAGCACATACACATCAACAAATGCAAGCGAAGACAATCAGTGTAGCAGCAACTTTAGCATCAGTAGGCTTGAACATGCCTAAGGGAAAAAGCAAGATTCTTAAATATAACACAGGCAGCAATAACCGAGCTGACCTTGATGGAGTAACTCTGGAAGAAGTGGATACTTTCGAGTACTTGGAGAGCATCGTCGATGAAGTAGGAGGCTCCAATGCAGATGTAAAGTCAAGGATTGGCAAAGCTAGGGCAGCATTCCTACAGTTGACGAACATATGGGACTCAAAACAAATATCAAGCAACCTCAAAGTCAGACTACTCAATTCGAACGTGAAGACAATTCTGCTGTATGGAGCTGAAACATGGTGAATTACTGCGAACATCATCAGACGGATACAAGTATCTGTAAACAACTGCCTACGAAAGGTACAGAATGTCCGTTGGCCGGAAACCATAAGCAACAGCTTACTATGGGAGAGGACAAACCAACTTCCGGCAGAAGAGGGAATTAGGAAAAGACGTTGGAAATGGATAAGACATACATTACGCAAACCATCAGACTGCATCACGGGACAGGCACTAGCATGGAATCCTGTTTGGAAACGGAAAAGAGGAAGGCCAAACAACACGCTGCGTCGAGAATTGTAAGCATACATTAAAAGGATGAGCAGCAACTGGAAACAATTGGAAAGGATTACTGAGGACAGAGTTGAATGGAGAATCCTGGTGAGCGGCCTATGCTCCTCACAGAGGAGTAACGGGCATAAGTAAGTAAGTAAGTAAGTAAAAAATTTGGCAGCCACATGCGGCTACAAAGACGCATAAAATGTCTTCAACACTAATATCAACACCATAAGGGTTTATTATTATTTTTTTAAACACATGAAAATGTGTAAAATACATACCGTAAAATTCAAAAAAGGTAATGTTTATTCAATTTTTTTTAAAAAAACCAATAAACTTTACAATACACAGAGTGGAAAATTAAAAAAAATTAATAGACGTAATATTTGTTTAAGTGTTCTGAAAATCGTACACTTCTACCAGATCGTGTAGCTCTTGGCGTTACAGAGCTTTTCGAAATTGCCACTTGCTTGTTATTTGTTGCTGGAGGCGTGGTGACTTCGTTCATGTCAAGTTTCAGTGTTGTGTCGAGTTCGACATCGAAAGGTTTACCTTCTAGGTAAGCCACTTTGAGGTGGTCGATTCTGACGTTCTCCTAATGGCCATTCTTGTCGATCGTATAGTACTTTGTTTCTTGTTCTAAGACCTTGTAGGGTCCTTCGTAAGTCGTGTCTAGAGGTCGGCGTAAAGCATCACGACGTACAAAAACGTGTGTACTATATTTTAAGGCGGGTTGGATAAAAGTGTCTGCCGATTGTTGTGGAGTTTGGACTGGCTTAACTGAACGCATAGCATTTGTAAGCCGGTTCACGTAAGAATTGATATTCAGGTTTGTCGAGGTGGAAGCGGTTTCCACAAACTCACCTGGTAATCGAAGATTCGTTCCGTAAACTAATTCAGCCACACTGCACCCGACATCTTCTTTTACAGTGCTTCGAATTCCGAGTAAGACTAGTGGCAAAGCCTCTGTCCACTGCGGGATGTTTGTAGCTGAAAGTGATGCTTTCAGCTGTCGATGGAATCTTTCTACCAAACCGTTAGATTGTGGGTAGTAGGCAGTTGTTCGGAAGCACATTGCTCCAAGAAGTTTTGTCAGAGGGTGGAACAATCCAGATTCAAACTGACGCCCACGGTCTGTCGTTATTGTAGATGGACAACCAAAATTCGCTATCCATCGTTCGACGAAAGCGCGAGCAATCGTTTCACTAGTGATGTCTTTCAGTGGGATCGCTTCTGGCCGGCGTGTAAAACGTTCCACGCATGTCAAAAGATAAGAAAATCCATTTGATTCTGGTAAGGGTCCTACCAAATCAAGGTGGACGTGATCAAATCGAGCGTCGGGAGTTGGGAAAGTTCCAAGAGGACATTTGTTGTGCTGAATCACTTTGTTCTTTTGGCAGGCCACACAGGAACGTGCCCATTCTTTGATGTCTTTATTCATCCTTGGCCAGCAGAATCTCTGAGCAATCAGTTTAGATGTAGCACGAACTCCGGGATGAGAGGTTGTGCAATTTGTCAAAGATGATTCGTCAATAACTCTTGGGGACGATTGGATAGGGTGTACCTGTAGAAGAATCACAAATTAAAGTGTTCTTACCTTTCCAATCGTCTTTGTTTGAGGTTTGAGTGTTGTTGTGGATAACTCGTGATGAAAATTACTGTCTTCATCTTGAAGTCGAGTTAGTTCAACAAGGTCGATACCTTAGTTACGATTCAAAGCATGTATTCGTGATAAGACGTCGGCAACTACATTGTTAGCTCCAGATATATGTCGTATATCAGTAGAGAACTGGAAAATGTAGTCTAGAGGACGCGACTCTCTCGGAGAGTACTTATCTGAAGATGAATTCATTGAAAATGTCAGTGGTTTATGGTCGGTGAATATTGTAAATTCCTGGCCTTCGATGTAATGTTGAAAATGCCGTACAGCACAGTACATAGCTGACAGTTCACGTCCAAAAGTGCTGTATCTAGATTCGGTATCGTTTCATCGTTTTGAGAAGAATGCTAATGGTTGCCAAGTCTTGCCAGTCCATTGTTGCAGAACTGCGCCAATGGCTGAGTCAGATGCATCAACCGCGATGCTCACAGGAGCTTCAGTATTGTGATGTGCCAGCATAGTCACATTGGTTATTGCTTCTTTAGTCGAAGTAAAGGCTTTCTTTAAATCTGCATCCATTGTGACCACTTTTTTATTCCCATGAAGCTGATCCGTTAGTGGTTTCATGATAGATGCACAGTTCGGTATAAATCATCTGTAAAAACTTACCAATCCATTGAAAGCTCACAACTGTTTAATGGTGGTTGGTTCCGGGCACTCCAGAATAGTCACCATCTTGTGTTTTTGGGGTTGTATACCATTAGCATCAATAGTATGCCCCAGGAAGTTCGACGAGGTTGTTCCGATTTGGCATTTCTGTATGTTTATGGTTACTCCATATTGTTGTAGTCTTCTAAAGACTGTGTCTAAATGTCTCATATGTGTTACCTCGTCTGGGCTTGCTATCAAGCAGTCGTCGACGTATGCATGGACATAGTCAGGCCCGCGAGACACGTCCTAGATGAAACGTTGAAATGTTTGTGCTGCATTTCTCAACTCGAAAGGCATTCGAAGGAATTCGTAAAGGCCAACAGGGGTTACAATGGTGGTTTTGGGTATGTCATTTTCAGGCATCGTTATTTGGTTGTACGCCTTTATCAAGTCGATTTTCGAAAATATTGCAATCCCTTTCAGGGTGGCCGTTAAATCGTGGGTGTGTGGTATTGGGTAACGATCAGGCGTAGTTTGGGTGTTGAAACGTCAGTAATCACCGGTGGGACGCCAATCATTGGTATCTTTCTTCGGGACCATGTGTAATGGAGATGACCATAGGCTACAGGATGGGCGTATTATTCCCAGGTCAATCATATGATCGAATTCGTTTTTCTCTATCCTCAGTTTTTCGGGTGCCAGTCGGAGCGCTTTGGAGAATACAGGTTGACCTGTAGTCGTGATGTGATGTGTAACATTGCTGATTACGCATGGTAATTTCGATGTTGCCTTATTCAGATCTGGATACTTGTCGAGTATCGGCTGAAAATAAGGGTTAATTAAGGGTTTAAAACGAAGAGGACATAAGCTACAACCTGTAGCCGCGATTCCACGAACGTATAGATTTGTGTTACTATCCACTAGTCTCTTTTTACTAGGGTCCACAAGCAAGTTGTGGTGGCTCAGTAAATCTATGCCTATGACAGGTATTTTAACGTCGGCGATGATGAAAATCCAGTGTATGGGTTTTTGTAAACCCACGTTTAAGTAGACATATCGCTTACCATACGTAGCTATATGTTTTCAATCGTCTGTCTGTAGATCGAATACAGCTTCATGTTGGCGATCAGATAGAGCTGCAGGAAGTACGCTAACTTCTGCGCCAGTGTCGACGAGGTGGTGAACCTTCGTTATCACGCCAGTGATAAATAACAGGCGGGTGTTTCCACCGGCTAAAGTTGCCGCTAACGCGTGCCGGCGTGATGGTTTCCTGATGCGTCGACAGTGGGGTTTTGTCTAGGAAAACAACAGGGGTATCTACATTTCTTGGAATCATTGCCATCGGTGTTGTGGTACCAACACCAATGTGAGTTTTTGCTTCGTCGAAGTCGAGACGACGATCTTCTCTGTGATGTACTTCGTCGACGAGAATTGCTTGGTCGGTGTCTTTCCTTCAGGTCAAGAAAACGGGAAAGAGCATTACACAATTTCGTCACGTCGTTTCCGGTGGCATGCGGTTTTTCAGTAACGGAATAAACTTGATTGTCGCGAGTTCTGGTGATCTCCAGAATTCCATCAGCAGATGAAGCTAGTTCATCTACTAGCTTGTTATTAAACGCTACCAGAACTGCTTGTACTTGTTGTGGCGGTTTTGATAAGAAGAGTTGACGGAAAGGACCTTCATCGAAAGTGCGTTAACCAATCACTTCTAGCATGCGCGATAACATTTCCCTCACTGAACCGCTACCTAGCTCGATGGTGTGAAACAACTCATCAAGACGTTGTCTGTCGGATAAGTCTCTGCGTTTGAGAATTGATCTTTTGAGCTGGTCATAAGATTCTAGGCAGTCAGGGCCGATAAAAAGGAGTTACGTACCTGTTCAATTCACGCGGAAGTGAACTTACAACGGCAAGGAATCGAAGGCGTGGGTCTGTCACGCAGCAGTCTCGAAACTCGGCTTCTGCCTAGCAGAACCAAGCTTCTACGTTTTCTGTCCAGAACGGAATGAAATAAAAGTTTGGGGGTGTGGGATTTTTAATCTTAATGAACTTAGGAATCTGTTCAATCATCATATATATGCAATATATGCAAATCCAAAAATAAATGCAATGAAAATGTGCAAAAAAATAATCACACCAAAAATACTGTTAAAAGCTATAAACAGGAACGAACTCACAGTTATGAACGTGTTCAGATCACGTCGAGTTCACCAATGAAGTGCACCCGATATATGACTAAGTTAGGCTTTCGGAATTACCAGGGCAACTTCTAATGATTGAACCCACTCTTACGAACGAGAATAAATCAGAAGGCAACGTAGAATGGAAAGGAAGTTATATTTAGTCGTGAATAGAGCGGCAAATGGAAAAGCAACGTCCAGGCTGGCGAACAAGAGAGAGAGAAAGTTGCTTTCCACGGTACGGCGTGACGTGATCTGGTGATGATGCGTGACAGGGCGCCTTCAACTAGTAGTGTCCGCCAAAACAAACATGGTCAGCATGAATATCGAGGACCTATGTAACTATTTATTTCGGGGACTATTTACTGCTACCGTCTTAAAAGCCTAGGTAAAAGTTGCAAGAACTACTCTGACAGGTATGGAGTTCTAGGATTTGACCTTTCTTAATGAAAAGTGATGTCTACAACCCAATCTACTTTATTAGATCTCTGGTTTTTAAGTGTTCCCTCTAAAATTAATTCTCTTATTTATTTATTAAAATATTCTTATAAGTGCGCATGAGTGTTAGAAATTTTGTTACTTATCACGAAGTACCTTCTAACCAGCCTATATTCTAAGGGGTACAAGTTCACTGTTAACAGGCATATCTTATATAATATGAACTTGTGTCCACAAAAGGACTTCTTGGTTCTTAATTGAATTTTCTTCAGAATGTTCTTCTTATTCTGGAGTAAGGGGGAGACATTACGTTTCCAAACTCTAGGTGGGGACGAATAAAACTATTAAAAATTATTTAAAATTATTCCACTATCAAAGTGGTTGAAAATGCTCTTATGAGTCAGAGGTGCGAGGTTAGCTTTGTGGGCATTTTTGCTACAGTTGACAATCAATTTGAGGTTGTAGGGAACCATGACACTTAAATCTTTCTCTACTAATGACTACCTTAAGGAGATATTTTTTAATGTATATGTGACTTGCCTTGTACATAGATGGACAACTTTGCACTTCGTCGAGGTGAAAGTCAGCCACCCCTGTCTGTCCAAATTTGGAGTAGATTCAGGTCATACGGTAACACCAGCCTAAAATCCTTGGTTCTGATATCCCGCAAAAGTTCGACGTCATCGGTAAACAGTAGTAGTTCGTAGAATATTTGTTGGTTTAGGTAGTTTATATAGATTAGAAACAGCAGTGGTCCCAGAATTAAACCCTGTGAAACGCCACCATGACACACCTCAGCTTGTGCCAGTTTAGGCGTGAGACAAACATAACTAGCCCAGTTAGTGGCCTTTGGGAAACTGAGAGATACTACACCGACTACACAGTTTCAGTCGATGATACTGGTTACGTCGTCTACCGCAGACAGAAGAGATGCAATATAATAGTAGACATTCCAAAACTTTGCCTTTGGGGTACAAAGAAATTGATGGATTCCGAGTAGTCATTTACGCTATCGCAGACTAGGGATTCCATAATCTCACATAATACAGAAAGAATAGTCAGTGAGCAGGAGTTTGCATGGTTATTGTGGAGCTAGTAACGCCTTATAATCAGTCACAAACTAAGTAAGTACTATACTGACAGTTAATATAAGTACATACAATAAGTTCAGCGTCTGTCAGGACTTAGTTTATTTGAATTAACCGCAATGTTTGAGGCGAATGATGAGTTCTCCAGATGACCACCACAATTATGTATAAATCCAAGTGTCCAGCATAATTTTGTTTAAGCCAGTTGAGCTGGGAGGTGCGACAGTTACGTTAAATATTCAGTTTCAATGTTACGAAAGGGTCTAGCAAGTACACGCACTTATATGCATATATTCTTGTTTTCACATGAAATTTTTTTGTCTTAAATGAATTTGCGTACACAAGATTCTACACCATGTTTGTTTTCTTCCAGATGGCCGAGCCGTCCCGGAAACCAAACACTTACGTAGAAACGAACACTTATTAATTATAACTATATATATATACATATATTGTACTTTAAGTTTTTATGCAGGCAGTGGAGCAATTCTTTATGTGTGATTGAGTTTCATCGTTTTTGTTTTGTTCTAAAGTAGATTCTTCTTTAATTTTTACTTGAGGGCGACTCAAGAGGCAGGTGAGTAAACACCTGATTGCCGGACAGAGCATGAAAAAATCGTACCTCACTAGCATGGTGTTGGGTAGCCCGCTCGCGGTATTTCCTCAGATATTCCTACTTTATTTTCTTGCCCTCTTACTTTTCAAGCTCCAGTCACTGTTAGAAGGTCAAGTTCACCAAGTAATTCTGAACTAAGCTACAGCTACGAAACTGAGATGATTTTGTTTGGTATGTTGATTGAACCGACGTTCCTACGGGAGTCGCTTCTCGGAGGGAGCTAATGTAGCAACTTAGCTTAACTAGTTAAGAGTTCACTTAAAAACCTAAGCATACGCCAAAACAATTAAGCTCCAGTATTCATTTACTCCCTTATTCTGAATAGGGATTATATTTCCTATTAGCTTAAAATTGAGCGTTGAGAATTATCTATGTGTTTGAATAACTAGAACCGCGCTCCACTGTCTCCTGCCCACGCTATTGAATAAAGGCCTACTCCCATAATACTCTGGATTTTTGTGTCACTAGATAGGGATATACCTAGGTGCTAAAAGAGATCAGTTATTAACCGAAGCAATAGGTAAAAAACTCAGTTGGGAATGGAGAATATTGCAGCAACAGTGTATTTACGCTTCAGACAGCAGCAGGTACGAGGCGCCAAAGAACTGAGTGTGTATGTATAATCACATTTATGATACGCTTAAACAATGTTAGCACAGTACGTATTAGTGGCGTATTAGTACGATGACTTATTACATACGTAACACTGGTAAACTTTCACAAAATGTATAGTCTTTAAGTTGGTCAGAATAATTGCAGTGGTGTGCATCAGCTTCCACTTGCATGGGACGACGCTTTACTCAGACCATGTGTGGACAGTTTTCTGAGAGGCGGTGTCAAGAATCGAGCTAAGGGGTGAATTTTATCTGGGCCAGCGAAAGTGTAGATGTTCAACTATTTCAATCTTTTAAATACACTTCTGATGGCTAAATAAATTTCGGTGACCCCCCGAGCTCCTAAATTCGAACTCTCATACGTGTAACTGGAGTAGATTTGTTAAAACGTTAAATCGTATTGGGTGACGAGAAAACTGGCAGCATCTGTACCAATCCTGGTAGGTCCGTTAAGATCCAACGACGGGGTGACTCCGACTTCGGTCTAGCAGAGAGAAGTAATGTAACGGAATAATCTCATAGGGTTAGAAACAGATGCAGTGATCAACTTATTTTATGTTGACATTTATTTTCCCGCGGAACCTTTGTATAAACGCTTCTAATCTACCTTAGTGCTTATAAGTGTTAATACTGTCCAGCCATATATACTATTCCCAATAGTAACTTTTCAATTACAATAGCACTGAAGGTGTGGCTACACATAATTTCAGGCTGCTCAAAATTTTTGAATACTGGCAGCCCTTAGAAATATGTCTAGCAGGAATTCTTAGTGTGCATTGGCGCCAAAGTTAGGGCACGTTTTCCAATCTATCTGTTAACGAAGTCACGTTTTAGAGATGGTAGTTCAGGTGTACCTTGTTGACAGGGTACTTTAGTTAAGTTTAGCAGATGAATTTTAACCACATGAAGATGTAGACAGTAATCTTTTAAGAAGCTGGAATCGTAAGGTTGTCCACCTAAAACACTTCGTTGGATAAAATAAAATATATGTGTAGTCAGCCAAGTTGATTTCTCGGAGATTGAAGTCACTTATGATCAAAGTATAAATATGCCCAAATTTCGGCGAATTACCTAATGTTGGTGCTGTATTCTGATGTAGTTTGAAGAAAGTGTTGTGGATATCTTCCGACTATTTAAATGAAAACTTTGATAAAAATCAGTTTATAAAAACTGAAAAACAACCAAAAGGGCTAAATACAACACATCATAGCAGATGTTGATAGTTTTGTAGACTATCTCATCTGCAAACGCGAGGTTAAAAATATTAATTTGATTTGTTGGAACTCGCTATTAGCATTGGGTATTGGACGCAAGCGCCAATTTAAGAAACTGCTGGGTGATGGTTTCTGGATTATTTCATGTACTTTTGGATATCAGTAAACCGATCACTAAGTTTACTATTAGAAGATTCGGAATGAAAGTCCTAAATGTTGCTGAGAAAAATGACGCTGCCAAAACTATTGCTGATATTTTAAGTCGCGGAAGAATGCTCAGGGTATTTTGTTAATTTTATCAAATTATGAATCTTTATAGAAAGAAGGACTATCAAAGTTTAACAAATTATATGAATTCTCTATGAATCTTAATGGCCAGGATGTTACCATGTTAATGACTTCTGTGTCGGGTCATTTGACTAATTATGATTTCCTCCCAAATTACAAGTCATGGTAGCATCTAATTTAGTGAGTTGGTGATGTGATACTTTCTAGGCATTCATGTGACCCAATGTTACTTTTTGACGCACCTATTGTTAAGCAAGTTCTCAAAGACTACGAGCCAATAAAGGTTAGCTTGTTTGCATCGTTGTAATGTCTATTGTATATTTTAAGCATACTACGCAAAAACTTGAGTCGTGTTTATCCACTAACATTCAAGCTTTGATTGTATACACTTTCGGTTCTCTGATCGTGTTGATAACAGTACTTGCACTGTTTGCTTTTAAATAGACAATGTAAGAAAGTTTGTTATGTAAAACTTAGCAGTTTATGAATTAAGCACATAGTCCGTTGCTTAAAATATTTGTTGAAAAAGTGAGACAATATGCGAGTCATCATCTTGGTTTTCAGTGATGGTCTGCCTAAAGTAATGTACACTCAACTCGCTATTACACGATTTTTGTGTGACTGAATTATTTATGGGTGTTATGTATATACTGCGTAATTAGCAACAGAAGTAGCATGAGTTTACAGTGTTTGGTAGGTAACTACTCTTGCAGTTATTACTGGGCATGCGTTCAATAGGCTAACTGTGATTTTACGCACTCTATAACTTACTGGTTACTGTGATATATATTTTTTTCCTTAATGGAACAGTATTCAAGCTTATACTGGTACTTGTTTTTAATGTTCTAGCAAACATTGCAGCGTGAAGTGCGAAGCTGCCAAATGTTAATCATATGGACTGATTGCGACCGTGAGGGTGAAAATATTGGTGTCGAAGTAATTAATGTGTGCAAAGAGGGTATGTTTTTTTGTCTTCATGAGTGACAAGTGTATCATATTTATTGCAGTCAGGCCAAACATCGAAGTTCTTCGTGCCCGGTTTTCTGAAATTACACCTGTGTAAGTCAATTGTTTCCTAGTATTATCTACTATGTGTCGTAACTGAATGTGATTAATAATAGTACACAATATTAGTGTGTCTACTAGCTGTTAAGGGAAGTAAATTTATATTTAGTTGCTACATTTCGTGCTCAAGTAGCACTTGTTACGGAAACAGTATCAGCAAAATTTGCAGCAATTCATTCTTCACTTTAAACAATCCTCAGTTATATGGCGTTTATGGCATAACTAATGAGAAAAATCAGCACATCGTTTTGTAAATTCAGATAATATACATATGATTTCTCTGGTGCAGAAGTTATGCTCCATGAAACAACCCATATGAAAAATTTTAAGGTTGATGAATATTCGGTTCCATATTACAGGTGCAGATGACAAATTTCTGATCGTAATGTATGTAGGTAGATGACTTCTTGACCAATATTTCTGATTATATACCTTTATCTCACTACCATAGGCTGCATAAAAGCTATGGACAGATAAAATAAAACAAGTCAGTTCATGATGTGATTGGCAGTTGGCCTTAGCCTTATTGGTGGGTGCAACATGCAGCCGAGGATTTAAGGTGGCTAAAATAAACGACCACAAACTCATTCCTTTTATAGGTTTGGAAAGCGTGTTCCACGTGGGGTTACTTGGGAACTGCAATTTGGCGGGTGCCTATGTTGCATTAAGCGACATAGTACTGGGTGATAGGATGCCAACTTACGGTTATTCATATGTTTTAGGATTAGAAAGTTTAGTCGAAGTGGAAAGAAACGTGAAAAAAACTTTCTTTGTAATCTCAATCTTCATACTAAGGAATTGCAGCCCAGACCACAATAAAGTTCGACAGATATTTTGTGATTACTGATATGTGGAAAAGGGTCTAACTCAACTCTTTAGTGACCTATAGAGACCCGGTTGTGATTGATCAGTAAGTAACTGCCTTAAACTACAGTTTGATTTTTTAAAGTCAGAAAACCAGCACAGTCATCACCTTTCTTTACAACTCAAGCCTAAACTCAAATTGATCATAGTGCGATAAGCTACTGCCAGTATGGATGTATACAAGACTATCTATCAGTGGTGTAGTTGAATTCGTCCTAGTCTCCTAGATCTTAAGTTTCATTATGGTTTAAAATACATCTTCATTTTCTATTGTTTAACTATATTTCGATGCTAATCTCATTAATTTGATCTTGTCAGACCAATGTGGTACGAGAACTTAAGCTAGCGCACGTACGTTCTACGTTTTACTTCGTTTATGACTAACTGACATTTTCAGATGCTGATTATAGCCCAGTTTACTCTTAGTTATTCAGTTAGACAATGAATCATCATCCTAAATGGATTGTTATAAGCAATCCAGTTGCAGCTAATTACTAAACCGACTTAGGTTTAAAACTAGCCTTAAGTTCATAGAATGGTGTAAGTGGACACTGTGTGCACTTGCACGATACCATGAAAATAGAGATCCACGTTAATCGATGTTTCACAAAATGTCCCGCTCATGAGCACGGAGTTTCTGTGGGCTCCCGCGAGGCACACAACTCCGTTTTGATGATCACTAAGGCAGGATTGCACAAAACGTGCTTAAGGACTGAGAAACTTTATGATCGAAACTTACTAGTGAGTTGGAGGGTGCTACTGCATATGGTAACTAATGTTCCAACTCATCTGATCCACTGACAGCATGAAGCATGTTGTCAGAAAAATAATCTGTGGATTTGATGGCACTCTAACTAGTAACTCCTCAATGGTATCTTGAATACTGGATCAGGCATTTCGGGGTATTAGCTAATCATGTACACCGTAGAACCCAGCACATCTGTGCAACGGTCGAAGTCGCCACACCTCTCTATCACAATAAAATGAATACTATAGCAATGAAAGTAATTACATCATTAACAATGGAAAAAAGATTAGACTAACTGTTGTTCCGAAAGTAAGCATTAGTTCATGAGAGGAAAAGTATAAAGTAATTTTGAGCTCAGAATTTAAGGAAAACGAAGAGCGAATTCAAAAGCAAATAAACGATTGTGACCAACTCCAACCCGTGTTATCCAGAATCCAGTCGTTAGTTAGTTAAACCAGTCACAGTGATTCAAACCAACCAGTTTGTATCTTCTAGCACTGTTCATTCTAACAGTCGGTCACCACATGGACTGATGCTACATTTTGATTTAACTGACTCTAGCTTTCTTCCATCCAACTCCCACTCCAGTCAACATTACGGGTAGATTTAGGTGGGTGGAAGATTGAGCATACGTGATACATATCCCGACCACCCCGGACAGTAATGATTTATAATCTAATCAACTGGTCTACCATTTTCCCGTAATACCCTGGGTCTAACATCTGCAATCAAATATTAGTAATCTACGGATTTTGTCTGTTAAACTGGCTGTTCCACATTATACTCGTTCTCTAATTGACAGACGGATACTTCACCTACACCTTACGTGACGTAATCTAGCAAACACCAAATGAACTTTTTAAGTCAGTCCAGAAGTTCCGTTGAACATCCAGCCTATCAGGGCTGATAAAACTCTGATAATAAGTGACGTGGTTGATGGGCTCAACTACACTTCCTATTTTTAGTTCAGCTATCTATTTAAACCATTTAGAGTTGAAGGGGACGTATCTCGAACTCGTTTGCATTATTACTACCACAAGATTCCGTGTTATTAGTGTCTTCACAAAACTGTTTCATCTGCATATTCTAAGTCAATCAGTGAATCTCCTGCTTGGAGATCAATTCCGAAAAATTCAGACAACAAAGCATTATTTCTAGTGGTAAGTCTGTAACGAAATTAAATGAAATTGGGGATAGTCAGTAGCCTTGACGAACACCACTTAAGGTTACATATTCAACCAACATCGAGCAATCGCTCAACTAGCCTGTCGATCAGATCCCTTTGCTCTTTGACCGGTAGTAATCGACCCACCTGACAAAGCGATTTGTAAGTGGCTCTAAATTTCAAGGTGTCACTGTTCCAGAACACTTCTTTAGGGTTGAGTCGAATGTCTGGTCAGTAAACTGATCGTTAGGAGAGATTTAAGTAATAGTGCATCATTTTATCTTGGAATAATGCGATTGTCGTTTTCATCTTTAGTAAAAGGATTACGTAATTTATGCAACGATTGTTGCGGTATGAATCTGCTTATTGATTGGCTATCGGCTTTCGTCATACTCCGTATACTATACCTACACTGTAAGATTAACGAGGAACAGAATGGTTTTCATGCTTGTCGTTTATGTACTGACTACATCTTAAGTTCAAATGTTTTGTACGAAAATACTGTGAAATCAAGTACATACTTCCAATACTCTACATTTTTCCAAACCTTAGAATGGGATTAAATAGGGTTGTTTTAATATCTCCATTCTTCAAGTTTGCCACAGATCACACTTTGGTAACATATATAAAGCAAGTAAATGATGTAGATCTCATACCTAGAGAGAGACTTCAACCTCGGGTAACCAAACGATATTACTTTATTGTGTGATACCCAAGCTATCCATACCACACTTAATCTGTTGGTAAGTTGTGACTAGAAGAATGGTTGTATTGAGTTAGTATTCGTTGATTTATTACAATTCTCTGTTTTAGTCATTTTTTGTTCGAAAAGTGTGGAATCGATTGGAACCATTTTGGGTCGATTTTATTTAATCCATGTCTTGTTACGAAAACACAAGATGTGTGTAGTCCTCAGGTCTTTGATCATGGAAGCCTTCGAAGTATAACCTGCTTATTATGGAATGGCCACGTAAACAAATATTGATGTCAAATACGGTGCTAGTAAATGACAGGTTTTGGATGTGATTGCAAACTTTTACCAGCTAAGGTAGTTAGAGCATGTATTGCGTATCCTAAACCACCACCTGCCTCATTTCACGATGACTGGAGTAGGAGTGGGATGGAAGCTAAGTCCGATCAAACCAAAATATGGCATCAGTCCTTAAAGCCTCTGACTGTTAATCCAAGCCATGTTGGTATATGCAGACTACCTGGTTGAAGTTCTTATGATAATCGCGACCAGTGGCTCGAGAGACTGGGTGACATTGTTTGGAATCTGTCACAGTGGTACAAGTGTATTCACTTTTCTCCTTTTTCTTCTAAACCTTAAGTTTCAGTCTTCTTCCACATTCATCTTTCTTTCATTTCCTACTGTTGTTTTCTCTCGTCGCACTATTTTTTCAGTGGTATCATTTCTGTTTTGTTCTAATTTTCCCTTTACTGAATTGTATATATTTTTAAAGTCTTATCTTCGATGTCTATTCCTTTCCATCAATGCTAACTCTGTTACTACCTCAACTACTCTGCGATTCGATTTGACAGTGTCATCTCTGTCTTCTATTTGAGGCATGTCAACTTGAATTGATGTACGCACATACCAGGCTCTAAGTTGTAACTGACTGACTGACTGACTATTTTACTTTACTCTGGTGTATCTTAGGGGGGGGGGTGATTTTAACGTCTGAAATATTACCCCTATCTTGTTTTTCAAAATGAAGTGTTCTGAAAACTGTCTGAGAATGTTTCATTTTATTTTAGAGCTATACATCGTGCCATAAACCAACTTGCGATTCCTGATTATAATGCGAGCGCAGCTGTGGATGTACGCCAGGAGTTAGATTTACGTATTGGAGCCGCGTTCACACGCTTCCAGACTTTGCGTTTAAGGCGAGTCTTTCCCCGAGCTCTTAATGATCAATTGATCTCGTATGGATCCTGTCAGTTCCCAACTCTTGGTTTCGTTGTAGAGCGCTTTCGAGAGGTTGATCAGTTCGTTTCTGAACCATTTTGGCGTATCGCGGGTAAGTTATTTTTATACACGTATAGTTCTGTTGTATTTAACAGGGTTAATGCTAATCTTGTAGCTTCGCTATGCGATTACTCTAACTCTAATTCAGACATTGGGAAAAAGTTATTTAACGCATCCACTCTTGTTATGTTGCGTGTTAAAATTGCTTACCTGGACGGCTTTAATATTAATGCACTACAACAACCACCAAACCATTTTAGTGTAATTCGATTCTTATTTATTTATTTAAACAAAAAATCGAGTTCGAATTGGCACCAGAAATATACGTATCGCACAATGAGAAACAATATTGTCATGCAACAAAAGTCAACAAGAAAATTATACAGCAGAAGTTACGGTTCAGGTAGGAATACAGTCATGAGAAACTTCATTCCACTTAGAATAGTTATAATATTTTTATGACGATTTTAATAGAAAACTGCAGTAAGAACTTTACTGGCTTCAATTCCTAACCATATCTGATAAGATCTCAAGCTACTTAGCTGTGCAATCTTTACGGCCCCAACTGGGAAGTCGAGATGAACCGATAGAGACTCGTCCTATACACTTTTCTTCCGTCGCACTGAACAATGTCATAAAATGGCCACTTTCACTTTTCCCACCAACCCCCCATCGTCGATAAATAATGCACGATATGGATAGTGCCATTCGGATAACATTCGTGAAACATAACCAAGTCATTGAGGCCAATGTTTCAGGACGGTAACACTGATTGAATTGTCATCACTGGACTCAAGCACACATTGTTGAACTTCACCATTACTAATATGATGTTGTCACAAGACGTCGTCAATTCTTCGGACACAACAACGATCGAACACAAAAACGTTCGATTTCGTCTTCCTATTTTAGTAAACAACGCCAACACTATGAGAAGGCGGTGTGTACTACTTCCCTGACAGAAGCTAGGCGCGCGGCCACATGAAAGCGATTTGAAAGGGAGAGTGAGCTCTCCTCTTCTCTCTTCTCTATTACAACCGACGGAATACGATTCCTAGTAGTGTCTCCTCCAGAAGAATAATACTGTATCTTGTGCCTTTATGTGCGTCTTTAGAGTCAAGTCAGAAGATTGTTTCCTGATCTCGTTATGGTTACTTATATCTTAATTACATAGTAAGCAACCGAAACTAACAGAACTTCAGAAATATTTATGGGCTTGGCTTGTAGCCACTGTATTGTAGGTTCAGCTTGGGTAACTGTATAGCGTAACTAGTCCTGATGTTGATTGCTCTTGAAAGGCACGTTCGAACTCTTCTAGGTTATATGTTTGTGACTGTTTGACTGATTATTATTTTGGTTTTCATAATGTATTTAGGTTCATAACCTTTGAATGACGATCGTCGTTTGCTCGTTATTTATGTATTCTCTGATTTCTCTTTTCGTTTAGTCACTGTGTCACGCGATGGAAAATCAACTGATTTTCAATGGCAGCGGTATGTTAAATAGTTTTCTGTCATTATTTATTATTAAACACTAGCTGTCATTTTGTATGTGATTGGCATTTTGACTTTTCTTCCTTTTAGTGGACGTCTTTTTGATGAAGACTGTTGTCGAGCATATTATGAACATTTACAACAGGTACGTTATTGTTCCACTGTCGTTTTGCTCACTTTATTTTAGGTTTCAATCCACTTAAATTTTATCTTTAATAGCAGTTCACTATGAATGGGATTCTTCGCTATGCAGAACTGCTGTCAAATATTGATGACCGTTACACTCATAAGATAAAATTTCTATGTAAAGTGTTGCGTCACCTGAACTTAAATTTTGTGTATTATAAGGGCAAGGGAACAACACTATTAACTTCTGTTGTTTACATCAATTTTGATGAAAATATAACATCATAATAGTCATTAGAAGTCATACTACACTATTGTTAGGCTGTATTTTGATGTCCTTGACTTAACCACAGCGTTACAAAATCGAGAATTACCCTGTTTATTGTGGTTGCCAGTCTCTCGATTATCTTCAATTTTGTTGTGAGTAAATATTACACTCTCTATGGGTATCCGAGCCCTAGTTTACACTTATAAATTGCTTGATATTAACGTAGATCATTTTGCAAACACGACGTAGTAACATCCGAAAGAAGTACTTGAATCTAAGGTGGCTAATTTCTTCATGTTCTTTTTAGTGTAAAGTTTTACTTAAAAAGCTTGTCAAATAAAGTTACTTAATATCCACTCGAATTGGATGTTATTTTGATATATTGCTTAGCTTCCTAAAAATCTTGCTGTCTATTGTGTAATTCGTGTTTTGATTTCTTGAACAGAATCGCTATGGTCAAGTTGTAGAAGTTATTAAACGCCCAAAAACCAAGTGGCGTCCAACTGCATTGGACACAGTAGTAAGTCTAACATTCTGGTTCATTGATTTTGCATCCTCATCGGGTTTTCTGCTGTGATTGTCATGCACAGGCCAACTAATGAAGTTTTTGTTTAAAATAGATGTTGGTGACTCTTTAATTTGTCTCACCTAAGTAGTCTTAATCGACTAAGGTTATAGAATTTTTTCGTTATTACTAATCAGGAAATAGAAATTCAGAAGTACAAAACAAAGACTAAGTGGTTTTCTAAAGATTTAGAATCAACAAAATCCAATATTTCCAGATTTTGACTGAGTTACTCCTTTGGAGTGTACCTGCAATTGTACTGTCCCTCGTTATCATAGGTCGAACCATCGTCACACTGTTGTTACTAACTCGTGTTTGAAACTTCTGTTTCTACTGCGTTATTCGATAAACTAAGATTAATTCCAGAGGTATCGATGTTGTTGTAGTTCACTTGGTAGTAACTCTTTTCTTTACTAAATTAAAATTTCAGGCTCATTTATTTTCGCCCAGATACTAATTCTTGACTACTATATATATATCCCTTGACTTTAAGACCGTATTCAACTCTTTCAACCAAGGGGACTTGAGAAATTGTGATTCAAAGATGCAGCAAAGAACGAAGTGAACTTTGTGAAAGCTCCTTGTTTGTTTTCTATTAGCCAAGTCAGTGCATATGACAAACTACTGTCGAAATTGTCAACGTAAGGTGGTGTTCGTCAAGCATACCTATTTCCACACATTTTATCTACTTTCCTCATGGATGTTTTAAGAATCACACTGCATTTAATTTTTTAAGGGTTGGTCAGTGTTGGTGTTATCTCTTGTTACTATGATTATCTACTAAGTTACCGACTCTATGCAGTATAAGTTTGCCACCATTTTCTTCCTCAGATGTATGGATTGCAACATAATTTTCATCAGGTGACTGATTTGAATGAATGCGAGATTAAACAGATATTTAATTGTTATTGTGAATAATTCATTGTTCTGCAAAGTGACATTCAGACCCAATAATTCGACTGTTAAACTAAATATGACATTCCTTTAACCCTATGATTTTAATTAAACTATTTGTCGTTTTTCACACATTTATAGTAGATGCTTGAAGTCTCATCGACGACAGTTATGTACATTGTTGTGTTAACCAATTGAGGGGATTCTATGTTGATTCATAACAATAGCTTATTTGTTTGCACTTATTGAAGTTTTGTATATTGTGGTTAGCTTGATTAGTATCTTAAAATCCTATTTCGAACTGCGAGTTGTCAGCCAGCGCTTGTGGTTCGTCAATAAACAGAAATAACCAAGGCTTTTTTTATCTATCGTGAAAAATATATAAGATCAGTACCCACAACGTCACTTAAGGCACCTACAGCAACGATTGTTTGACATTAGTCGAAATGTAATAATAATAGATTTTAACTGGCCATTACTCCAAGTCAGTTGGAAGTATGATCAAATTCAGGTGTCACTCAATATTCTTGCTTGCTGATTAATCTGGTGAGAAGAACTTTAGTGCCGAATGATCTTCATAGTGTTCATACACTTAGCACTGATGTTTGTTCAATCACCTAGGGTGTTTTTATGGCCCAGATGGCCAACATATTCGTCAAAAATACGTCCATAGCATCTAACCAATTAGTAGAGTGTAGCTAGAATCCATATTTTTCATAACAATGAAAATCTTGTATAGCAACCATGACCAATTTTAAATACAAATCGGAGCTGTTAAATGATAGGTCTTCTTGTGTCACACTTCGCGGAATTTAGTGTTTTAAACTAGATTCCCAATTAGTTCAATCAATACCAATCGTGCTTGGTGTTCAGTGTGTTCAGTGACAGTAGCACGCTACATCGTCCTTGTCCCTTGAGAATGCAATAATAGCATTCAGGTATTCATGGCCACCTAGGGTGTACTGTGAAATGATAATCTGATCAGGTATTACTTAAGTGTTTACAATTTATCACTATTGAATGATTATCAAAATCCAAGATGATATAAATAACGCCTAATATGAGCGTTTCACCACAGTCATACTTTGTGGTAAGATTGTTCGAGGCTTGTTTCTTTCTAATACATCAGTCACTACTTTTATGCAATTATAGTTTACCAATTTGTTTTCTATTTATAAGCGTATTTTATTTATTTTATTATGAAGGAATTGGAGAAATTGGCCTCTCGCAAGTTACAAATGGGAGCTAAGTATGCAATGCAGTTGGCTGAGCGTCTTTATACTAAGGGTTTTATTTCATATCCCCGCACTGAAACTAAAATTTTTCCACCAGATTTAGATCTCAAAAGCTTGGTACGCGTCCAAACACAAGATTTTCGCTGGTCTGGTAAGTATTTAAAAATACTAGTTGTCTGACGTTTTACGACACATGCTTTATCTCTCATAATAATCAGCTAGGGAAGAAATTTTAAAGTTTCCAGTTCGACCCTTGTCGACAGAGTAACTTCGTCTTTTCGGTGTTGTTAATTTAGCGTACTGTGTTTATCATCTTCATGATTTCAGTCGGTTGCTTTGCTTTCCTAGTGTTCATAAATGGTGCATATGCACTAGTAACCTAATAACCTAAACCAGTTAGCTAGTCCATAGATCAACTAAACTCAGTAACTGTATAAAAAACATGATTAGCAGTGAATTGATTCTGTCAAATGTTCTTATTAGTACTTTGCACATTGATTATTAGTGGCCTACAATTTTCTCGTAGTTTTAGTTGTTTATCGTTAACTTTGTCACAGAAAATCAACACTTGAAATTTCACATTACCTATCATTTTTCACATATTCCATTTCATGTTATGACGTGAGAAAGAAGGATTTGGTTGGCTGTAGAGAACGCCAATGCGGTGTGCCTAGTTGATAATGCGCGACTGACCTATTCCCACTCATCTCCAGGCCGATAACAGAAGAACCGGAAACATATTGTATTCTAATCATGCCTTTATATATATATATATATATATATATATATATATATATATATATATATATATATATATATATAAAATCAGACCACACAGTAAACCAACCAAGAATCTAACGTTGATACAGAACAAGGGGAATAGTGGCAGTGAATGGGGACAACTTGCTCACAACTGAGCAACTGTAGTTCATAGTAATAAACAATATACTAAAGGTAAATATACTAAACTGGAGGACCGGGTAAGGGGAACGTAACAGTCATCGAAGTGAAGTGTTTACATTATCAACAGTTATAATAAAGGAAATAATGTTCTGTAGCACAGTTCTCAAAGATAATTAATCTTCATTAGGTTGCCGGCATATCATTCCAATACTAACTAAGGCCTGGTTTACTTAATAAAATCCATTAAGTAACTGCCTTATAAAATACTACAAAGTAGTAGCATCGTTCTTATGCTGTTGCACATTAATTTATATATCCGCTTCCTTACATTGGATATGACGAGTTAGTATATTGTTATAGTTAAAACTGTTTTCATGCATCGTATATGCGTTAAAGCATTTCAGGCATTTGTATTTCAATTTGTAGGTTACCAATAATAAGTCTTTTCCTCCAACATCGATTTGACCAACCAGATATTTTAATTATCTCTTGCTTAAAGAGTTTGACTCAATACTGGCTACATGTACATCTGTTTTTTTGATAAATGAGCTACTGAGTTTATAGCTTATTCAGAAAACTGTACATAAGTAAATTATAAGTGTATCATATACTATTACTAAAATCCTCTTTAATTATTTTTTGCTTCCTTTAAATACATTATTTGGTCAAGATTTTGCTAACAGAATTCTTGAACGTGGTCCCAATCCTAGAAATGGCAAGTCAAGTGATAAGGCTCATCCACCCATACACCCGTTAAAGGCAGGTGATTCACTTCAGGTATATTGTCGTTTGGACATTTTGTTGATAAAAATACACAACTTTGTTATTTCGTCATTTTTAAAATGAACTGTCGAGTGAATTTGAAGTAATATTATCCCGTTTGCCCCATATAGGAAATTTCCTTTACATATGGTTAGGCATTCTATGCTACTATAGTATCCAGATCACGGAAAATCCCACCAGTAAAGTGAACAGCATTTCAAAAAGCTATTTATTTCCTTGGTATTTATTATCATAATTTGTCGTCATTCTCATAAACTATTTAATAAATCAAAGAGGACTGTTTAGTGATTGCTTCATCAACATATTCTTGTTTTCTTTAGTATTGAATATAGGCTTTTTTCTTCTCCAAGCACACTAGTCTAACGGAAAAATCTTGTTCAGAAGATTGATTTTGGAGGCTATAAACAACTGGTATCTGTTGTCTAGAATGAAATATTAGGATATCAAACAAGTAACGACTTATTGAGTGCATTTGAATATACTAATCAGCCTTCCATACTTATTGTCCTTTAATTAGATAGATTCATTATTATATAGTATTTCCATACTATTTCCAGTTACTCACATGCTTCTATACCTTGTTTAAGACTGTCTTCTAACTTCCATTCTAATTTGAGTTTGTATATCTTTGTTTCGTTATGTAATTACTTTTTATGGTGTAGGGTTAATTTAATCTTTCTCTGTATAGCCAAAGCTGAGACCGCAACGGTTAGTTTATTGTAGCACTCTCGTGGCAGTAATCCACTTATGTAAGGTTTGATATGCACTTCTTTAGTGTGTAAATGTTCTACCTTGTATTTAGGAGGCATGGGTTTTCTGAAATGCTAAATCAGTCAAATGAAAACTTGCAAGTAGGATCATATCTAAATATTATTTACCAGTTGTTCAATACATATACATGAAAGACGTGCAAACTGATTCCCCGAAAAATGGACTTCAAAGTTCCTCGAACATCTGCATAAATAAATTTTGTTTCTATTAGTCATTCTTAGAGACGATTGACAGAAGTCTATTGCTTATTTTAAAACACACCCAACAGACGTAAACTAGTCATTGTGATGACGTTATAGAACTCAGTTCGACAAGGGAGACGTCGGTTAGCCATAAATGGGGCTTTCGTCCAGAAGCTTGCTGTGATATCCAAATAGCTATATATACCGCGTGCTTAAGAGTTTGACTCAATACTGGCTACATGTACATCTGTTTTTTTGCTAAACTGAGCTAACTGAGTTATAGCTTATTTCAGAAAACGTACATAAGTAAATTATAAGTGTATCATATTACTATTACTAAATCCTCTTTAATTATTTTTGCTTCCTTTAAATACATTATTTGGTCAAGTTTTGCTAACAGAATTCTTGAACGTGGTCCCAATCCTAGAAAATGGCAAGTCAAGTGATAAGGCTCATCCACCATACACCCGTTAAAGGCAGGGATTCACTTCAGGTATATTGTCGTTTGGACATTTTGTTGATAAAAATACACAACTTTGTTATTTCGTCATTTTTAAAATGAACTGTCGAGTGAATTTGAAGTAATATTATCCCGTTTGCCCCATATAGGAAATTTCCTTTACATATGGTTAGGCATTCTATGCTACTATAGTATCCAGATCACGGAAAATCCCACCAGTAAAGTGAACAGCATTTCAAAAAGCTATTTATTTCCTTGGTATTTATTATCATAATTTGTCGTCATTCTCATAAACTATTTAATAAATCAAAGAGGACTGTTTAGTGATTGCTTCATCAACATATTCTTGTTTTCTTTAGTATTGAATATAGGCTTTTTTCTTCTCCAAGCACACTAGTCTAACGGAAAAATCTTGTTCAGAAGATTGATTTTGGAGGCTATAAACAACTGGTATCTGTTGTCTAGAATGAAATATTAGGATATCAAACAAGTAACGACTTATTGAGTGCATTTGAATATACTAATCAGCCTTCCATACTTATTGTCCTTTAATTAGATAGATTCATTATTATATAGTATTTCCATACTATTTCCAGTTACTCACATGCTTCTATACCTTGTTTAAGACTGTCTTCTAACTTCCATTCTAATTTGAGTTTGTATATCTTTGTTTCGTTATGTAATTACTTTTTATGGTGTAGGGTTAATTTAATCTTTCTCTGTATAGCCAAAGCTGAGACCGCAACGGTTAGTTTATTGTAGCACTCTCGTGGCAGTAATCCACTTATGTAAGGTTTGATATGCACTTCTTTAGTGTGTAAATGTTCTACCTTGTATTTAGGAGGCATGGGTTTTCTGAAATGCTAAATCAGTCAAATGAAAACTTGCAAGTAGGATCATATCTAAATATTATTTACCAGTTGTTCAATACATATACATGAAAGACGTGCAAACTGATTCCCCGAAAAATGGACTTCAAAGTTCCTCGAACATCTGCATAAATAAATTTTGTTTCTATTAGTCATTCTTAGAGACGATTGACAGAAGTCTATTGCTTATTTTAAAACACACCCAACAGACGTAAACTAGTCATTGTGATGACGTTATAGAACTCAGTTCGACAAGGGAGACGTCGGTTAGCCATAAATGGGGCTTTCGTCCAGAAGCTTGCTGTGATATCCAAATAGCTATATATACCGCGTTTATATCTGTATCAACCTATACAGCTTGGGAAAGATCAGTGGATTTAAAATAAGAACTAGTATTAGTGAGTTAGTTGTCAGTGAAACCATTTCAGGAGACCGAATCGAAGACGTTGAATGATACTCTAGTTTAGACAATTAGGGTCTGTGCACGTTAATAGTCGTTTCGAAAAATCAGTGAAGAGTAACTATAACTTTATGATTAGAGTGATTAGTGCTCTTATTTTAACTTGCTAGGTGTTCATGAATTTTTTACAATGTACTGTGTCTTGAGAATATAGTCAGTCACAATATATGGAAAATAGTAACGTCGATAGGACTGAGCCAACCATTAGACAGGTTATATTTCACTCATTCATTTATATACATAAAAAACCTGACTATGCAACGTACCAATAGAAGGGTTAGCATTCATACAAAACACAGATAATAATGATTCGGAACTAAAGGTACAGATACATAGTTAATTGATTATAGTTTCTAAATGACAAATGATATGATACGGTTCGTGAGTCCAGTGGGAGATTAAAGTCATGGGAATAAAATATAATCGATTTACATATACTCAAAATATATGTAATAGTCTTCTGAAAACAGTCCAGAAAGTTACTCTTCTTGAATCGCCCGATACAACAATCCTATCCCCTAATCCTACTTCCAATCCCATATTTATTAGATGCTAATAATCGCTAATCAATATCTTAAAAAATGCAAAAGCTCTCCTCTATATATTTTTTGTCAATCATCCACTTTATTATTTTCCGATTATAAGACCACACCTCCTTTCTTATTTAGCTAGTTATACTAAGTTTTCAAACGTTATAGCTATTAGTAACTGTATGAATAACCTTTGATATATGTAATCAAAATAACCTTAGAAATATGGCTTCATCTGAATGTCTGATTTTTAGTCTGTTCGTGATTCTCGAGTCGTGATTTAGCTGGTCTGTTGTCATTAGTATTAGTGGTATACTAGTCATTTTAACTATATGTATGTTTTATTGACTGTAAAAATATCCTTTAAATAATTGAAAATTAAAGTAACTGAAACGTTATCCTTTCTAAATTTAAGGTAACTTCTTGTTTTTATCATATTAGGGCGATGAAGCACGTCTGTATGAGTTGGTGACTCGACATTTCCTAGCCTGCCTTTCAGCAGATGCAGAAGGCGCTGAGACTATAGTTCGTTTGTGTATTGGTAAACCTACTCTTCCAAGAACATTTAGTTCAAGTACATGTACAGCTAATTTACTTACTCCAGAAGATGGAGAGTTGTTTGAATCTAAGGGTCTTATGGTTTTAGCCCTGAACTATCTAGAAGTTTATATTTATGATCGGTGGGCTGAAAAGGATATGCCTATATTTCAATTAGGTGAATGGATATTACCTAGCAATATTGAAGTAAGTCGTTTATTTGATGTCAGTTTCTCACTATAGACCTTTATGTCAAATTCTTTGTGGTTTTGATACGCTTGATGATAATCATTGTATGATCAAGTATAAATTACACATTGACAGAAGTGATTAGTGTTTAAATAATTGAACCCTCTTTTTAAATTTTACCTATTTTTTAATCTTTCGCTCAGATACTAACTGGTCAAACCTGTCCACCACCTTTACTTACAGAAGCTGACCTTATTTCTCTTATGGATCGTCATGGGATCGGCACGGATGCTACGCATGCTGAACATATTGAAACAATTAAACAAAGACTTTATGTGGGCTTAGAACAAAACAAATTTCTTGTCCCGGGTCAGTTGGGAATGGGATTAGTGGAAGGTATGTTTGTCATCATTGAATTTATCTTAGTGTGTTGAATTCCGCATCAAATTAATAAATATCAAGTACATCTTAATCTCCCTATCTCATTTCAAAATTTTTTCAGAAGTTCAGAAGCTGAACATTCAGGTTGTCCGGACTTCTAATCGCTTTGGAAAAGATTATTATTTCCCACTATCTCCTTTTAAAACATGATATATATATATATGGTTACCTTCATAGTATATCTTCCTTATAACAAAACTTGTAGATTCAGAGATATGTTTAGATTCTAGCAGATTACTATGTAGTCATTGTTTCTCCTTTGATGAAAATACCAGCTTTGTCGACGTACTACTTGTTAAATTTAATCAAGAAACTTAAACCAAAATGAATTGTCGCAAGCTATTATCAGTGAATAATGCTTTCTTGAATTTTCACATTTCAGTCTTTTGTTATGCGTACATTGTTAATCATGAAGTAGTTTGCGATCGTTTTGTCTTAGCTATATACTGGATTTCACTAATATGAACGCTTTTTCTTGTTTAAGGTTATGATTCTATGGGTTTTGAAATGTCTAAACCTAATTTACGATCTGAATTCGAAGCCGATCTTAAGTTGTAAGTTTGTTTTAGTAAATTGTATGTATTGTGGTGCATAATTACTTTTTAAGAATTTGAATTGGTTCTATTTGGCTATAAACGGTAGTAAATGAAACTTTACAGCCTCGTGCCACAAAGTTCGAAAACTGATTTCTTTTAACCCATGAATTCCTTTAAATTTTTCTAGAGTCGGTGGTTGCTGTTCTTTAAAGTTTTAATTTAAGAAAGATAAACTAATTTTGGATGCAACATTATTTTTCTAGTGAATTTGATAACTGTTATGTAATCACCAGTAGCAGCAGAATGCTAGCATAATTGTTTTTTCATTATTGACCTTAAAAGTTTATTCACTTAAAAATTCTTATCCATACTCTACTTCCGATCATGAGTGGTCGGTGTGAACAAACAAAATTAGTCAATCGCTGTTAGCGTAGAATGTGCTTCCATTTTCGTTGTTATACTTCACAGATAGGTGAAAATTTTGAATTATCGATATTTTTTTAGACATCACTCATTTATAATCAGACAACCTACTTGAAAACATTTGAACGTTGATATGAAATGCTAAAATAATCAATTAAGGAAACTATACGTTTACTTTAAGTAAGTTGGTTGAAACACCTGTTGCACGTACTCTTCGTGAAATGGAATATTCTCTATATTATTCAGTCTTTAAAATCCAATAAATAAGGGTTTATACTCCTGCACCTCTTGAGTCTGATTTCAAGGGATGTCAACTTCGTGTACTAAACCTTAATTTCTGTATAAGAGTTTACTATTCGATTTCTTAAACTGTTGCAGGTAATATGAAGTTCGTGTCTATGATCTTATAATTATACGTTAAATATTTCTATCATCGTTGTTGGGGATCTTAGGTTAACATAGCTCAGAAATGATCATCAGTCTCATTGGTTTTTAAGTTTTCTGTAACTAGCCAGGGTTCTTCAAATTTTTTATCTATTCATATATATTGTGTTATCTTACATGTTTTCTCTTGAAATTTATCAAATGGTACTTAATGACTTTCGCTCTTGTTTTAAGAATATGTGAAGGTCGTAAAACGAAAGAAGGTAAGCAAAATAGTTGTTATCATACGAGTATATTTTTTTAACCTTTTTTCTACTAATTAATAGTTACGACTGATTTGTATGATTTATTTCAGGCCTTAAAAATCAGAGTTCTCTAGGTGTTTGGATAAATTGAATCTATTTATGTCACCTAATCACAACTGTCTGAATTTGCCGCACTGTTTTTAGCAGCTGGAATTTGTTGCCTACCTCGTAATAGGCCTCCGGTTTTGTTTTGATTAATTATTGTGTTATTAGGGGAGGGGTCTTATTCAGTTACTAAATACATTTCCCACAGGTCGCTCACACACAGTGTAAATAATAAAAATCAATCTATGACATAATCAATCAACTAAAGATACCATTATCCACAAAATAACCATCCGAATTGACAAATAAATTTGGTATGAGAGTGTAGTTCCGAATAAAAAATTAGTTTGTATACAACACATGCGTATGTATGTTACTGATACTTAAAGGAACACCAAATTGTGATCTTGTCAAAGGTGACTACTTTATGTATTCCAACAGTGTGTCTGGATTTATATTCTCTCATCCATCGGTCACTTGAGATATGAACTGCCTCCTCGTAGTGTATAGGTCTCCGATCACTATTTTTAATCCTACGTTGTACTAGACTCTCCTTTTCAGTTTTTCCCAAGTGCTATGCATTCTTTTCATGTCTGCCTCCAATTCCCAGCGTAATGTGTTCTTTCGTCTTCCTCTCTTTCGACCTTGAGGATTCCAACTCAGGGCATGCCTTGCGGCGCAGTTAGGTAGTTTCCTCAATGTGTCTTATCCAACTTCAGAGTCTTTTCTGAATTTCTTCTTCAGCTGGAAGTTGGTTTGTTCTCTCTCACAGTAGGTTGTTACCGATGATGTCTGGCCAACGGATTCGGAGTATCTTATGTAGACAACTGTTTATAAATATCTGTATCTTTTGAATAATGCTTTTCGTAATTCTCCAAGTTTCAGCTTCATACAGTAGAACTAACTTGACGTTTGTATTAAAAATTCTGACTGAAAATAGTCTTATAGCACCTTAATTTTGAAATAGTTTAAGATGATTACTTCTGAAAAAAGCAAAGTTTATTATGATAGTGTATCAATTTCAATTTTCACTTCCTTATTAATGAATCCATTTTAAGAAAGTTTCTACTTTAAAAAATCGTTTTCAGATGTGTTACGCTGTCATCTAAATAAGTACAAAGAATTATTCCGTTTAGCTTTAAATCAGGCATCATTCTTAGACAGAGCACTAGCTGTTCGATTAGAGCAAGAGGCAGAAAATGTTCAAAGTAAGTTATTTGCACCTTCTTATCACAATTTCTATTGTTAATGGACTACAATCAATGTATATACTAACAGTTAAGTAATGTAGTACTAGTATAAATATCAAGGTTATCAAACTTTACAGTAGGAAAAGAAGCTTACACGATAAAATTTAATAGAGTACATAGATTGTTATTAATCGAGAACTGAACTTATGATGCATATTTCGAAAACAGTGAGTAAAACTGAAAATTGAGCGGCCACGAATAACATAAAAACGTAATGTTTGAATTAAGATAGACATTGAACTCATGTGCACTACTGCAACATATTTTAAGCCTTTTTCACCTAGTGTTTCCAAGTATGAATCGTGGTATTTGTACAAACTTCGATGGGGTAATAAACACTCGAGATGGTTCAGTACAGCCCTCTGTGACTTTATAGACAAAGTTTTTGGCCTAACTTCTTTCTAGTCTTCAAATTTACACTACTGCTAATCGGTATAGCACGTCTGTATAATGCATCTCAGTGGAGGTTTACAGCTCTATCAAGCGAACTTTGCTCATCCATAAGTTGGTGACAATTAAAATTAAACTCCATGATATGATATTCACTTATTTGTAAACTATTTGTTATACTAGCTCTGATTTGTAAATCACGATATCAAAGAAATTGTCAAACGTACATAGGAATATCCAGTGTAATTTGATGTCTGTATAATATTAATCAACAAATTCCCCATTTATCTCTATTGAATTTTATTATATATATTCCTGATTGATTCTTGGTATTACCTATGCATGTTTGCATGTATGAGCAACATAAAACCTGACGCATACGTGCATCGGTCTCTGTTGCTACACTTCAGCAACACAGAAAGATTAACACCAAATTAGTAGATGTAGTGGTTATTTCAATGATAATAACCGTAAAAACAAAAATCTGTGGATATATAGATTATGGTCCAAGGAGAAAGGATTAGTTCTTGAAAAAAATAATTTAAAACTGATGATTTAAGAGAAGATGCACCACTGTGTGTGTGACCTATTCTGAACCACGTTACCCCAAGTCTCTAATAATTGGTCACAACTCATGCTGACTCTAGCCAGGTAGTCTACATCTACCGACATAGCTCAGACCACCAGTCAATGACTTCATGGACTGATGTCATATTTTGATTTGGCCGCCCATGACGCTTTTCCATCCTTCTCCAATATCGGTCGGCACCACACGTCAAGGTAGACAGTGGTTAATCATACATAATGCATGTTCCAACCACCTCAGTCGATAAAGATTTACACGAGCGATGTTTCGAAGACATCAATAATCAAATACCAATAACCTTCTAATGTCATCTGCTCTTAACGACCACGTTTCACGTCCATGTAGTAAGACAGAATGAGATGTTGCGCAGCATACTCGTCGTTTTATTGCTAGACTATCTCAGTTGCGCCATATCGTAAGCTAGAAACAGCCAAATAGGTTTTTAGAATGCAAGAATAGGAGAAACGCATCCCAAATATCCTTGTATTGTTTCTCAATACTATCAAAAACTGCATTTTATAAGCATCTTAATCAGACTGGACTATGTCATCTGCATATTTTAAGTCGATAGGTGGACCTCCTGGTCGATCAATTTATGGGAATTCAGACGACGATAGCATTTTTTCCATCTGTATATCTGTTATGAAATTAAACAAAAGTGGGTCTTGTGGGCCTTGTTGGATACCACTGGAGGTTACAAGTTCCGATGACAGTTCGCCATACTCTCACTGGGTTAATAATGTTCGAGTAAGGCGCTTTCACTAGGTTTATGTAATTCTGAGGTACTCCTGTCAATGGCAGACACTGCCATAGAACTTTCTAGTCTACAGAGTCAAATGCTGATCCCAACTCGAGTAAAACCATCATTGTTGGACTCTGATAAGTATGTATGTTTTAAAATCTGACGAATGGTGAAAGTTGGGTCAATACAACAACTACTAGGTTTAAAACCAGCCTTTCTCGCATTTGCAGTTTACAAGTCGTAAGTAAACGCCTGGTTATTATTGAAGCCATTATTTTAGACACTACATTAGTAAAACTAGTTGGTTATTACAAGATGACTTTGGTCCTTTCTTATATACTGGAACGATCAACGATCTAGACCAGTCAAATGAAATAATGCCCAGCTTCCAGACCTCAGCTAAAATATCAGTGGACCTACTTACTAAATCTGGATCATCATCTTTAAAGAACTCCGGAGTTAATTCATCAGGGCCCGCTAATCTTCCCTGTTTCATATTAGCTATGTCTTTTTCAACTCCTATAAAAGTCGCGGGTGGAGTGGGACCTATGGCGACTTTCTACTCAGATTGCTTGGAAATAGTGGGTAGTTGTAACATGACTGAAAGCCAGCTAAATTGCTTTTTGAAATGTTCTACACATTGTCTTTAGAGAGCAGCTAACTCTTGAATCTTTTTCAGGTATTCTGTCACTAACACTTGATTTTTCAATTCAGGTTTCTTTCATTAGTCCGAAAGTTGTCTAATGTTACCCATCGCTTCTTTCCTTTACGTCTCTTTCGTTTCCGTTACCCACCACTGCTCATGATCATTCCGTAGATTTTTTTGTCAGTCTACACCTGATTTATCTTCACTTGTCATCGTGTTCGGATCCTGACCGAATAAATTTACAGGAGACTATGAATTCAATAGACGTTTCTAAGATATAATGATTTTTCTTAATCTTTCGGTTCAAGTCTCTGATAGATATCAGTGCTGATTCCACAACTGTTTTGAATATTATGCCAACCAACATCTAGGTCACCCGCGTCTTCATAATTGCCTAAGTGATCCTTTACACTTAACAGCTGTCTTGTCCTTATAATGGTCTCTTCATCAGTGAACACCGTGGATTTCACCAGTGGAGTCGAACTGTTGGCCTTCTTGTTGGCGAACACCTATGTCTCTGCACGATTGGGGCGGAAAGTGATTCTTTAGTTGTTCTTGATATTAACTCGGCTTTCGTTGAACTGGTTTCTGATGGGTCTTCGTGTTGTGGCTTTTCTGCGTCCAGGTAGATTCAAGCAAATTCGTGGTTGTACTAAAGCATGATCAAAATCTAAACATGTACTCCAGAAAGACCAGCAGTCTTATATCCAGTCTCTCCAACGGTGACTGATAGTGATACGGTCTATATGAGTCCTTCATTGGGTAGGTACCGGAAGTCGTCATATCAAACGACGTTTGTCCTTATACTTAGAGTTGGTGCTTGCTAGAGAGTAGTTACAGCAGAGGCGATCACCACTATCTACTTTCTGAGCTGGGACACCTAAATCTTTCTCAGTCTGATTTAGGCTGCTTACTTTGGAGTTACAATCACTTGCTGAATACCAAATCTGAGTGTTTAGCGTTATGAAGTAATTCAGGAAGCTTTTTGTAAAATTCAAGTTTCACAGAAATGACGAAAAGACAATGACATGTACCACTATTTTCCCAATTTCTTACCAAATCGTTTGATCGAACAGGACATAGTCGACTGTCAACGGAAGTCCATTCAAGAAATGCTTGTTCCGCTTTCATACTTAGTTCTATACCCACATCGTATTAGCTTCGTACTTATTAAGGCTTTACTGCCGCAGGTGGAAATCCGTGTAGTAAAATGAGATATTCATTTTTATGGTCGATCTTTTCTAACCCATCCTTTATGAAAAGTCAGCATCTTCATTATCCTCGTCGTCTTGTGGCAACACCTTACATTCGTCACACCTCTGTACAGTCTACAGTACGACTTCGCTCTCCGACCTTACTTGTGTTTCTTTTAATCTTACTGCTCTTCGACTGAGCTACTGGGCATGATAGGACCTTAGGGAGCGGTTTTTCTAGTCAGTATAGCCCCATTAATTTACCACGATAGGTAGACCCAAGTACTACATCTAGGTAGCGGCGATATTGAGGTAATGGTAGCCAAAGCTGTATATTCAGATTAATGTGTACACTTTAATTTATTTTATTTAATGCAGTAACTAGGGCAGCATTACACTAATTTACAATCACAATAAATAATTATAGCACAAGCAAATCAAATTATGCTTAACAAAATGCTTTGTTAAATACAACATTACTTGGAACTAAAATATGACAATCGTATGCCTGCAAGAGATTTAGTCAGCTGATTATTTTCAGTTCGTCGGTTTCTTTAAACTCTTGTTTTCACACTTGGTTATAAATATATGCTCCTTGCTTCATAAACTAGTGCCTAATCTTTTATTCAGCTCTTACTGCAGGTAGCATATAAATGGTTACTACTGACATTCGAAATATTCACATTCCTCCCATTTGTTATAATACTACGACTTTTCAAATGAATTAAGTGTTTTCTTGTCATACATTGACATTGATCACATCTTGAGCTACTACTAACCGGCTGTATGAGAATGAAATGCTGAATTTATTCGGGGCATGAGGACTCAATATGATGCTACTTTTTATCACGAACTAGATAGAGCTCCATAAGCATTAAAAACTGAGGGGTACTAGACGACCCTTTATCTTCGTTTGAAACTTATCAGGAGTGGCTACTGATTACTTCACTATTAATTCGATCCACTATCATCAAGTCTCAAAGCGAGGGAAATACTGTACACTAATCAGTCATAACTGAGGATTTCTGTTATATTAGTCACGTTTTAATGTGAATTGTAAATGCAACACACTCAATATAGTAGCTTAAATGCCCAGTTCACCCTCGTTTAAAGTTTTGAAAGTACATTTAAGAGCAGTCCTGAACTGAAATAAAATAGCTTTCTTGGGCTCCCGTACCTGTTACTATTTAGCCTCGAAAAATAACGTCGATGTTTGTTTTTTTATAACCTTCAGTCTTTACTACTATTTTTTCAGATGTAATCTCCTAGTGGACTAGGTTCTTATCAGTTCTATAGATATTTAGCTTTCACGTGTATATATATATATATATATATATATATATATATATCTTTGAATTATTGTAGATATATCTGGTAGTGTCGGCGAGATGGCATCTTTTGCTACCAGTAATACAAATAATGAACAAACTCGAAGCAACATCATAAACTCAGTTGTTGCATTGTGTCCTGCATGCCATTCTGATCTAGTACTACGTCAAAAAAGAAGTGCTCTACGTCAGTTATCAACTGGTTCAAATCTCCCAATTAATCCTAAGTTAGTTTTAATTTTTTTCATACTTTTGTGACACTTAAAAGTTTTCATCACTTCGTTTGTTTGTTTTTCATTTTAGTTCATCTGTGTATTATTTTAGTTGGGTGGTTTCTGTTTTCTTTCAGTCTACGCTTAACCAGATTGTGGTTGACTACGAATTTCATGTTTATAGGAAGGCTTTCACTGAAATATTATTTCCTACTCTGTGAAAAACAATCAGTTGGCTTAATTCGGGGTTGCTGAGTAATGTCTTAATAATTGTGCATTTTCATTTCATTATTACACCAATAATTGTGGATAAAAATAGTTATCTCACGATTTAATTGTGCCACTAGATGCAATGATCGACCAGATTTAAATTGATCATTGACCAATTGGTAACAAGTATTATCGTTATTTTTGTACATTGTTTTCACCACTAATCTTTTAAAGTAACTATTTCTTTTATAGTCCAATTGAAGTCAATCAAACAAACAATGGTGGCTGGTTTCTTTCATGTTCTGGCTATCCTAATTGTCGATATGCTATTTGGTTTCCAGAGTCGGTTATTCATGTTCGTGTTTTGTCCGAATTGAATGGGAATACTTGCAATCGTTGTAAAAATTACGCTTCCCTTTCATCTATACATTCTTCTGATAATCATTCAGGACCGTTAAAATTAGGCTTACGTTTTCGACCCAATTTTCACTTGCCAAATGGGTATTTTCAGGATGATGATGTAAAGGAGTAAGTATGTCATGAAAACTTTCATTTTCATCACTAAAATTTTATTACTGATGAGTAGAGCATATTTTTGTTTCACATTTTCTTCATTAACCGATCAGATAAATGCAAATTAATAATCATAGTTAATTAGTGGATTTCGAACTCTTTTATCTTACCCACGGGTTCCACTTTCAGGTGGGGAATGTAGTTTCTACTTAATTCTCCTTGATGGCGTAACAGACACTCAAGTATCCCGTGATGTATTCAAATCCTTCTACCTGATATTGCGATGTTTTCCAGCCAATTCATGTTTTGATGTGGAAGACTACATGGGTTTGGGGTTGGACTACTTAAATGAATTGCACACACACCGTTGTCGATTGTCTCGACTCCCTAGCCTGCATAATGATATACCTAGGCTAACGCACACTTTTATCTGGCTCTGTTATGATTATGATTGACCAGCAGTCTATGTTCTTACACTCAATTTATCTGCACACAACAAGTTTGTGGCTCACATGGTAATATCTTAGTGATGGGATGGTACTATTCTGTCCTTTTTAGATAATTATCTTGGCATTTAAAACATTATCCATCTTTACTACTACCATTTACTTGAATTATTACCATCGCTGTCGTGTATCTGCCTTCATTTTAACATATCTTTTTAAATTCTTATTGTTGCTGATTCAGTAACGTACCATGAATTTGATGAAACAAGATTTCATTAGATCCAAATCCACCACAGACTTTATTATCTGTGATGAGTACAAGTATGCTATCACGAAGTTGTTGCTGAATTTTTGTGCTACCAGTTATCACTATTTGGAGCTATCAAGATAAACGGTTAGTTTGACTAGTGAATGTAATTAAACAAGGCTTGCTGTCAACTCGTCTCTACTACACATTATAGCATCTCAGGGTCAACTAGTAATTCTGAATGTTTAACTTGTTATTTACAAGTCTCTTCAATATTCTCTGCTTTTTCACATTTTTATTTGACAGGTATACAACTTGTATATTTTGCGATGAAGATATCTGCAGAATATTAGGGATCCGTATTCCTACAATTAGTAATTCATCAATTTCCTCTGAAACGAATCTGTTAAGAGACAACATTAGGGATCAAAATTCTCTTACTTCGCAAACAAGAGAATTCTCTTCCTCCTCCCTCTCTTTACTTCCATCCACAATTGATAGTCATCATGATTCCTCCAGCTCATTGCATACAAACACTTATTTTGATCTACATTCGACTACTGTCAATCATCCATCCCGTAATATACCACTCCGATCTAATCCGTCAAGTTCATTTGACACTTCAGAGACTAATGATTCTGACAATATCGTATGCAATTGTGGCCGCTCAGCTATCCAGTTGACTGTTAAGAAACCTGGCCCCAATCAAGGTTTGTGAATAATTCTTATTATGTTATCTGTGATCACTCACTAATTTGTCTACTCATTTATTATGTTTTTATCTTTTATATCAATTATGATTATTAGTATTCGAGCTTCCGAATTACACTGAATAATCCTAGTTGCTTTGTACCTTATTTGAAGATAGTTTTCATCTCTGTTCGACATTACTTAGTAAATCACTGAGAGAATTGTTTGTATTTGTACACCAGTCTGTTAAGAAACTTTTTATCAATGTATGTTCGTTACGGCACATATACATAAATCCCTCAGTTACTGCGATGTCTTTAGATCACTGATCTATATTCTCAACAACCTTGATTTGTAAGGATATCAAGGTCTTCATCCAATGTTATATTTAGGTTCCTACCAATTAGTCATTATCAACGTAGAACCTGGCATATATGCCCATGAGTTCAAGTTACTATACCACATTAGCACTATGATATCAAATTTACAAGAATAACACGATAACAGAATACAATAGGGGAGAATAAAGTGCGTGTATGTGAAAGAATAGTAGAGCTTAAGATCTAGATGAAGATAAAGAGTGAATACACTTGCGCCACTGTGATCGATTCTAACCATATCACCCAGTGTCGTCAGCTATTGGTTGGAATAATCAAGCGGACCTAACCACTTAGTCTGCATCTACTAACAGGATTTGATCATGAACAAGGTGATCTCGAGTGCTTTTAGAGTTATGAAGGTGGTTATCACTTCCCATTGCTCACACCATGGAAGGGTTCTTTCTCTGGTGGTATCTGAAAAGAAAAGTGGATTGGAAGTCCTAATGACCCTACAGTGCAACGGCAATGCCCAAAGGACAACTGCTTGTGGTCGGTCACACACGATCTTTTTACAAATGGATTTCGGTGAGTTAGCTTCGTACCTAGAAAAGCCTCAGCTCTGGAGAAGAAATCCATGGAGTAGGGTAAGTTGTGCATTTTGGTTGTCGGCCTCTTTTAACCCCAATCTCCCTTTATGCGATGGCATCGTCGCTGGTTGTCCAGGGAAAACACCTTACTGTTGCCACACTTCTACACAATCAGCAGTACGATTTCGCTCTCAGACCATAGATTTACTGCTTTCAGTCTTACCGCTCCTCAGCCGGCTTGTTTGAGATTGTACGACCTGAGAGAACGATCGTTGCAGTCAGTGTAGCTCGACCACTTCACCACGATAAGCGAGCCCAAACACTATGTCAACGTAGCGGCAACTGTCGGGCATCTGCTAACATGGATTACCTCAATAGCCGAAAACTTCATAGACTGATGCCATATTTTGGTTTGGCTGCTCCTGGCCATTTTCCATTCTACTACTACACTAGGCAGCATCATGCGACAAGTTAGACGTAGGTTGGGCATATGTATTACTTGTCCCAATCACTTTAGTCAATAAAGGTTTAGAACCTCATCAATTGATTTTCCAAGTCCCTACCAAAACTCTGATGAATTCATCTTTAGGCTAATCACTAATAATCAGTCAGTCAGTTACAACGTAGAATTTGGTACGTGCATACATCAATTCAAGTTGCCATGTCTCAATTATCGGATAGAGATAAAATTGTCGGATCGAATCCTAGAGTAGTGGAGGTTGTAACAGTTGGTACTAATGGAGATGGTTAGAGATCAAAGTTAAGATTTACGAAAATATAATTGAGTAAAAAGAAAATTGTGATGAATTCAGTAACTTAGAATTCGGAGGAAAACAAGGAATGCATGCACCTGGACCATTGCAAACGATTTTGAGCCATGTCATCCAAAGTCTCTAACCACTGGTTACGATCATCACGCGGAACCCATGAAAAAGTAGTCTGCACCTATTAACATGGCTCAGCCAAATTGTCAATGACTTCATGGACTGGTACCATGTTTTAATTTGACTGCCCCTTGCTTTTTTCCAGCCTACGCCTATACTAGACAGCATTGCTCATCGAGGTAGGCGGTGGTTGGACACACGTAACACATGTCCTAACCACTTCAGCTAATGAAGATTTACTACTTCAATAGATTTACCATATCGCCTAGTACTCTATTCCTAACCCACTTATCGCTTACTCAGTGGTCCCAGCAAACACGAGCAATACTTCGATGACATCTATGATCAACTACTAGCAACCTAGAAATATCCTCTATCCTTAATGGCCATGTTTCACATCTATAAAGTAGATTGGGTCGGAATGTTGCACAGTAAACACGTCCTTTAGTCGGTGGACGGATGTCTCACCTATACCACTAGTGACGCAAGTTTGCAAAAGACACTTGAGCGTTCTGTATACGAGCCGAGATTTCACCAGAAACTAGACCGTCAGGACCGATGAAAGTACGAAGATAAGTGAAGTGGTCAACACATTCAACTACTTCGCTCCCTACCACTAACTTCAGTGTTGAACCAAGCCAATCCTGAAGCAACATTTAGCATTTGGATTGGGAGAATCGCATCCAAAACATGCACACTTTGATGCTTAAGGTGGTAAAAAGACGCAGCATTTCGTCAGCATCTTCACCCAATAGAACCATATCACCTGCACATTCTAAGTCAACAAGTTTATCTCCTGGGATGTAGTCAACCCCTGAGAAATCAAACAATTACATTGTTAACTTTAAAAGTATGTCAATGATAAAATTAAATAAAAATGGGGTGGGGAGCGGACAACCTTGACGAACACCACTTGAGGTAATCAGTTCCGACGACAATCCGCCATAAGCTCTAACTCGACATGTAGTGTTCCAGTAGAGTGCCTGTATACGATAAACGTACTTCATTGGCGTGCCTTTTAGTGACTGGCATTGTCACTAATAATCATACCAATGAAGTAGTTTTTCAGATTGCCGTTATAAAATTTACTAAACTCGGTTTTCCACTAAAAATTCAAACACAAATCCAGTGTACAGATTATCCTGCAACGTTTACTAGTTTTAATCTATTAGCCTTGATTTTACCTTGCAGGTCGACTGTTTTATCGTTGTTCTGGAGCAACAGGTAAATCATGTGATTTCTTCTTATGGAAATCTCAAACAAATTCGGCAGCAGTTGATCAATGTAATCCTCTCTTTTCTAGTACTCAGGTGTAAGTTACTTTAATTTTTATCTAGTGACATTATTTATACTTCCAGCTTCTTAAAAACATTCATCGTTTTCTGACAATATTAATCAGAGAACTTAATTATGCTCATTACCACTAATTAGTATTTTTATTTTTTCCATTAGATCTTGCAGTTGAGCCATTGAAAATAAAATGTTTTGGACTACAACTTGTTTAACTGCTGTTATTAAAATTCGAATAACCTACTTACCCATATATATATATATATATATATATATATATATATATATATATATATATATATATATGTAGACAAAGTACTCTTGCTTGTGACTAAATCATGATTTGTTTTTCTTTTTATAGTCTTTTAATTTTGTCGGTTGCATATAGTAAACGTTATACGTTTCTAGAATTAAGATATTATCTTAATACGAGCGAATGAGAACAATGATCAGCCATACAATGACACTGAACGTAGTTAAGGTACTCTCTGAGCCATAATTCAAGTAACTAGAGCAAGAAAACCAGCTTTAGCAGGAAAGTGTAATTTTACAAGCAGTCCGGAAAACGAATAGTATGCAGTCAACTCGTGAGTATATATACAACAAGCACTGTTTTTGAGTGTCAGAAAAATAACGTATCAATAACGAACCAATAGGGTTCAAGGTCCTTCAAGGTAGTGAACACGAACGGATGATAATAATGGACACTTGGTGTGAAAATGAAAATCTACACAAATAAATTACAAAAACAATAGTTTGACCAAGTGGTTTCTAGGGATCTTGCATCCTTAACAGTACGATAACTTCATGTTGCGCTGACAAAATTACATTTCCAAAGGTATTTTAGTGCTTTACGACTTCATTAACTAGGGTCATAGTTCGATATCTGTTTACAGCACTATCAAAACATTTATAATCTTCATAAGTCTGTTTTATAAACTAGCGACTAAAGTTTACAGTGAGCAAAACTTTTGCCTTGACAATCCGATATTTTATTTTTACTCATACGTTCAGTAGCTATTCATTATCTTCAGTGTCTGTTTATTAGACCATTTAGAAATGATGCTACGGATTTGAGCCCTCGCCATGAAAATCCATTTCAAAACAATTTAATCAATGGTAGAACTTCTGGTTTTGGTTCTTCAGATTCAAATTCATCTTCTATTGTTTGTCGATGCGGAGAGCCTGCAAAGCTGTAAGTAATTTGTCCATTCTTTTTTGTTCTAATAGATTAAAATTGTGGGTTTGTGATCAAAGATATAAATTGATCTAATTAAGTTGCACATAAAATGAGACACTGGAAGGCTAACCTAAATGTTTATCAACTTGACATTAATGTCTTACTCAGGTTTTAAGATCACTAGCTTCGATTACTGCATATGAGAGTGCATATCTCGAATAACCTTTCTGTAGAAATGTTCTTTTTTATCCTAGTTCTATTTATTAGCATATGCCTTAATTCTTCCGAATTCATACTGTAAAATTTAGTGGGACAATACTGCTATATTCTCTGGATACACACACCCTTCAGCTACAATATTGCTCAGAAGCTTTTCGTACTCGTTGCCTAGTTAGTTATTTTAAAGCAGATCACTTGTAATTTAGTATGGAAAACATGACTAACTGTTTAGTGTGCTTACTTTATTGATCTATTGTCTAACAAGTGAATCGTGATTCCTTTAACCTGATATTGGATTGTAAATTGTATTGAGAGTTTACAAATATTAAACCTGTAATGTTGAGCTCGTACATGATTTATTTGTTAAAGGATATTAATCAATCACCTCTTGGGAATTTATATACACAGTAGAATTGAAATATATTTAATTTGGTGAACTTCCTACGTTCCTATAGCTTAGATTAGATTAGTATGGGAACTCTTTCAAGTTTACTGATGTTCTAAACTGTGTAAGAAAACTCTGCTTTTAATTGTACTGTCAAAGATTAGTTGGTGACATGATGTTACACAACATCAGATGTGTAGACATATCTTGTTGAACACTTAACTTTTTTATTTGAGTAGTATCTTTTCGCTTTTGCAACTTCACAATTATATGGATTGATTACTTATTATTCCACTTTTTCCTTTAAATAAACACTAGGCTCGTTGTTAATAAGCAGTCGTCTAACAAGGGTCGTCGGTTTTATGCATGCCCGAAAGGTCGTCCTAATGTTGATGGTGGTCCAGTATCTGGATGTAATTTTTTTCAGTGGGCAGATAATACTGAAACATCATCCGGACAAGCGAGTTTACTCACAAGTGGATTTTCAAGTGGACAATATTCATCTGGATCAAATGTTGAACAAAGGCCTAATTATCACAGAACAGCAACAAATGCAGAAACAAATATATCTGTTGGACATGTTCCTTTATGGCCTCCTCCTGCTTCTAATAATTCAAGAGGTATGTTTCTTATTTCATGTTTATCATAAATAGTTTAAAACTAATATCCAAAGCTTTTCGAATAAATCGAAGTATTTTATGGTTTCATCTATATTTTCAGGTACAACTTATAGGAATAAAAATCGTGACCATAGTCTATCTGCATCATCTTCCTCTAGATGTTGTGGTTTGTGCCGACAACCTGGACATACACGTAACCGGTGCCCTCATTCGACAAGATGAATATTTTTTGACATGTATTCTTTTGTTTGATTTTTTTTTCTCTTTCTCTTAAAAACACTGTACATACATACATCCATTCATCATTTCTATTGAGAGCAAAACAAACTAAATGATTAGTTAACCTAATATTGTTATGTACATAATTATTTGTTACTTAACTTGTGTTCAGTCTATTTAATTTATCTTTCTTTCTGTACACTTTTGTAAATATAAAAATATTTTAATCGATATGTCAAATTTTAGGGAAGAATCTAATTCATTCTTAATAGAAATAAATTATCAGTATAATGTTTCAATCACTTTGTGTAAGTAGAGAAATTATTTGGTTATTTATGGTAGTTTATTCTATGTTAATGACTTCTTGATCAAGCAATTACTGGTAAATTTATTGAGTTATCATCTATTCAAAGTAAAAAAAAAAAAACTGTAATAACAACAAATAGTTGATCTGTTTATATGCTGTTTATTTGATTAAATAAGATGTTATTACGCGTTGACACAACTGTGAATAAATATTACGTAGTCTTCTCGAAGTACTTTTGGTTATCACGTACATTGTATTTAGTACTTCATGCAATGTTGTTGAGCACCGAATTTTTTAAAGTATAGGAATATTTTGTACTAATGGTTATGAATTTAAAAAAAAAAGTCTGTGTTACCGACGGCTATCTGCAGAACCCAAATATTTGTTTCTTTTCACCGTGCAAGTTTATGGCAGTGAGCGTATACGACCTCATACAATGCGTTGAACGTCTTTGGGCTTTGAAAAGAATACGATGTGATTAAAGCTTTGGGTTTTTCTTTTAGATTATCGCATTATTAGACGTTAATAGACATTACTTAAACAAAAGGAACATCTCCAACTTAAATAATATTAATGATCGTCGTACTGGTTTAAAAATATTTTTGAAAAGGCAACATTTAGAAAAGTATGGAATTAACCATTTCTCGTGCTCCAAGTAGCACTTTATAAATTAAGATGACAATCCAATTGATATTGTGTTTAATATATAAGGCCAAATGTAGCAAACTAAGTGAAAAAGAAACATACAAACAATTTTTCTCTAATGAGAAAATATAACTAATCTAATAAGCGATATCTGGTGGAATACTTTAACTCATCATTTACAGCAACGGCTTAGCGCGATCTTACAATGCAGACCAACCTAAACTTACATGCACGTCTCACATTGTTTTAATTTCCCATCTTTTGATTCAATCAATCAGTGCTTGTTACCAAATGTGTAGCATAGGCCGCCCACCAGCATTCTTCAACCAACTCTGTCCTGAGCTTTCCTTTCCAGTTCTTCCCGAGTGCTCTTCATGTCTGTCTTCAATTCCCGACGCAATGTGTTCCTGGATCTTCCTCTTTTCCTTTGGCCTTTAGGATTCCAAGTTAATCCTTGTCTTGTGACACAGTTTGATGATTTGGTCAATGTGTCCTATCCGTCTCCAGCGTCTTTTCCTAATTTCTTCCTCGGCTAGAAGTTGATTAGTTCTCTGCCACAACAGGTTGTTGCTGATGGTATCTGGCCAACGAATCAGAAGCATCTTACGCAGATAGTTGTTTATAAATACTTGTATCTTCTGAAGGATGCTTTTCGTAGTTCTCCAAGTTTTAGCTGCATTCAACAGAACTGTCTTCACATTTGTATTGAAAATTTTGACTTTAATGCTGACTGACAGTTGGTTTGAGTTCCAGATGTTTTTCAGTTGTAGAAATGCTGCCTTTACCCCACCTAGCCAATCTGCGCCTTCACATGTGCACCAGACCCTCCTTGTTTATCGATGCCCTAGTATGTAAATGTTTCTACATCTTTCAAGATTTCTCTGTCAAGTGTAATTTGGTTAGTGTTCGTTGTTTTGTATCAAAGGATGCTGCTTTTCCCTTTGTGTATGTTGAAGCCTACTGCTACATTGTCCGTTTTTATCTGCATTTGTTGCTGTGTATGGGATAGAAGAGCTAGGTCATCTGCAAAGTCCAAGTCGTCTATTCACATCCATGTTGTTCACTGTGTTCCTTGTCTGACACCGGTCTTCACTCCGAATGAATCTGTGAGCTGACCTCCATGCACGGTTTTACAGCGTAGTTCGTCGTATGGTGGTGACTATCTTCTCGGATACACCATAATATCGAAAAAGGCTCTGCTATCCACGTTGTCAAATGCTTTCTCGAAGTCGAGGAAGTTTATGTAAAGTGAATTCCATTCAATTGGTTGTTCAACAATGAACCGTAGAGTAGCGATTTGGTCGATACGCGACCGGTCCTTACAGAATCCGGCCTGTTGATCTCGAAGTTTGGCGTCAACTGAATCTCTTTCAATTCAATACTACTACTTTTTCTGGTACTGAATGTAGAGTGATGCCTCTGTAGTTCTCGCATTTTCTAAGATCTTTCTTTGGTATCCTGATGAGGTACCCTTCTTTCCAGTTTGTTGGCACTTGTTCTTCCAGATTTTCTTGAAGTGAATGTAGAGTATCTTAAAAGTTGCTTCTATATCTGTCTTCAGTGCCGCAGTTGGGTTCTCAACATATTCCCGTTTATCCGACCTGATTCTTCACTTGCTTGTTGACCTCGGTGATTTGGCCTGTGCCTTGGCTTTCTCGGCTCTTGTCCGGCCGTTATTAATCGCTCTCTTCCTGTTCCTCCTTTCTTGGATCATGTACAGAGTACCAACAGAAATCCATTCTTTATGGTAATGCTCCTTGCGACCTAAAACCTCCTGACATATTGAAGCTATTGTTTCCTTAATCTCTTTTCAGTTTTCTTCCATACTAGTTCCACCGTTTTCTAGTAGATCGTAAAATATTTGGAACTTATTATTGAGAATTATTTTGAATTCGTTGCGTTTGTTAGCATCCTGGAGAAGGGCTGTATTAAACTTGTGTAATACTGCTGCTCCAGTTGTCCAGTGCTTCCTCAGCTTCAGTTTCATTTTAGCCACCACCAGATGGTGATCGGAAGCTATGTCAGCTCCTCTCCTTGCTTTTACCTTTTCCATGGTCCTTCTAAACTTCTTATTGATGCAGATATGGTCAATTCGGTTCTCCGTAATGTGGTCCGATGAATCTCATGTAGCTTTGTGTATACGTTTATGGGAGAATATGGTGCCACCAATAATCATTTTGTTGAAGGCACATAGGTTTGCAAACCTCACCGTTATTGTTCCTTTCTCCCAATCCATGTCGTCCCATGATGTCTTCGTATCCGATGTTGTTCACTCCAACCTTGGCGTTGAAGTCGCCCATCAAAATGGTCAGGTCCTTGGCTAAGCATTTATCGATGGTTGATTGCAGCCTTGCATAGAATTGGTCTTTGTTGTCATCGTGGCTGTCGTCGGTTGGTGTGTAACATTCGATTACATTCATTGTGACCCCGTCCTTCCTTGTCTTGAAAGATGCCTTGATGGTCCTAGGTCCATAAGGTTCCCATCCTACAAGAACTTCCCGTGCTTCTTCGGACAACATTAGTGCTACCCCTTGTGTATGTAGGGCGTTTTCTTCTTTGTGGCCGGAGTATAAGAGTACATTTCCTGAGGATAATCGTTGCTGTCCAGCTTTTCACCAGGTTGAATCTTCATTTCTTCAACTATTTGCATGCTTCTCCCTGTCTCCTATATAGTGCGAACATCCCATGTACCTACATTATTTGTTGCTCTGGTTGTAAGAGGAAGCATCGGCCTCTTGGCTTTCGAAAAAATCGGCATTCACAATGAGACGTCGTAGCTCGTCGAAATGAAGACATTCAAATTTCCAGAGCACAGTTAAAATGATTAAAAAGGTCATTACAGGGTAGCGTTCTTATAGCAAGGCTGTTTTTAACGGCATGTGGCTGTTAACCCCATGCTCAACCCTCCTTGATTATCCGGGATTGGCACTAGCAGCAAGCCTAGGGGTTCCAGGCGAAGTTCCAACTGCTGCATATATATATATATATATATATATATATTAGTCAGTGTAGTGCACCACAACAGTCCTATAGAAAATACTGTTAGGGGAATCCAAAACTCAACTATCCGTTTTATAATGAACATATGGTGCATGTCTAACTACTTTAAGCACAACAAATTACTTCCCAGTCACGTTCACATTAATCGTGTCGTCTTCAATGATATATTCTCTACTGAATTGTAAACTTAACTAGTCTGAAACACATAGGTGCACATTACATACTGTGGACTCAATGATTTTGGTAGTTGAAATAATATTAAAGTACTAATCTCATGAATATGTGGCATTGTTCACCACTAATCGTGCATATTGTTTTGTTTACGTGTCTTCATTACTCTTCATTATTCTATTCTGATAACTCCTCGAAACACAATCGAATTCAATTCTTACATTCTGGCAAAGCGGAAGTACATTCCATGTGGTTATAAGTTGTTCAGTAGACCGATGCAGATAACCGAGTTTACGAATAACATTTAGTTGTGTGGTATTCAATTCACAAAGCATAGCTAATGTAATTATTCGTTTTGAATTTACTATAGTTTTGACTAGCATTTCGCAAGCCTAAAACATTTGAGACTGTGGATATACAGGGTTTATTAGATATTAGTTTGTAATAAGTTGGTTTTATCATCTGAGATGTAATTGTTTACACAACAGAAATCAATTAATCCTTACTGAATATTTGATTTTTCGTTCGCCTACGTACCTCATCATCCATATGTGTGATGTATACGGTTACTATTCCTTAAAATGTCACTTTAGACTCAAGGGGTTTCATATTTACACCCAAATAACTCAGTAGCATATTTCGAATCATTTGTTGATATTGTATACACATGAAAGTTTATCTAGCTGATAACTTTTCACGTATGTTTTCTTAACGTCACCATCCATATATGTAGTCTACGATTACTATTTCCTGGGCTGTGTTGTTTGCGGCTATAAGAGGATGTGACATTACATACTCTACTGTTGTATCTGAAGCAGGAACGACTGATATTATCGATTTTATTATCCGCCGCTCTATTGTCTACAGTTAACACCCAGCCTTGCCTTAATCTATTGCACAGGCACTAAGATCCGACTGATTATCAAGAAGACAGCTTGTTACTCACACGTATATATTATAACTAATAATATACACATAAGACCTAGTCATTGTTGTATGTCACACAATATTGGCCAATTACATATCTTCTTCCAGACATGTCACCCCCCCCCGTCTTTAGTATACGACTTAGCTTTTGGATTAATTTGCAATAGTTCTCTTTGTCTACGTAACCTACGCGGTCTACACTTTATTTCATCTACTCATTATGTTTTTTTTTTGTCTAAAGTGGGGGCATAATCTATCTTTGATGGTAATTTTAATACATACCTTTATTTCTTCTTATTATTTAAGTATATATGTAATCTAGTAAATTATCATACATCTACATTATACATTGAACATGTCATTCATTGTTTCCCCTTCACTTTTTCAAATTTAAATTTTTTTATTTAAATCTTTTCTCATTTAATATAAATCAACAAAAAATGTTTAAACATCTTAAAACACAACACTCCTACACATAAATCATACTCAAAATGATACAAAATAATATGAGAAAAAAGAAAACAAAACAGAAAAAAAAAGTTAAGTAATTAATTATTTGTATGTTGTTTACTATTATTAGCTAGTTGAATTTCTTTATTCACTTTCTTCATATTTCGTTCTTCATAAAGACATCTGAATAAGTTACATGTTAAGAGAAAAAAAATATATTGTGTAAACTGGAATAAGATACATGGATATACAGGCAGTTTTAAGAAACTAGCACTTTATAACCTGATATGCCGAGCATCTAGTGAAGATTGATTATCTTTGAGAACTGTGTTTTAGAACATTTATTATAACTGTAGATAATGTAATCATTTCATTTCTATGACTGTTATGTTCCCCTTACCCGATCCTCTCGTTTAGTATATTTACTATTAGTATATTGGTTATTTACTATGAACTACGTTTACTTAATTGTATACCAGTTGTACAATTCACTGCCACTCCTTTCTTTGTACTGTATCAATGTTAGATTTATGATTGGTTTACTGTATGGTTTGGTTTTATGTATATATAAAGGCATGATTAAAATACAATACGTTCTCAGTTCTCGGTTCTTCGTTTTCCGATTCCTAATTCACGTTCTTCTATTGTCGGCCTTGGGGTGAGTGAGCTAAGGTCAATTACGCATTATCAGCTAGGTACACTTCATTGGCGTTCACATCTACCAACCAAAACCCTCTCTTTCTTTACGCCATAACATAACCTTAAAGATAATCATATTATTAATTTTGGATGCATTTTATTCAATGTTAAACTTAATAAGCAAGTACAGATAGCAGGTATTGAGCTTCTTAAAATGAAATGAGTAGAATGGAATTCAAAAAATCAGTAGCTGACAGTTAAGTACTTAACTGTAAGACATAAAACTATATACTGAACTAAAGAGAATATTACACATTCGCTAAATTAAACCAGAGGTTCGTTCAAATGAATGAAGATTGATGTTAGAACATTTGCTCACATGTTTATTCCATTGTTTTATCTGGTATTCAAAACTGTTTGTCGAGTGAAAATATCCTATCAAATATCTTTTATTAAAGTAGTTACAATTAAGTAAGTGGAGCCAATACCAATATTTAATTTTATAATGTATAAACTACGAGGTGATAATGATGGAATAATCATATTATACGATTTAGTAAGTTGAGTAAACGAAAATCTGTTGACTTTAGTTCTCAAAATAACTTGGTGTACCTGATGTTGATGAGATTTCGCCCCATCTCCGGAAATGCTCATGTACTTAACCTCTTTTAGAGAAGACATAATTAGTGTTAGGTAGCATAGGTTTCCTAACATAAAATAGATCTGTCGCCTAAATCGGATTAGTAGTAGGGGAACCAATAAACTAATAAAAATTGGTCTTACATGTCAAATTTTATAATTGGAAAGAAGGGAATTGCATACGAGTCTGGATCGCTTACTTATTACTAAAATAATTGCTTCACTTTATAGTAACTGAAACATTTGAGCCAAAGGACTAGTACGGGTAGTCTCCTGTGAAAAATATGTACTTCAGTTTGAGAACCCATATAATAACACAAGCTTCATACACGTATGGAATAATTTCATTACCTTATAGTACATTTTATATCACATCGTTTAATTCGACGAAACATGAACTACTGTATTTTTACTTTACTGTTTGATTTACATTGAGATATTAGTGAATTCATTGAATTTAATTGATAAGCTTCTGTAATCTATCATAATTATAGGAACAGTTATTATCACAACAAGATAAAAAAAAATTTCACTGCAATAGAAGTATTTTTCGCACAAAGTCTATTTAGCTATCATGATTAACTGGTTTCCATAGCGATTTCTCACAATTCTGCTATGAGACTATGGAACGTTAAATCTACAGACTTGAGAATCAGAAAGTAGACGATGATACCAGGTGATCATCAAGATATATTAAGAAACGAATATGATAATGAGAGAGTTATACAATCTTTCATCATGGGTTCAAAAAGTAAAAGAAAAGTTATTACAAAAGTAGCAAACCAACTGCAAACGCTATCATGTTCTCACAATTGACTCTATATAAGTTCATAATCAAACTCAACTTTAAATAAATAATAGTAAAGCAAAACCAATACAGATAAACAGTGATACACTTACCTATTTTTCATAATACGGGAAATAACTATTGAGGTTGTGACATTACATCCACTGTCAATTCGACGAAGAATACCTCGTTCTTTACAAATCTTTTGAAGAAAATTAACAATTAACACAAGCTTATCAGAATAAGTAATGTAACTGATCTAAACAAAATACTGTAGAATACTGTAGTATAATGAAGTAAAAAGTTATTCAATAGATTTATCATAACTAAGAATATTAATGATGCTCTTTTTATTCAATAATACATATTCGAAAACACAATAAGCAGTAATACCATCACCATGTAAAGAGTCGTGGAAGCCAGAATATATTTAACTAAATCTAAACAAAATGTTTAATTACTGAATTCTCATTTTGAATAAGAAATATCATCGCTAAATTGAGTCTGAGACTGAATAGTCACGTTATTGATACCTATTTGGAAATTTATCATTAAAGTCTATGTTGACAACAGATACAGCAAACAACACACGTGAAATGTTATCAGCTAGATAAACTTTCAACTCTATACAATATCAACAAATGATCCTACTGAGTTATCTGCGTGTAGATATGAGATTCCTTGAATCTAAGGTAACAGTTCAAGGAATAGTAACCGTATACATCACACATATGGATGATGAGGTACGTAGGCGAACGAAAAATCAAATATTCAGTAAGGATTAATTGATTTCTGTTGTGTAAACAATTACATCCCAGATGATAAAACCAACTTATTACAAACTAATATCTAATAAACCCTGTATATCCACAGTCTCAAATGTTTTAGGCTTGCGAAATGCTAGTCAAAACTATAGTAAATTCAAAACGAATAATTACATTAGCTATGCTTTGTGAATTGAATACCACACAACTAAATGTTATTCGTAAACTTGGTTATCTGCATCGGTCTACTGAACAACTTATAACCACATGGAATGTACTTCCGCTTTGCCAGAATGTAAGAATTGAATTCAATTGTGTTTCGAGGAGTTATCAGAATAGAATAATCAAGAGTAATGAAGACACGTAACCAAAACAATATGCACGATTAGTGGTGAACAATGCCACATATTCATGAGATTAGTACTTTAATATTATTTCAACTACCAAAATCATTGTGAGTCCACAGTATGTAATGTGCACCTATGTGTTTCAGACTAGTTAAGTTTACAGTTCAGTAGAGAATGTATCAATGAAGACGACACGATTAATGTGAACGTGACTGGGAAGTAATTTGTTGTGCTTAAGGTAGTTAGACATGCACCATATGTTCATTATAAAACGGACAGTTGAGTTTTGGATTCCCCTAACAGTATTTTCTATAGGACTGTTGTGGTGCATTACACTGACTGATATACTTATATTACTTAATCAACAGATAGGGAACTAAAACAATGTGAGACCTGCATGTAAGTTTATGTTGGTCTGAGTTGTTAGATCGTGCTTGAGAGTATGAAACAGGATATGATTCTGCCAATACTCCATACAACTTCAGCCCTAGGACGCCTTGAAACCTTCTACTTGGAAATCGGAATACTAATAGGAGGAAAATCTTTCTTCATTAAGTGAGAAATGCAGTACGAAACACTCGGGTATTTATATTTTTCAGTAAAAGTGAAATGATTATGACATTTATCCAATCGGCATATAGTAGTTTGAAGCTATTGTCCAACCGGAATTCAAGCACCAAGGTTTTGGAAGCTTCTTGCTAACGATTATTAGATGAAATATCTTAGGCTTCTGAAAGATTCGCCTTCCTTTGGGAGCCATTCTAACAAAATTTAATTACAAAAAATATTCGGAGCCCTATGTCACTATAGGCATGAATAATGAAAAGTGCAAACCATTGAAACTATTTTTACTACATCTTACCTTCATTGGATCTAAACCTTCTAATGTTGGTGTAAGCTTTTTGTCCCAGCCAATAGCAACATAATTTACCTGGAAAACCAATGCAAAACAAACGAATTCAATTAATAATTTCCAGTGTAAAAATAGAAATAAAGATTTCTGTTTAAATGGACGTCGTAGACGAACTCCTTCTGTATGTTTAAGAATAGTATAAACTACAGAATATCTAAATAAACTCTAATAATATACTTCTTGCAAAATGCATTGAATTCACCAACTTAACTTTTATTCTTAAGGACAAAGAAAAAGTAGAACATGTCTATTAATACATTGATAGAACCAATTGAAGTTTACAGAATTTTGAATTGTGATAGGTTGTTAGCTTTCTGTACAAGTATGTGTAATATGCGGTTAACAGGCATAATCGATTAGTTACAATAAATGTAAAACTGGAAGAAATTCCCACATTTAGAAATTAAGTACTTCAGAACCAATCTATTCAACGTATTTCGCTTTGTGAACAGTCTTACTACACATGGCCACAATACATATCAATTCAGACTATCAAACTGTGATTAAAACGAATGTGGGCACTAATCAGTCGTTGATTGGTAGCTAGTGTCATAATATCTAGTGTGAATAGTAACTCACAAATAACGTCAAACATGCGATAAATTTGCATCAATTCACATTTTCATTAGTGGTTTGTTCAAACATTTAGACCACTTTTTTCACAACTTTGCATATATATACTAACTATTCGGCTTTAAATTAGCTACAGCAAAGTAACTATTAAAGAAAAATACCCATTGTATCATGAAAAAAAACAAACAAGAATACATCTCATTGAAGCGTATTCTTTCCAGAGAATTCATTTTTACAGCTGTACAATCGGGAATGTATACATTTTACAATAACATTTGTTAATAACAATAAACGAATATAACAACAAAAAAAGAAACGTTATCCACAAGAATCCGAAAATGTAGTTGATTATTCACCAAAATGTCACGGAAGTTATACAACAAAAGAGAGGAAAGTAGAAACGTTCTTTGCAGAGTTTTATTGAGTTTAAGACTAGGGTTAAAGTGGAGGTTGAAAGAACTTCTAATGGATACATAATTCTGGCTTCAGTAGGTGTACAATCAAGGCTTCAGCAATTGAAAGCAGACGAATGATTACTGTCCTTGGAAGGCTTTTGTCGGTTGCATAGATGACTTTATACGAAGAACCTGTTCTGATCAAATGGCTTGTGTTAAGCTTCTAACTGATCCACTGCTACTTCTCAAGCTTGCTGAATGATATTACTCAACATTCAGACAAAAACCTCATCAAACGACTCATATAATGAGCTTCACAGGAGCAAGTGAATTCATAAATGAACATGGAAGTTGCAGATGCAAGAGTTCATCCTTCAGATTGTTGTTAAACAAGAGACAACTACATAACAATAATGTTCTTTTAAGTAAATTAGAAATCCTTCTCTTTGGGTTGTCATCAGCTTTGTCACTGTTGAAATCAATATTCATGTAAATCTTTTTTCGTTTTTGTCAAGGTTTCCGATATTTTTGGCATTTATGCTCATGTCAACAAGCCTAAGTGGATATCTATTTGGAATAAACATTTTTCTTGCGATGTTTACCACTTTATCTATGATGTAAAGACTATGAATTCTTCGGATTTGTGTGGAAAAAGCTGATATGTCAGGCACCTAAAGAAGATTATCTTGGAGAGCTATTTATCTGTACACTATTTCATTATTTTTGGTTGTATACAAGGTGAACATTTATTCCTATTATTATTTAGTCCCCCTCATCCTATCCTCCCATTTGACATATTAACTGTCAGTATGCCATTTCTCATTGATGAACTATGGTTAGTCAATTGTGTATGCGTTACTTCAGTTCGCATTCACTATTGCTCCTATTTTGTGTTAATTTTATTTTCCTGATTGGTTGACTGTGATCAGGTTTTATGTATATATAACGGGATGTGTGAAATATAATATGATTCTATCCGGTTGGTCTATCGTCTTATGTTCTTTTATCTCCGCCTTAGGACTGAGTGGTCATAGGGCAGAAGCACAGTGAAGACCAGACATCCGATTGGCGTACGACATATAAACAGTTAAGTCATAACAGATATAATTCTCACTTTCTATTGATAAAGAACCCAGCAGTCGAAGCCTTATAACTGACCATTCCAAAATTGTTCTCTGTAAATAGACACCCTAAGGGTTTCATCAGGTCTCCTTGTCACTAGTACGTCAATAAAATGGGAGTTAAGTCAATTTTCCACTTTAAGAGAATATTTAATTCCAGGATGACAGTTATTGAAAGTATGTAGGATTTGATCAACTCATATTTACTAATGGAAATGATGTCTCGTCTATGTACTGTTTGTATAAGTGGAGGTATTCAACAGTCGCCTTTAATTGATTGTTGTTTAAAGTGATCATGAAACAATCCGTTAATAATTGGCCTAGGATGACCCCATATCATTATCGTTTTTCTGTCTGTTGAACATAAACTGTATATTAAAAATAGATTGTAATAATAATTCTTTTAAATAGGATATTGGTATTCCGATATTCATCTTGTTATCATTGAAGTATTCGTAAATAAAGCAAATTGTCCCGATAAGTGGGACATCAAATGAAATCACGTCTATTTTCAGCATTCACTTCCTCCCAGACTATCTACGAATTTAAAGGTATCTCGTAGAGTTAGTGGAAATACGAATTTTTTAAAGGTCCTAGGAGATATGCTAATCATTATGTTATATAAAGTGGAACGGAGAACCAGATACGTCGAGGATTCGGCAAAGAGGTAACCCACATTTAAGTATTTTTGGCAAGCAATCTAGGTGTTGTTGAGGCTGTTGATTTATAATGTGTTCATAAATGTTTTCGTTAATTTTGTCTCCTTTTTTCATCTCTTTAAGAACTTCAGCTGGTTATTTTTCTATTATTTCAGTCTTGCTTTTCCTCAATGCTTTATTTACTAAAATTTACAGATATTCGACAACAGATTGGTCATTTTATCAAAGTAGATATTCCGGTTTTTCAAGACATATTACTAGTAGGTCAAGATTATTCATTAGTAATTTGAGTTGTTGTTGGTGTTCAATTGCATAAGGTAGAGAGTTATTGTCTTTGTATTAAAATATTGGTTTTAAGAAATCAAGAGTTGATTTGAATCGTTGAAATTCTTGCTGTGAACTTGGGATGAGGTAACTTGTCTGTTTGATTAAATTTTCAAACTGAGTGTATGTATAAAGTTTGTTAAGTTTATGGTTAATACCATAGAATTTCACTCCTAGAGATAAAGCTTCTAATTGTGCAGTCAACAGAGATACTGGTTGAAAATAATTCTTTCGGGATTATTTGAAAATATGTGTTATTATGAATTCTACTAATAATAAACATACAGGACAAGACTCTAAAAGGATTAGTAATTAAGCAGTATGAAAAGGTATTAAATAATATTAAGATTCGAGATCTATGAGGAAATACAGAAGACCTGTGCCATTCGGACTGATTTTGAGCCATATCATTTAAGGTTTTCAATCATCGGTCACGATTATCGTGTATATTTTATCTAAAATGATCAGACCATTGGCAGCCAACTTAATGAAATAATGATATGCCTTGATTTCCTCCCTACTCCTAGCACTGCATGATGCACGAAAGTCAACAGTAATCAGGCATGTGTAAACATCTCGGTTTTACGGGAAGTATGCAGTTGCGCGATTATTTTGGTTGTGATGTCACTGACTGTAACATTATGTGACATAAGTCTGAATCCGAAGAGAAAAATCAGTCCTAAAAACTAAGCTGATAAATGCGAACTAGTTTAAAACTTAGATCCGACAGTACTTCTTGCCGATCACCTTCGGCTACTTGACACTAAGAAAATATTAAAACAATAACTATCAGAAAAAGAGAAATTACCTTGAAATGATCCAAAAGACTAGCAGGTATTACATACGGTGCATCAATTATCACATTGCTCACATACTATTTAGTGAGAAAAAAACATGCATACGAAGTTGTTAAATGAAGTATATTGCCGATGATAGAGTTAAGCATACTGAATTAACTCAGAAGATTTTAACACAAAAGATCAACGAAGTAACAGTAATTCATATCGTAGTGAAATTACTGAAACTAATGTGAATCGGAAGCTCAGATTTGGTTATAGTCAGTGTTATACATTTGGTGTTATATGCATGTTAACAGTAAGAGGTTAATCGCTAAAACAAATCTACGGCAATACAATAATAATTTAATCTTAATCCTATAAACATTGACATAAATCAATATTCACCACAACTGTTCACTAAAATATAGTCTAAAGAAAGATGAAAGGGGAGAAAAGATATATTCTCCAAATAGTTTCACTAACATACTCAACAGGAGCGTGTACCCACCAAATTCATGAATAAATATATGATGAAAACGAAGACAAACTCACAGAAAACAACACTTGTTAATGGCATTCAGTGTTCATAAGAAACTTTCACAACCTCTTTACCTGTCTTCATCATCATAATACCCAATACGTACATGGCTTGCAAACAGCTTATTACTCTCGCCCAATGGATACGTTTATTATTATCGACGTAATTACTGCCTTTGGTGTTTTTTTTACAACTTCTAAATTTGTGTTGTACTTCTAAGTTTACATGACGAAAACATCCGCTAACAGTTTTTATGGTCTTGATCACTAGAGTTCTTACCATAACTTTGTTAATTCTTTCGCATACCAATCATTTCACTCGTTAGTATAAAAATTTATTAGCAAATGAGTTTAACTGAAAACCTGTTTTGTGAAAAGTTCATGAATCTGTTGCTCAAAAAATGCGCAACTGTCTAAAATGTAGTAGGCAGACATAGATACGCAATCGTAATCTACTAGTAGGCACTGAACCCAATATTAGATAAAAGTACGATTTCAGTGACTTTTAGAGTACCTTTATTTCTAACCATGAAGGTGGTCAGTAATCATACTGACCTGATAGAATCTTTTGTACGTAGAAGTTGCAGTCTCATTTTATAAGAAGCCTTCTTTGTAAATTCACTATGCCGATACTTTAAGAGTAATTTTGTTGAATAACTAAATTCAATATCCATTTATCTATTAACACAGTACTTAATCATTTTTCATAGGAGATAACTCTGCAAAATAAATATTTCAAGACTACCGGTTCCGAAAAGACAAAATATCCACATTTACTAAGATGGTTTTGTGGAAACCTTGTAAAAATGCCAAAATAGCACTAGACAGTGTATTTGCCAGTCTGGTAATACTTTGTAACGTTCTCCATGAACCCAAATAGGACAGAACGAGAGCGTGCTGATAATTTGGATGATGATCGGCTGATAATTTGTTTACCGAAGTTATAATTTGTGTATTCCAGACGGTGAATTTTCAAAGTATACAATACAGCTGTATTCAGTTGATACAATAAACATAATTGTAAAAGAATTACTTACTCGACAGGCAAGTACAGATAACAACCGTTCCTGCAGTGTGAGGATAGATCCGATTTGACCGTTTTCAAACGAGGATGTCTGATGAGAAAGATAAAATACAGTATTAAACTGAAAGTAAAGTGAACAGACAACATTCACGTGTGGATTTAGTATAATATTAAATGTTTTGTGTATACCGCTTCATTCTACTTCATGAAAGCACCAATAAGTCAAAAGATATATATACATATATGATACCTTATTATGTGTAATGACATAAATCATGTTACTTCTATACTGTGACATTTCAACAACATCTATACAAATATAATGTTAACAATAGAATATTAACATGACAACCAATTCAACATTTTAGACATTATCGTAAGGCGAAGATAAGATGCGACTCTTGAGGAAACCGTACTCACAAAAACGAACATTGATGATACTGTAAGTGATGTTATGTTAAGAGTATCAAGAACCTGCATTAATATATCTCGTTTTAAAGGGAGGTGACATTTCACGAAGTTGATAGAGGAATTTGGGCGGTACGAATATAGAACTTTCATGAAGCTCAGCTGCCTTCGTTATATAATACTAAATACTCATCAAACAATTCAAATGTATATCGCTAACTTTCTGACATGATCTCCAGTTATGTATATGAATTTAAGTGTATACATGATAGTAATTAGTTAGAATAGATTGAAAGAGCTTTGATTAAGCTTTCTGAACATGTTCACAAATACCTGTATTCGAAAGAAAGTAATGTTGAAGGTAACATGATTACGTAATATTGCAGTTATTTATTAATAAGTAAAGGTAAATTGAATCCTTCGAAGAAAGACAAAAGAGGGAGGTAAATCATACCTTAAAATAACGAATGAAGCACATCAACGAAGAAAATTAAGTTGAATCAGCTAAGCAATTTTATTTTCCACTGTCATCTACTAAAGTTGTACAACTGAAATATTAGTCTATTGAAAAATTCCAAAATCTGAAGCAACACACGGTTGCGTAATGGTCTAAACGTAAAATAAAAATTCCAAGATGGTGATAATTTATGTTTCAGCCTAAGGTCAGCTACTGACTACTTTTGAATATAAATGACAGGTTTTAGCTTTGTAATTGGAATGATTTATGTAAATCTCAGGATGGCAGAACGGTAAGGTTCATTGATTACTTTGAATTCACGCATTTTATCCACCCTACTTTCAGTAAATGATGTTTAAATCGCAGCAATCATGTTTTTTGAGACGCAAGTTCTTCAGAATATGTCTAATGAAGCTTGAAATATCTAACTATTGATCCCTCCAATGTATCTACTTTTGAAGTACATGTAAATAAAGTGGAAGATGACATATGACGAGTATTTGTCAATTTATGAGTTAGTAAACATCGTGACGTATATATTAGGACCAATCTTGTAACAGGAAACTTCTTATCTCAAGCCACTTTAAGTCTTTAATTAATTTTCCTGAAGATGTGATAATATTTCTTCTCAGGTTTATCGAATTCTATCCTTGGGTGGAATTCACTGTTGCACTTATTTGAAAATTTTCATGGATGGCCATTTTGTTGCAGACACTTTTTAATGTTGCATACTATCCAAGTTTTTCTATCGAGAATAATTGTAGCTCTGTAACAGAGTGATTTCACATTCAATCATTCATTCATCAACAACGTAGAACTGGGCACATACGCCCATAGGGTCAAGTTGCTATATCACATTAGCACTACGAGATTAAATTTAGAGGTAACACAACAACAGAATACAAGAGGGTAGAGTAAAGTAAATGAATGCAGAAAAGAACAATAGAATATAAGATCTAGATGAAGGTGAAAAGTGAATACAATTGCGCCACTGTGACCGATTTTGAGCCATATCGCCCAGTGTCTCCAGCCATTCATTGAGATTATTACGCGGGCCCCTACCAGGTAATCTGCATCTGCCAACATGGCTTAAACTAACAATCAAAGACTTCATGAACTGATGCCATGTTTTGGCTTGGCCACCTTTACCCTTTTTTCAACCCTGACGAACCCATTCAAGGATGGCATATCTCATGACGATTCGCCATAGGCTCTAACTCGACCGGTGGTGACAGAGTAGAGAGCCTTTATAAGGTTTATTTACTTTTGACGTACGCCTTACAATGACAAACATTGCCACAAGACTTCATGGTCTACAAAGTCGAAACCTGCTTTCAAGTCAAGAAATACAACTATAGTCGGACGTTGGTACATATGTCTATTGTCGAGAATCTGGAGTGATTTCACTAATCTATAATAATAACTTAACAGATAAAAAAATGTGAAAGTTTAGATAGTATCCTCTCCAAGTGTTTTAAAAAGAACAAACACTCAATAAATAATGAATACATTATGAATATCATTAAAACGTTCAAAATAATTAAGAACCAACAGAGCCTATTGTGAGGAAATGTTTAAGATCAGACCAATATGGATAGTAGGAAGACGTGATAAACTTCTTGCTGTTGAAAAATATAAATGGAATGATATAATCTTATTTGTAACATAATCTTATTGATGCCTAAAAAATCAACTCGACTGTAATTCAATTAAAGGCCGTCCAACATGCAACCACTTATTATTTTCACTATAAATATTTAAATCGTTATGTCATAGCCGTTAGTGATTTCCCATTAAATTATATAACCAGTCGTTCTCGATAGTTTTTTTCCCAACATAGGAGTGTGCAGCAAAGTAAGGTTTAATATGTTCAATACCATATCTCATGAATTCTTTCAATGATAATTTCCGCTTCAGTTTCAAACCCTATTTTTTTTTAATCACATTAATCTTTGTAACGTTTGCAATTGTTAAATAACTTAGAAATAGAACGTATTCATTTTATCCTGTTGTTCTTACTCTGTTGAAAATAGCACTTAGTATTACCACCAATAAACAAAACCCTAAAATCGTATGCATAATAACAGGGAGAAGTTTATCTAGTGAAAAAAAAATTTGACTGATCAAGAATTACTGTCAGGTCACATATATTGAACGTAATAATAAAACTCTGATAATGGACATAATGCCTCTTAGCAAACACTAATAGTCTGTCATACATTTAAGTTGGATTGTGACTGGCAGGCGGAATCCAGGACGCGCGTTTCGTCCTATTTGGAATTCATCGGCTGGATGTACCTGCATCCCAATGTTGATGTTCACACTGGGATTCGAACTCAGTCCGCTTCGTGCCAAACGCCACTGCGTTCACCACTAGGCTACTGTGTCCAGACTTGCGTAATAACGTTATATCGAGGCAATCCGCTCAGGATGCACATATGGAAACAGAGACTGACTAATTTCAGTCCATTACAAATCAACAAGAAAATACAAACTTAACCTAATTACTAATAGTCTGTATTTTCGAACACCCTAAAAGAATAGAACATCTATCACTCAACATAACAATCCGTATTATTACTAAGTCCTTTACGAATTGTAGCTCATTGGCTTTATTAAACAACTTCCAACAATCGACTACATGTTAAGATCACGTTCCATCCAGATTAATTTATTAGAATAGAGACTAACTAGAACTCATAGGTTTGAACACCAATGTGTACCTGGTTATTAAGTTACTTTAACTAACTTTTTACGTTTGGATTAGTCACTTGAACAACAAAATAAATACATACGAGTAATAACTAAGGATTACTTCATTTCCCTACGACAATAAGTATGAAACTTAACACTCACCTTATCTGAATGTAATCCAACTAAAAGATAATTGCCAAGTTTTAAGCATTCTTCAAGGAATGATAAATGACCGATATCTAGTTTAATTGTTTTATTTACAAATCAATGTATATGGAGATATAATGGTTAAGGAAATGTTATATTCAATGACAATAGTTAATCCAATTCACTTTCAACTATAATATTTCATAATTTAAACAAAAAGATTGAATATTAAAAATAGAATAATTGTCGTTTAGTTTAAACCACAAACAAAAATACAGTTTAGAGGAAAAGCCTGAAGAATTTTGAACTATATGAGTGAGATTTATACTTCTGTTGAAAGTATAATGCAAGTACGATGGAGTACAAATCAAAGCTTGATGACAAAGGTATAATCAAAGCCGTTTATTAAATGCAAAGAATCAACTATCATACCAAATTTAGTGAACATTACTTTGATTATGTATGTTGTCACACAAAAATGTATGATTAGGATATACTAGTACTTGATTGGACTCACAAACTAGATATCCTCAGTGTTCCTCTTGATTTGGTATGCACATATGTTTTCATAACCCAATAATTTGTATTTATCCGGTATGTTACATGCATACCATGCTCCTGCATTTGAAAACGTCGTCACTGAAGAAGAATCTGACTAGCGTATTGATGGTTTAAAATTATATCGTTCAGTAGGTGACAGAGAAAAACCAAATACATACACTTCAGATACTTTAACTGCAGAGGTCAAACTAAGTAAAATTGGGACCAATTTTCTCAGCCCATAAAATGTTCGCTTGAGAAAGTTTGCCTTATTTATTAGTCATACGCTGATACTGTCAATTTTTGGATATAGGAAAGGCTGTCTATACAATACCGTTGGGTTAAAAACTTTGTTGTTAAGTACACGTTTACTTTCAAATCTCGTCACCAGTGTGAGTTATCTCGACAACTGGGTAATCATAAAATTGAAAATGTGGATGCAGTTGTTACTTTTTTCTCTGAGTGAATGTGAATAACATTTTAGCCCATATAATGTAAATATCTCAAGTAACTGACAGTCAAGTTGTTAACTAAACTTTTCGGGATTGTTTTACAGCACATGTTTAAATTTATTTGAAGTAAATGGCTACATGGATTACTCAGGAAAAATTAAAGCAATCTCATCAGTGATGTTGATCTTTATTGTATTCTATTATCACTCTGCACCCAGTCAAACGGAAAAACTGAAATATTTGTAGATAAATTTAAGTACCTATTTATTACAGCAAAGAGGAAGAGAACGATAAGTGAAAAGTTAGATGACTTTCTGTTATCTCACCGGCAAACGCCAAACTCATTAACCCTGAATTAATTGTTCGACCAGAAATTATATTTGATCGGAAGGACAAAACTGTCATGATTTGTTCAAAATCAAACAGACAACCAATAGACGACTAGTTTAATCACCATTAAGGAGCGAAACATCAAACAATTAGAGTAAACCACAAGGTATACATACTTATGATTTCCTATATTTACCTCTTCAGTGAACTGTCAACAGAACGCTAGAACGAAGAGGAAATGTGGTTTATATGGTACAGGTAAAAAATATCACAATTAGGCACAATCTACCAACTGCATTCGAGAATATTTAGCAAAACCATAAAACAGCATGAAACATGAGTGCTTGAAATACTTTGGAAAGCAACTGCTTTAAGAAATTTGTTTGAATATTAGCGAATTATGCATGTCTTCCAATTTGCTTTGCTCACAAACAGAACAATTACATGGTAATGTTTGCTATGAGAAGATGAAGTGTTTTGCACTCTTGGTAACATCGTATAAGCCACTAATCTCATTAAAGTGATCAGTGTTCTAAATCACCTCATTTAGTATCGTCAAATTATGCAGAAGAATTAAGTAGCATTCACTTTATACTCATGTTTACTAAGAACAAAAACTCAAAGGTATCTTTTTTTATTTAACATTACGAAATTATATTCGCCACGAACTGAGGGATGTTTTCCAATTAGTCACCAATGTGATTGAGGAAGGCAACTAACATCCTGGACAATGCAGTTGCAGGTATCTACCCATATTCAAAGTCAAAAAAATCACTATTTATAAATATTATAGAGTTGATAAAAAACAGTTGGCTGTATTGCATATAGGCTTTTGAACATAAAGGATACGGAATAGATCAAATGTGCCAGGTATATACACCACAATATCACTGCTACCAGGTTCACGAAACTGACCAGAACAAAATTGGCTTATACGTAAAATATTAGGCATATATGTCATACCACCCGTAGACCAAATTGAAACACTAATTGAGTCTGTAACATTGTCTTTAGTATGATTTGAATTTAAGCTAGGATATATAGGTGACAAGGTTTCATTTGTCTGTAAATTGAGAAAACAATAAATAAACATACAGTATATTAAAAGGAAAAAAATGAAATAGGTGAAAACAGTTTCATGAATCACATCTCAACATGCAATTAATAAACGGTAAACAATAACATAGTTGTTAAATAACTTAGAATGCTTTCAGGCTTCCAAAGAGAACACAACACAACTCGCTTGTATGTATGTATGTATAATCAACATAGAACCTGGCACATGTGTGCATCGATTCAAGTTGCCATTACCTCCATGGCACCGCAAGATTAACACCACCACCATTAGTAGAAGTTACTTCAATAAAATAAAATAATAATAGTAACAAGGAGTGTGAACATATAGAATACGGTTCAGCGTACAATGAAAGTCACGGAATAATTTAAAGTTCATGATCTAAGGGAGGACAATGGGTGAATATATCTGCGCCATTGGGACCGATTCTGGGCCATGTCACTCAGTGCTTTTTGCCACTGGTTACGGTAATCGCGAGGAACACAACTCTCTTAAGCACCGTCATATAAAATTTAATATTTCGATTTTTAATGACGTTTCATGAATTTACGAGAAAAATGATGAACGTGTACCTTAGCACTGATTAAATGCATATTACTGTATTAATTTACAAACCACATTTATTTTGCTTGTATGATACATAGATACCAGTTGCTTAGAAGTTTCGGCTGTTGACAGTGTTTTATGTAACTGAATTTTTAACAGTATTTTGGATGAATGTTTTCAAGTTGTATTGGGTAAAGTTTTATTATGATGTAAGTTTCAATGGATTAACTCAAATTATGGAAAAAGCCCAATCTTGTAGACAATGTACGCACATAATACTTAGAAATTTCGAGATGTAATTCACCGTTAGTAGACAAAGGAGTTCAGTATTATGGATAGAAATATTCATAACGAATACTGATACATTCTTGAATCGGAAAGCATGAAGTGACAACATAGAATTTTTATAAATGACCCTTATTATTTGGATTGTCCTATGAAACAGAAACTGGACTTATCAACATCAAAGGAGGTTGTCCTGTAAGTTTGGCTAACACATGTAGCCGCAATCAGGAATATGTAAGAAATGTTAGGCTTTGGATATCCTAAATACAAAGTAACTTAAATCTAGTTAGAATTCATCCGAGCTAGAATCCATACATTCACTACATAATGCGTTGAAATAATTTAGCAACATGACGAAACGTTATGTAAACAATTAAGCTTCGTGAACATCCACTTGGAAACAACATTGGTCATAATTATGGTATGTTGCTAGGTGCATAGTGTTTTTTGTGCATACTCATAAAACTAAATTAATGATTATTCTATACATTGTTGACACAGAAATAAATGAGTAGGCACCATGTGAGGCTAAATATATGAGCACTTACAACTTATTACACAAAACAGAAGTAAATATTGTCCCTAAATATCGACCGTAGCTCCTGCCTTGACGTGGTGGTCAGGCTTGCCTATTGTGATGACTCAACCGAACTATATTGACTGAAACGCATGTCCCACTGGGTTCTATCTCTCCAGGCAGGACTGCTGGAGAGTGAAGAGACTAAAGGCAGCAACCCTTGGATAACCAGCATCTGCAGCGATACTCTCTTCTCATAAAGGAAAAGGTCAGAGAAGGTGTTATATTTGGCGATTAAATAAGATTAACGAACTTTAAGAACTGTTTTAGAAGACTATTTCAATTATTCTAGTTGCTTGTAAAGTTAACATTTTATTTCAATTACTGTTAAGTTCCCCCTGCCCCATCCTCCCGTTTAGCATATTAACTGTTCTCATTTATGAATTACAGTTAATTGATTGTGTACACGTTAACTCAATTCATTACCACTGTCTCCCTTGTGTTGTATTGATGATAAATTCCTAATTGGTTAACTGTGACCTGGTCTATGTGTAAATAAAGGAACGATTGAAATATAATATGATTTATATAGTTGATGCATCCGCTTGTGTTCTTCCTATTCTGATTTGGGACTGAATGGATATCGGGTAGACGTGCAGCGACCAGATAGGTGCTCATTGGCGTTTTTTATTGTAGCTTTGTGTGCACAAGGTCACATCAATTATTCGGTATTATCTTCACCGTAATAATAGTTCATATTGACGTCATAACGGAAGGTCAACCCTAAAATTGTCAAACTTCATCATACCCAAAGATTTCCATTCCCGAAGGTAAGGATTTTGAAGAACGGAGCTACAAAAACCCCCGTAACAAGGTCGTGTGTTTGGCTCAAAGTAGTTGTCTCTTGGGCTCCATGATCACTCTCCTAGGTCACTAGAACCAACACTTACCCAGCTTCCTTTTCAGGTCCCTCAAGAAGTAACATCCTTTCATGGTTTAGAGAGCCAGTAAGTGATAACCGCCCTCATACTTCTTCTAACAGCACACGAGATCATTTTGTTCGACATCAAATCCCACCCTTAATTCTTAATAACTCTCAAATTTCACTCGCTAAAGAAGAGTCATCTTACTGGTTTAACTATTTTCAATAGCCTAGGCTTTACAAACAGGCACCAAACTAATCAAGCAAGCAGCACGCAATTCTAATACAAAAGTTAGCGTTTTAAAAAATAGATCTACATTAGTCCAACTTCAAGATGGGTAACTGAGTAGTATATATCGATATGACTCAAAGTCTAGTAATTGGCTACATACATAGTGCAATAATGTTACAATAACAAATCAAATCTACAAGGACATTTACCTTACAAGGATGAATAAATTTATCTTTATTTTTAAGTACAGAATCTAACGACTGTGTACGTCGAATTGAATGCTCTGTACTTGAACTAAGCTGTGATGCATAAGTACCTTGATCTTGTAATTGTTGTATGCGTTTTAACATTCTGTATGAATAAAAGAAAGATTAGTTGAATATGGGGAAAATTTTAAGGGATTCTTAGGAGACGTAGATGTCTTCAAAAAGAAAATGATATATGTAAAAATTTAAGTGATTGAAATCAAATAGCTCTGTCTAAGTAGAAAGCTTGGTTCAAGCTTCTTTAGAAAAATAATTCTGACTTTTAACCATAACGATAAAAAAAAACTAGTTTCTCAGTGATACAATTTATTAGGAAAACACAGATACCTGACTTAGTCTACATATTTATCGTAGGATTTCGAAGTTACGATACTTGTAAATTATGTACATGCAGTAAGTTTGTGATCAATCAGAGGAACGTTTGGTTATGTTGAATTAATTCAAAAATTGACTATCAATACATAAAACATGTAAGAATTACCGTATTCAGACAGGTTTGATCTGTTTTCAGTGCATGATTAATCCTTATCTGCATCGGTATCTTTCTTTTTTCACATGTTCTCGACTCTCCAGTTTAGAGCTGGTGTCATCACTTTAGTCAAAACGATTTTATAGTAGTAGAACGACTACTGACAGCTTGTATTGAAAACTATCTTCAAAAGTATATAAACCGTTTTCAAAGTCTCACTACTTACGTTTACTAATTCGGTTAAACATGACAGCTATTTAAAAATTCTGTAGACTTATGACACATACTGTGCTAAAATTATCCTTCTACAGTGTTACCGAGTCAAATAATAAACAAACGTGCAAATATCTCAACTAAATACACAAAAATTCCCCCTCGATTCAAAGACAAATCATATAAATGTATGGCATTCAAATAATAATTTACACATACAAACAGACATACTAACCTTGACACCAACGCTGTAGTAGAAATGCCTTCAGTTCGTTTTACTTCTCTAAGACAGTGATGAAAAAACCACATATAACAATGTAATTTCGCAAATAAATTCACTCAAGATACAGTGATAATCAATTAGTTATATTGAGAATTGCTACTATTAATAACCAAATATTGAATGGTACATACTACATGGGTTTTTTTTACCATTAGTTAAGCATAAATATTATTTCAATTGGAAGCATTTTCTCTAATATCTGAATACAATATTCAAATATCATGATCGAACATATCAAAGACAGATAATAATAGAATATCATTTTGCCAGTAATTATTTTTAAAAAAATCTATACACAAATAGAATAAACAAATACTATTAGTGATCAAGCATCATCATCAACAATAACCGGGATGGTATCCAAAACCTTCGTCTTATTATGAGACTCTTCAGAAGTAGGTATCCAAAATCACATCAGAGATTGAACTCGAGGACTACAGGTTTTATTTCAAACGCTCAACTATCAGCATCAATGGTAGGATACTCACTTCAATCAATTTATGAAGCAAAACGAAAAGCATCTAATTTGTTAGGTTGGTGATTTCGACTGTACTCTATCTGCTTCACTTTAAGAAGGCAAGCATTATTACTACCTTCCGCTACAAATATATTTTAATCCTGTTATTATTAAGGATATCTATACACTCTCGTTCAATTATCCTGAATCGCGCTCTGCCTACTTTAGCTTGAACATCCCAATAATATCACTATTACTCACGACCAAAATTAGGCTAATAAACCGGTTGAGTGACGTTAACAAGCTGACAATAATACATTCAAAGTAAGTCTTAATAAATAACCAATCCGCGAGCATAAGTAAAAATGTATTTAGTTCATTTTTATCCTGCGCTACGAAAATTCTTGCAGAAATCCACCAGTCGACATTTTCCAAATAGGTTGAAAATAAGGGCACAAAGATGTAAAGCGATCAAATATTGATATACGGAGATTACAATAGTGCGTAATTGACATAATTTATCAGGGTACATAAATCATTAAAAATAAATAAACAAGCAGACTCTTTTGTTAATGCTATACCATCAACAGATTGAATCAAATCTATATAAATGAAACGTTACTACTGACTTTATTGACTACAATATGCAATATTGAGTTATGCAACGGCTCAAACCATGTCATTATTTTTATGATCTAATTAAATATCAGGCATTTTTTCTCTTGCTTCTTAATTAAGCTCTGCTTATTCTACTCCGTTAGTCACTCTGCTTGTTGTATTTAGAGAAAGAATAACAAGATTTGTTGAATAAATGAATTCATCATATTTCGCGTCATTAGTTGCAAACGGCCTAAAGTTTTAATTAGTAATGTTATAAATAAATCTTAAAACTATGTAGTTACTGATAATGAGTTCAAGCTATAATTATGATGATCGACAAAACCAGAAAATGATACCAAATATATAACATAATAGTCAAGATAAAAAGCATTCATATATAAAAGTAATAGGTGGTGTCATGAATACAAATTACCAGAAAAAACAACAAAAAAAAGTTAATAAATGAGCGATTATGTAATCAATCCATAAGAATTCAAAACCAATATCATGAGTAAACGTCAATATAATAAAATGAAATAAAATGGCCATGCAATATGTAACAGTACAATGACAATTATTTCACTATAGTAATGAAAGGTTTATCACGTTTTCTTCTGTTTACAAAGGTCAAGTTAAAAAAGATTATGAAAATGGCTTCTACAAAGTAAATGAAAGTGTTCATCGTTTATTAATTATTTTAAACGTTTTTGTGACAATCACCATACATCCACTTTTAGCAAGGATCTGGCTATTGTACTTGTTAATACTTTCTTTCGCTCTAGGTAGACATCATGAGGAGTATGTAAACATAATCTTATGGTTCGAATAACATAGTCGATGACATTAGGCTTCCACTTGTAAAAACTGATAAATATATAGAATTCTTACAAATCATTGCACATTTGTTAACCTACGCCTGTAACTTTCTACCTTAATCAATACCATTGCGTAAACGTGATAAAGGTATGTAGGTGCGTATTATTTTCTAACAGTCAATATAGCTTTTACGTACTATTTTCTCTAAATGAACTTGATAGAACATATGAAGTCATATTATTTTTAGATAAGCGTTGTCCTTACTTCACTAAATTATACAAAAAATAAGATTATCTAAAGGCAATTAGTGTTGAATTCTTTGTATTACGTTTATGTTTACGTGGTGTTCGAATACACTTTGCACTCAGTCTCCAAACTTTTAGTAATAATACTTACTTGTATCGATTCGCTGCTTTAACTTCTCCATAGGGATCTGAACCATCATTGGAAACCACTAAGTCGTCTACAGTTAAAAGGATTGAATATAGGTTTGTTAATGCAATCAAGGATTTGCTAGTAAGCAGTTAAAACTTGGTGGAATAAAAAGCATGAGGTGACATAGTTTATTATTTACAATGAATAAGTGAATGTAAGGACCAAAATCATTTCGATCATAAAAACCAAAAAGTTGGAACTGTGAATGCGGAAATCGCCGTTAACAGATGTATAAAATTCCTAAGAGATAAAGTTAAACACATAATCAAGAGTGAAATATATAAGAACCTGTCATTATGGGTTTCTGAGCAACTATCAGTTTAGTAGAAGTTTCAATCTGTTTTTCATAACCCTTTAATCTAGGTTGATGGAGCATACTACTGACGTAATTAATAGATTTTGTGCCAGGATTCGTAAAGATTAACCTCTATTCATGACCGAATAAGTACTCAGCTGATGCTTTTTGAATGCATTAATAACTTTCCCATTTTCGAACTTAGATCTGAGAGATCTTTCTGCTATAACTACACCACTACACTCCGTAAAAGAAGTGAAATGTATGCTTTTACAGACGCATGGTCGGTTATAAAGTACGTACTTCTGAAAAAACGGAAGTCTTCTAAGCTTCTATCAACGTTGGCTGATGGGGACATGATCTCTTCATATGATTACTTAAGACTCGACATCTATTATAGTCTGTACCCATGATGGCAGTCACGTGAGACACTATCTCTCCTTATACCTAAAGTATGTACTTACTAGGAAGAAGCGATTGTTTATACATAATTATAGAAAGCGATTTCTATTATGTTTATGGAGCTGGGATGATAGAAGACCCATCAAATGCTTTTTAACATGACAGTATCAATCGGCTATGATCATCATATCTGAGTGCCAACTTTGTGGAAATCGGAAACCCCATTGTAAAATTTATTTTTTAATCCATCAAAGCTGTAGTCAGTCGTGGGGTAGACGAAAACAATAAAAACGTAATAGTGTGTATCTATATTTCCGATTTTTACGGTACCACTCAGACGAATAATAAGTAGCAAACTGATGTCAGAAATCCAGTAAAGTGCGTATTCAGCTCTAGAACTACTATATCCACACCGGCAGATATACGATGACTTGAAGTCAGGCATTCAGATATACGAAGAGTAAATCGTACTGGTACTTCATACTGGCTAAATGAAGTCGTAAGTGACCATCCTAGGATCATGTATACGTACACCGATGGTATGAGGTTCTTGAGTCACAGCTAGTGAAGCATGTTCCACAACATGATATGCAACTTGACCAATCAAAACTAAAATATGCTATTTAGAGTACGCACGTGTGTATGTATGCACAGCATAGAACCTGGCACATGTGTGCCAGGTGTGTTGCCACACCTCAGTAGCACAGCAAAATGAACACCAAATTAGTAAAAGTAGTAGTTACTTTAGCAGTGGTAAGTAAAAGTGTGGACACATAGGTCATGATACACATAGAAAAAAACAATCCGTGGAAAGAAATGTATGAAGTAAATTCAAGCCCACGATTTTAGGAAAGACATAGACAATGAATGCACCTGCGCCATCCAAGTCATGTCACACAATCTCTGACCATTGGTTACGACGGTCGTACAGACCGAAACCAGGTAGTCTGGATTCAACAACATGGCTCAGACTAGCTCATGGATTGGTGCTACGCTTTGGTTTGACCGCTCTTAGCTTTCTTCCATCCTACCAAATATCAGTAAGCATCGCGCGTCGAGGTAATCAGTAGTTAGGCATACATAATACATGTTTCAACCATTCCCAGTCGGTTGACAACCGCTTTATTTGATTAACTACTTTTCCCTAACACCCTGTGTTTAACCTCATTATTACTTACCTGGTGATCCCAACAAAGGACAGCGATATTGTGAAGCTGTTTAAAGTGAGATTCCAAAAGCCTATAGGAGCGTTTAATGAACCTGAGTAATTTATCACTGGTGGTACATGCGAAAAAACCCGAAAACAAGATAACATAAATGTTGGTGAGATCTGATTATGATCACCAGTGCTGTCAGAGGTATGAGGGTAAATGTCTCCTTCTAGTTGCCCATGATGTGGAAGGGAAAAAAACGAATAAACAGCTGACTTACCTTGAACTTACAACAACTAGCACAACATACCTCCATGTACACAGAAATCACAAGAATGTTTCTCCAAAGTTTTTATGTAAGTAAAGTATGGAGCGTCTTCCACAACCTACAAAGTAAGGTTTTTAGTTTTTATGTTCATGTTTGTCAGACAATAAGCTTGAATAAATAAAGGACTCGGAATTACTGTTTAAGACTGGACAGTTTAAGTGCTTAAAATAAAGTCAAAAGCGAAAATGATGGATTTTATAATACATATACCTATAACATGTAACAAATTTCGTTAAAATGTGTTTAAAGTATAGGCACTTAATAGTTACCTTTATCATTTCCTGAGTATGAATTTCATGAAACAATTCATGAATACAAGTATCAGAATTAAATTATGCATCTAGCGATAAGTTAAATCCACTAAATTAAAAATGTATGATACTACATAAGGACCTCTATAAGCATCGTTCCCTATTCAGTTAAAACATGGGAAACTATGGATCTAAAATGTGATCTATCTTAAACTCGAGAAAATTACTGAAGGAAAAATACAAAGTAGTAACAGCAGAAATAACATCAGGAGTGAAAGAGTGGACATGAATATGATCCAAGAACAAAGAACCAATCCGTGGAATAATATAAAATAATTTTAAGTTTAGTAAAATACACAGACATTATATCATTGTAAGTTGACTGGAAGTGTTTTCGTATGCATCAAAGAATAAAATCATGCAGTAAACCAGATGACATTGTGAAACCACAAAGCCAAATTACACATGAAAGATATATCCACCTAAAAATATGCTAGAAGTAAATAACAAGAGGAAAAAGCTTCCAAAATTAGGTGCGTATAACCATTCTATGAATAGGGCAAAACAACTTGGTGATGACGTTTTTCGGGTGGAATATATACCAGTTTGTACGCAGTTTTGTAACTGGACTAGACATTTGTACGTAATTCTGTTTTAACCACGACTAATGCGAAGTCGAGTTTGTACACAAAAAACATGCAAGAAATCTTACCTCGTCTACCCATTTCATGGCTCTGATGAGTCGATAACGTTCTTGTTCATGAAAAACTGGTGATCCCTTGTGTTTGGTAATTTCTTCTAAAAAAAAAACATTAGTAAATATAGGAATTGATTTTAAAACAAATGTGTAGACCTACTATCAGAGTGGATTCCGACAATAAGCTGGTCACCAAGAGATTTAGCTTGGCGAAGAGCATTGGCATGTCCAAAATGGACTAAATCGAAACTATTTAAAAAATGTATCACTTCCATTTCTAAATAAATAAAATATAATTACCACCCATCAACCCAAACACGGATGGGCTTTTTGTTATTTGAAGATTGACTGTGCATGTTGATTTGTCAGCTGAAATTGGGAACTTAGATGATGATTAAGCACAAAACTCACTATGAATTTAACACAGATGCTATGGTGAATCTAACAAATTGTGGAAGACAATTTTTACCAGAAAATACAGCGCATAGTGATGGAATTATATGTAGAGAGAAAAGGGTATAATGAAAGAGGGAGCAGTATAAATGCGTAACTCTAAAGGAAGTAAGTCATATTACGTCGTTTTGAACCGAACAACCAGGATTTCCAAGGTCATTAAAAGTATCTAACTGGTGTAATGTAGTAATGCCAGTTCAATATTGTTATAGCATCCAATATATTTTTGTCATAGTCTAAAGTTATCCCGACGTTAATTTGAATTTGCGCTTCTTCTACCTTGATGACGAGGTTTACGTTAGTTTTAAAGTCTACGTAAAGCATGTCGGTTGTTGTCCTGGCTTATGTTTTCAGTTACATTCAGTTCATGTTGTCAAAGCACCAGATGGTGTAAAATACTGAGGTGCACCCGATATATGACCAAGTTGGGCTTGCGGTATTACCAGGGCAACTTCTAACGATTGAACCCACTCGTATGAATGAGGATAAACCAGAAGGCACGAAGGGTGGTAAAGAACTTATATTTGGTTGTGAATGAAGCGGCGATGGAAAAGCAACGTCTAGGCTGGCAAACTAGAGAGAGATGCTTTCCACGGTACGGCGAGACGTGATCTGGTAAGGATGCGTAACAGAGCGCCTTCAACTAGTAGTGTCTGCCAAAACAAACATGGTCAGCATCAATGTCGAGGACCTATGTAACTATTTATTTTGGGGATTATTTACCGCTACAGTGCCTACTAACTGTGTGGTATTTGCAACGTTCTATTTGCGAAACAAGTTATTTCACGGTCTTGATGTCTATGCTAGTTTTGATCATTCTATTCGTCAAATTTTCGACTGTTCAAAAGACATTTCATACATTAAAGTTACGCTTGAGTTTTTATATTGGTTGTATGTTTGTTACTTAGAGCCTTGTTTCTTTTTCAACGCTGTCAAGATGCTGACTTTGCATAATCTTTACCCGAGGCCGGTGGGAAACCAAACAAATACTACAAGAATTAATGCATTACCTACAGTGACAGATGACCCGTTTTACAGATATTCTGAGTATACTACTCAGTATCTACATACGTACAGCAGTTTACATTTAAGTCGCATATTCAGGATACTCATAAGGGACAATGAAGCGCAAGTGTCTCTAGAATAACAGAGTGAATTAGAATATCTTCAAAAAGTATTAATCAGTTAAGTCTTCTTCTTTATAATATCAGTCGTATGGAATCTGAAGCAACATTGTCCCAGACGTCTTAAGCCAATACAGAGTGCAACCGCTTTTCAATAATTTTGCACAAGCAGTTCTAAACTTGTAGTCCTCACAGACAAGAACAGGGGGATGTGTCAATTTAAGTACTCAGAAGTTACGGAATTAATACTTAATACAAACAAATGAATCATTCAAAAAGTATCTCTAGTATAATTTTGAGATGACTATAATGTGAATGGTTATTTCTAAAACTGAGGCGAAGAATCCTGTACAACGGTCTAATTCGAATGGTCTGCGCTATAATCAAACATTTCAAACTTGCTGTTATTGATATTAACTTTATGGATTCTCCTTGTTGAAGTTCATCATTTATCATGGCTACAATTTCATCAGTATAAACCAAAGTTCAAGCAGCTCCCCGATTTTTCTTGCAACTTGAGTGGTTTTGTGTAAAAGATACCCTTCCTTTGTACTCTCAAACGATTCTTCCTTGACTAATTCCAATTCATCCATAATAAGCTTGGTCCACCGTCTAAAATTCCATGAAACACAGTCAATATGAGATTTGTATGAGAAGCACACCTGTGGGCACTGTATAACGTGTGTACATATATAATGTGCCGGCAAGGATACTAATGTATTCTAAACATTCTGCAGGTGTATAAATCATCTTGAGTCCCAACTGCTAGTTCTTGACTTCAATCACTAGAAGAAACTTGTTTTAAATATTTTGTTTAAAGGATATCTTTCTGCTTCACCTATGATAATCCCAAACCTAGGGAACCACATAATCTGTCAACTTTCCCAATAGTAACGTCCTATTATCTAGTACCGTTTATCTCTTGTTTTAATCGATTATCCCATAAATAGTTCGTTCAATCGCTTGGCTAGGGTATATTCTCTGCACAAGTTCTGTTTCATTTGCCCGCTCACTTGTTTGCAATATTACCCAATGTAAGTAAATCGTCCAACTACATTTTTGTATGTATCTATTAAACAATGACATTTTTGCCAATCTTAAACATTATTTCTCAAAACCTGTTCACAATACAAATTAAAAGAATACTTTAGGCTTTCAGACTAAATAGGATCGACTTACAAAACGATGTCAATTGATATTGGTATTAGCATACCAATACAAGTAGAAGTAAATGACCAGAGCATGAAGCCACACAGAACAGCAAGTTTTAAAAAATTCCTCAGTTAATTTAGCAGTTTTATGGGTAACACTGATGAACCTTGGTCAACAAAAGCAACATTTCGCGACCTGGAAGGAAACTTTCAAACGTTAAAATTAACAAACAGCCAAAGCTGTAAGCAACGTGGTCTGTCTATGCTCTGAGAAATGAGTAAAACTTTGCTTATGAAAATATTTTTATCCAACTACTAAGTACAGGTTCACGATAAGTCGACTGAGGTCATAGCAATTAGTAGAGCTTCTTGAATCGCTAAAACCCACATCAGATCCAAATATTTTTCGTAGTTATAAAATCATTAACTTGTGGAAGCGATCTTCTGACGAGAAGTGAGCAGTTTACAAGGTACGAAAGTAAACTAATCAATTATTAGCGAGATCCCAGCATGATCATCACCAACTAATTAAACTTATTTTAGAAACATTGTCCTGAGTGTTACTGAACATGAGGCTATGTTGTAGAAGTCATCACTTGTGAAATGACAGAATGTGCTGCAATGGAGTCTGGGATCATTGTTGCTTGCGAATTGTTAGGTACAATTGTTGTGTACGAAGCGGTTCGAAAAGCCGTGTGAAGGCCAAAAGCGAATGATTTCTGTAGACGCCGATCTTGACAGACCCATCAGTTTTGTGGCGTCTCAGAGCCTGCGTTCTCTAGACGTTCAGTCGACAACTGACTAGAGCAATGTAGAGACAACAGGAGTATGGCATAATATCCAGTATCCATGTTATGATTGATTTGCTGGCTGTTGTTAGCTGAGAGTTGGTGTGTGTATCATATAGTGGTGAGTTTTCTATAATTAGAAGCTGTCATATTATTAACTGTTGATTCTTATGCATATATTCCAGAATTCTGCGTGTATTCTAGTATTTGATCCACGAAGTTCCTTTGACGTACAGCAAATCGACCGACATAAACCACGGTTCTAAGTGGCTGGTACTTGCCCCAGAAACCTCGCCAACATTGATCAGTGTGGAGGCCGTATCAATTGAAATATGTATTATCTGTATAAATAGTTCGTCGTGATAAGATGAACTAGATTACAGGGAATGTAAATACTATAATGGCTAACTAAAAAAATCATAATTTTGCCTCCGTTAAGTTATATAAACGATGACGGAAAAATTGTTTTATCCAACTACTAAGTACAGGTTCACGATAAGTCGACTGAGGTCATAGCAATTAGTAGAGCTTCTTGAATCGCTAAAACCCACATCAGATCCAAATATTTTTCGTAGTTATAAAATCATTAACTTGTGGAAGCGATCTTCTGACGAGAAGTGAGCAGTTTACAAGGTACGAAAGTAAACTAATCAATTATTAGCGAGATCCCAGCATGATCATCACCAACTAATTAAACTTATTTTAGAAACATTGTCCTGAGTGTTACTGAACATGAGGCTATGTTGTAGAAGTCATCACTTGTGAAATGACAGAATGTGCTGCAATGGAGTCTGGGATCATTGTTGCTTGCGAATTGTTAGGTACAATTGTTGTGTACGAAGCGGTTCGAAAAGCCGTGTGAAGGCCAAAAGCGAATGATTTCTGTAGACGCCGATCTTGACAGACCCATCAGTTTTGTGGCGTCTCAGAGCCTGCGTTCTCTAGACGTTCAGTCGACAACTGACTAGAGCAATGTAGAGACAACAGGAGTATGGCATAATATCCAGTATCCATGTTATGATTGATTTGCTGGCTGTTGTTAGCTGAGAGTTGGTGTGTGTATCATATAGTGGTGAGTTTTCTATAATTAGAAGCTGTCATATTATTAACTGTTGATTCTTATGCATATATTCCAGAATTCTGCGTGTATTCTAGTATTTGATCCACGAAGTTCCTTTGACGTACAGCAAATCGACCGACATAAACCACGGTTCTAAGTGGCTGGTACTTGCCCCAGAAACCTCGCCAACATTGATCAGTGTGGAGGCCGTATCAATTGAAATATGTATTATCTGTATAAATAGTTCGTCGTGATAAGATGAACTAGATTACAGGGAATGTAAATACTATAATGGCTAACTAAAAAAATCATAATTTTGCCTCCGTTAAGTTATATAAACGATGACGGAAAAATTGTTTTATCCAACTGAAAAGCTGTCTAGTCATTTTCCTTGGAATTTAAAGCGAAGATTAATTACAGAATGCCCCATTTACGAAGATCCCTTTATCCAAAAATTCACACCACAGTGTCTTCAACCATAGACCACGTCACGTTTTATCCTGCCCTTTATTAGGATTTCCCCAAATTTGGTTTCAACTGGAGTTTTGAATTGCTATTTCCAATGTAGTAGCTACTAATGCTCTTGAATATGCGATATTCTATTGCGACTTGTATGTTTTAGAATGATTTAGGACAATGTGATATAACCTAACAACTCTCCTTAACTTTGATTGTGACGTCTGGTTATAATATCTAAATAAACTAACCAGCTACAACTAATTTTCGACTTTCGCATTATTCGTAAATCACAATCACAGCATCCTGGTGTCTGGCGGAGATTGCGTTGAGGTATACGGGGTTTTGTCTAGGAGCCAGATAAATACCGGAATAGCAGTCGCATGATGGGCTCCTTAAGACACTACCACTTACAACATAATTCAAGTATTAGTACAAACGATAAACACTGCTTCCAGTCATGCGTCTCAATCCGATTTCCAAAATTGATTTCAAGTGCTCCGGACAGAACGTGGGGTAATGTTGATCAGAACGTAATGTATCATTGGACCGAACTCTATAACACGGAAGAAATCAAGAAATGTGTTACGAAGCCATACATTATTACACCTTTCACTACAGTTTTACGTTTTTTTTGGAACCCTATGTGGTTTGGCCGCAATTTTCTGGCTTACTGGGTTGGTCTTTGGTTCAGTGTGACTAGGATGGTAGGCCGGATTGCCCGCATCAAGCCTGGTAATGGGAGTCCTTCCTCACCCGGTTGACCCAGATAATCTTCAAATACGTTAATAAATATAGCCACAACCATATGTTGATGTACTAAGTTCCACTCATCAACTGTCATTACTATAAAGTCTACTTATTTCTTATAAACCTGGTAAAATCATGTTTCTCACAATAATGGCCTAATTTTATCTAAAATCTCTAATCTTCAGCCTATATACTGAACTTTGCTACGTCATATTGTCTGCGGCATTTGTTTTAGGTTCAAATATGCTGGAACAGACAAGCTCTAAGTTAATTCTAGATTTTTGGACAGTCACTTAAGTACTGAATTTAGTTGTGTCTATACTGTGTTCAGAACGCTAATAAAATTAGCCGAGCTAATTTGTTATGACTGAGAGATTACAGCGCTTCTAATACTATGTAAGTTCTGTTCTAGACCGAAGGTGAACCTCGAACCGCGATTGATCGTAACCATGTTACTTCCAACTAGCCAGTTGAAATGAATGACACACTGTTACGATGCAATTTATAATTTAACTACTGACAACAGGATCACTTGGCATTCCTAGACGAAATTGGCTTCCAGCAGCGACACAAACGATATATTCTATCAATCACAGAACCAACGTCGGCCAATAATGGAATTCAGTCTGGCTAAATAACGTTCGGCGGTACTAACGTCTCATCTCCCTCGACAATGTTATTTCAAATCTACAGACAGGCTGATGACTTCGCTACATTTGTCAGTTTTTTACTCTTCTAGTTTTGCATTAAAGTGTTCAACTTATTCCATACACCTTATGAAGTTCGTAATTTTGTTTTAAACATTAACATACGCTACATGAATTTTTCCCAGCTGGTATGTATTTAGTTATGGGCTCACAAATAACAACAAATTTCTTATATAAGTCATTTGTGTCATAAAGTTTGGGAAAATGTAAACAAATATTTTCTCCCCTTGACTGTGCCTAACGTAGATATCAGTTGGTATTTACGGGTGAATAAATGCACTGCACAAATTGTCAAATAAGCTATTCTAATAGGCCTAATCGGTCGCTGTAGCAAGCCTTCGTATCCGAAAATATCAGGTCAACAGCAATAATGTGTGATCGTAAACTTGTATTGTCCGAAATAACCGAGATACCTGACAACACAACGTTTACAACTGCAACACAAACTTTGATAAGATATATGCAGGTCCGAAATAGTAAATAAACAAACAATATTTTCTAATCATGGACGTATATTAGCTAGCCCTTGGTTGCACAGGACCTGCGACAAACCAACGCTGAAATTATGGGTGCAGGACAACGGGTAATAATTCAAACAAACAGTGTTGAATGTTGTCATCAAATTAATTCACTTGACTTGTCTTTAGGCGAGTACATTAGCAGCTAATCAAAGATCCTGGTGTAAGGTTACATAGAAAAAGAATTCCAATATTCAAACTGCACTTACCTGTGCAGCACTAAAATTGACACTCTTTTACCAGTATGTAAAGCTGGCTTCCAACGTCCTTCTGAAGATTTAGGACACGACCTTAACTATTATAACTGTTACAACCACCTCAAGGCAATTTTAACTGCTCTTGACCCTCGGATCACATGGTGGGACTAGCTGCCTTGATTTACCGCTTATAGCTGTTGTAAAGTACCCCTTAATGTGCTCCTTAAAAAAGCTTGAAATACATCGGTGGTACTAGACAGGCATTACATGGTCCAAAACAGTGACCAAGTCAATGCGGGGGGAGAAGGCACATGCATCGAGCTATCAGAAAACCCCCTCTTTTAGGCCGGTTCTGGGGAAGGAGAACTGGGTTTTATTCATGCATAGTCCCACCAACTCGTACTGCTTCCGTAAGGAACCCTAAATCATATGTAACGGTACTGAGCAATCATTTGTGTGCTTCTACTGCAATCTGAGGGAAGTAAGAGGCAAACTACCCTAGCTCTGTAGTCTACGCTTTATCCTAAGTCTAAAAATATTAATCCTGATTGAAACATGGTTAACATCTGAGGTCGTAGACGATAAGGTGTGTATACAAGAAATAAGGAGTAGGAAATGAAATAACACCTACATAAGCAGCTTCTTCGACGAAGTCTTTTTCCAGCACACTGTCGACATAACACTAACAGGGCTAAAAGCATCCGTTCAGTGCCATTTCAAAAGTGGCGATACCGGATACTTGATTGAGAGGAGTGCACTGACTGCATGTGAGTAGGCATGTCCATTACGATGTGTTAATTCAAGAAATATTCTCACTGTCAGATGCCGGACTCGACATATTACTAATAGTTGGAGTCCCTGACGGTGACTCCTGATGTCGCTGCTAGATGTGCTATTACAAAAGGGCAGTTTCCAAATCATCTACTACTCTCCATCACACAAGAGAGATATATTACACTCACGTGCGAGCATGCACAATCGGGACCAAACGATAGACCCCCAGAACTCGATTACTAACTGTCTAATGATAAACTTCTCACCAAGATCGTCGAAATCACACTCATGTTGGTCACAGTGATCATGCACGCATCATACAACCAGGGGAACTCTTCCCGGAAACGGCCAAGCATTACTCTCTGATTACGCTACGACTAAACACATGGTCAGAAATTACTAAAACAGCTAAAACAGCATGCCCTACGGCCTTTGAACACTAGCTGGTTTTAAATGGAGGCTTTTCAACACCATCTAGGAAAGCACTCCACTGACTACGTACAAGCCATATAGCAGAAAAATATGGGCAAGAAGGATTATGGAGCATCTCTTAAAGGTCGAGGGGAGCCTAGCTCAAGTAAAGGACTTGATTCGAAGCTTTAACCTTGTGGCACACTCTAATTTGTGCAATATTGCAACTATATGGTTCGCCACTACCTGATACGTTATCAACCTACTCTCACAGAGAAGCTGCCAACCAATCCAAATCAATTGTTTTGGTATATGGCAAACAGAAGAGACTGGTATCAGGGAAACATGACCTCGAGGCCTACAAGGAAAAACCCCACCTACTAGAAAGTCACTAGAGCCTTCAAAGCTCACACTGATGAGTAGCTAAGCCGAAAACCAAGATCTGAGGCTCAGCCTGCCCACACAAATCAAGAGGGTAGGAATGATGTCACCAATGTAAAGGTTCCCAAAAGAACGAAAGGTCTCTCACTACCCTATCCATAGAGGCGGCGACAAAAGGGATCTAAGTTCTTACAGACCACTAGCCCATCTCCCGGTCCTATTGAAAGTCCCAAAATGCTAACTAAATGAGCAAATTAGAGAACAAGCACAACTTATTTCACAGCATCCAACATGGATTCCGAATGGGTGCGTCCTGCTCTACTGACATGCCACCGGCACGGGACGGTTAAAATGCATGTTATGGATGACAACACGCCCTTGTACATCATCTTCTTATATTTCGTTTAAGCATTCTCCACGGCAAGGCACGAAATCCTCCTCCAAAAATTTGCATTTCTGACGTTTGCACAGCCCCTACTTTCTGGCTGTAGCATTTTCTTTCAGAGTGAGAGATCAGTGATCTAAAGTAAACAGAATCCGCTCCACCTGAAGGGTTACAAGGCGCACTACTTGGTCACACTAATTCTAATCTTAGTCAATGTTCTTTCAGTAAACTCAGGCCCATTCATATTGATCTACATTGATGGTGTATGGACTTTCCAGATATGATACAGGCGTGTGGAAATTGCAAAAATTTATCAAAACCCTGGATAGCCAGATGCGAAAGAATAGGCTTGAGTTTAGCATGGGTAATGCCACATCCCATGCACTCGCACGTCCGCAGAGAACAACCCCATTTTTATGAAATCTACAGCCAAAAGCTTTACCATTCGTGGGCTAGGACCACACCTCGCCGGGTGCTTAAGCACAAGCACAAACCACTCTATAGCTGCCTCAAAGGCCTCCACTATCCTTCACCGAATCCACAGGCGGATAGGCAAGCTGGCATCGGATTAATTTCCTACCATATTCCTGACGTTCATCCAGACGTACTACCTTGTATATTTCTTCATCGTTACACCACTGGTCCTTCGGAAGAACAACGACAATCTAGAAAAGGTTCGTAGACGGGCGACCGAACGGGTACTAGGCCAGCGGAGCAAATAGTACGAAGAAAGGCCCTGAAAGTTAGACCTTCTCAAACTAAACTACAGGCGACTTCGAAGTGACCTGATAACATTCTACAAGAATACGAATTCTTCAAAACACCTTTAAATACCAATTATACTCTTCCAGTCGTTCCAACTTATACGGGCAGTCCTCAAGAAACTTCTTACCAGCGGGCAATGACACAAGTGAGATCAAATGTTTTCTCACTCACGGCCTGTTCGGCCTAGAATACACTTCAATATGGTGTTTCTCGAACTCTTCATACAGTTAAGAGATTTAAAATAGAGTTGGGCCACTGTGTATCATTAAACGGTTCGTCACCATCCACCTATACCCCAACTTTCTGTCCACTTTCCAATTTTCTACCAACCGGCTTACTGTCACACCCACTGGTTACTTATGAGTTCTCATCCATTGCATCATTTATTATTGTCGTCATTATTTGTATAATTTATTATATCATTACAGCCTGTAACCTCTGTTCTATGTCCGTCCCTTTTCATTGGCTATTCTACATTCCTAAGCTCCCTAACTGTCGAAATCTTTAATTCGGTTTCTCCACATATGCACCTACTACTTTCCCAACTGTCAGAAATTGCTTCTACCTAGAGGGGAAAAGGAAAAAAAGAGAAAAAAAGTTTATTTTAATAAATAGGGAAGATAAAGTGTGTTCAATCCAAAGAAGGAAGATGTAACAAAATACGGGAAAAAATGAAGGAAAAAAATGTGTTAATCTTCCTATGCACTTCACTAAGGCCAGTACAGTCGGCCATAAGGATTACTATCACTAAATAATACGAAAGCCTCGGAACTGGACAGGTAACATCAAGTGGCAAGCACTAAAAATCCGCCAGATTTAAACGAGCTCGTCAACAACGATGTTGGATATTATCAGTAATAAGCAAATAAAACAACATAACTAGATGCAATATGCCCTTTAGACAAATTCGCTTTGTTTTGGAAGTATTATAGGTAGATGCAGTTCTTATGACTTCGGGAAATTGTTGTTATATATTTTCGGAACTTCAGTCACCTGTCGAATGCTCCCTAGTATACAGATAACTATGCACCATCAACACCTGAACTAAAGATAGGGAGTGAAGTAGTTGAGCACGTCGACCACTTCACTTATCTTGGAAGTCTGATTAGCCCTAATGGGTTGGTCTCTGACGAAATGTCAGTACAAATTCAAAAAGCTCGTTTGGCTTTTGCCAACTTACGTCACCTGTGTCGTAGACGAGATATTCGTCTCTCAACGAAAGGGAGAGTGCAATGCGCAACAGTTCGCTCTGTCTTACTGTATGGGTGTGAGACGTGGCCATTAAGGGCAGATGACACTCGAAGGTTATTAGTTTTTGACCATCGATGTCTACGAAACATCGCTCGCGTTAGCTGGGATCACCGAGTAAGTAATAACGAGGTTAGACGACGGGTGTTAAGCAAATGTGGTTAATCAGTCGATGAGGTTGTGAATCTTCATCGACTGAGGTGGTTAGGACATGTGTTGCGTATACCCAACCACCGTCTTCCTTGACGCGCAAAGCTGGCTGATATAGGAATAGGATGGGAGTTAGGGGTGGCCAAACTAAAGCATGGCATCAGTCCATGAAGCCACTGACTACCAGTTTAAGTCGTGTCGGTAGCTGCAGACTACCTGGATGGGGTCCTCGCGATTACCGTAACCAGTGGCTAGAAACACTGAGTGACATGGCCCAGAATCGGTCACAGTGGCGCAGATGTATTCACTCATTGTCCTCCCTTAAATCATGAGCTTTAAATTATTCCATTACTTTCTTTCAACGCTACCCGAACCATATTCTATATGTTCACACTCCTTGTTACTATTATTATTTTATTTTATTGAAGTAACTTCTACTAATGGTGGTGGTGTTAATCATGCGGTACCATGGTGGTATGGCACCATCAAATATTTTGGTATAATAAATCTCTTACACTGGTATCTAAATCCAGCCATCGACGTACAACCAGCAAGTACCAGTGTGGGAAGTATCACTGCTAATTATCCCGATTTACCTCTCCTCCAAATTCTTTGACTTTTGTTGCCACAACCAAACATATAAACAATAACAAAAAAATGACTATATATCACACGTTATTCCCTGTTTCCCTTGTATTTCCTGATTATGTAGTGAATAATGGTCAGCTACGGGCAATAAAATATAGGTTTCAGCTTTCCAGAAGTTTCAAGACTCTTTGAAATCCACTTATATGGCTAGGTCTCGCGCTTTCATGAATGCGATACTACTGTCAAGCGATATTAATTCTGATTAAATGACACAGATGGTTCAAGCGATATTTGCTGTAGCATGTCACAATGAAAAATGTGTATTGCCAAAACTTATTAATTGGTAATTTCTAAAGGCTACTCATTTCTTTTGTCTTACAAGAGTTTTGAAATAAACTGGCAAACCTACTATACCATCTTCAGTGTCAATAGAACCAAACGTTTTGTCATCCGTAATTAACAGAACAGATGAATTTGTAACTGTAAATAAGTCACTGACATAAAGTAAAAACTAAAACTTGGAACTGTTCTTTGGAAAAACTCAGTCCATAATCCCGCGCCTTATACCGTGTTGTTAATGTATCATTCACTGTCCACATTTCTTCATACCACTTAGGAAATTCTAATCAAATATCTAAAGTACAATCAATTTTCTAACTTTTCAGTCTCACTTAATGGTCCATGCATGAAAATATATTGACAGTTTTACTTAGACCTGATCTAGACTTGTGCTATGACGTTAGAAACGGGCTAATAGGAATGATGCGTATAACCAAGTGGTTAATGCGACCTGGAGCGCACAAAGTCACAACAACGAGCTTCAATGAGGGTTTTTAGCTGGTCATTGCAAGTTTGCCCGATACCTACTTAGTCCCAAGCTGTAGATAGAAAAACTGAAGATTGATGAAACAACCGGACAGAATCGTATTACATTTCAAAACATTCCTTTATATATACACAAAACCAGACCATTCATCATACCAATAATGAGAATAACTTTAATACAGAACGGAAACAATAATGACTAAGGACTGGCGGTACAGATATATGATTAATTGACCTTAGTTACTGAGTGACAATTGACGTGATAACAATTCATGAGTCTGATGGAACGTTAGGGTGTTGAGAACATGACAGTAATAGAAGAAAATAACTGATTTACATATGCTCAAAGCGAATGAAGTAGTCTCCTGGAAAACAGTTCAGAAAGTTAGTTATTCTACTTGAATCTTCCGAATTAACAGTTGGTGCGTAACTCAAGAACCCGTCATCCGAACATAGAAAGAACACTGAATTTTTAACATAAGCAGGACTTTGGCTCTTGAGACACTGGGCTAGAGTCCTACTTAGAGAAGTACTATACAGTATACTTCTGAGCACCCAACTTGCCTCGTCCCATTTTTGAGCCTTATGGCCAAAGCATCCCCGGCTGTTCAACTAATCGTGATTTAAGCCTACTGCTAACTTTAAGGCTTAAATACTGGTGAAGAATATTTAGATGTTTCCAAGGCTAACACTGCTTTTACCTCATTTAAGGACAGCTGGGTATGCTGTCACTCTAGTTTATCTTGATCATGTGCAAAACGTACAATAAATTCTGTCTAGAAACCTTTATCACGACTGCTTCTTCCCACACTTAAAAGAAACACATACCTCCTAAAAAAACTACAAAGACAGGGAGCCAGGTGGCTTGTAAGACAACGAAATGAACAATGCGAAGGTGGAATGACAAAATCGGGTTTCTTCTCTCTAAGGTGCAGGGTCTCTAAAGTGCCCAGTTAACCACATGCAACATACTTAATATGCCGGACATCCAAACATGTCTATCCTATTTCTTGTTAACCATTCTGGTCCGGAGAGTATAACTACCATTCATCTAACGTCGACAGCAAAGGTAGGATCTAAATACTCGGTAAAGTAGATTATCGAATTCTTTTCAGGGAATTGCAATCGATAAGTATTAGTGGGGGTCTATGGAGTGTTCAGAGGACTACCCGAGTAATGGGTTTCCAGGCTTCAAAATTCGCAGTGGCATGATTTTAGTGTAGCATATAACTCACAGCCGTCTTCACTCTAACAGATCGCTGGTAAGTCTTAGTCCCAAACAAAATATAAGCAAACCTCCTTATCGGATAAAATACGAAAGAGCTTGCAAAAAAATCATGCTAACTTTTTCATGGACAAAGAAGTAAACCGTAAACCTCTTCGTTTAAAGGGATTGTGCTTTCATCTTCCGCTAAATCCTTCATAAGGAGGTTAAATGCATATTTAGACTCTGCAAACATTGTGATATAATATTGTTGGAGGAGGGAGGAGGTAACACCTTGGTTACTCCTAGCTTTAAGCCTAAATTAAGTCCTTTTTTCTTCAGTCTCAGAAGCGATACAACTATTACTATACTGTTTAAACCCAAGAGGGCTTCTGTTACCTAGATGTAGGTCTCAAGGAAGTGTAGTTTGGTGAGTCTGTCGTGGTAAGTTGAAGTATATTAGGCCACAAAAGAACTGCTACAACCAGAGAATACTGTGCAGTGTGTTTGCTAAATTTTCTTCACTGGACACTACCAAATACGTGAAACTTCGCCTTCAGACGAGGATAAAAACCTAAAGAAGTCAATTGATTTGAACTATCTGGTCACAAAGGTAGTGAATATTTGATCAGTCACCGAGCGGAATTCTGTTTTTGTCGTACTCATGTTCTCGGCTATTGCGCATTGGTGACCGATGTCGTCGGCTTGAAGTGAACCCATGGCCTCTAGCTCGGAGTCAGACATTAGTGCAAGGCAAGTTGTTATAATGCAATTTGAATAATAATGAAACTGGTTTTGTTGGTGGGTTTGCTAAAATATTCAATGACATATGTCATTGAGTAGGATCCAACCTACCCAGTAAACAACTTTGATCTGCTTGCAAACTTCAGGGAAACTCAAATGAGAAGGCATTAGGAAATGCTTTTGGGAAATGTGATTTTTAAACCCCTTATTCTGTTGCTGTGAAAAACTATCGACTTTTCCTCATAATGTTTTCATCTAACAGCCACACCTACACGTTTATTTCTCTTTAAAAATCTTTCTCAAGGTTCTCCTTCAAGTATGTACTTAAGTTACGTTTTGCAGGGGACATTTTGCCAAAATTCGGCAATAGTGGAGGAAAGTCGACATGCTGCCTAACTTCCTATAGTTGCCTCCCATTTATTCCAAAAGCTCTTTGTTGGTTTGAAGCACTAGAATTTACTTTTTTGATAAAAAAAGTACTTTAAAATCTAATAAAAGTACAGTCTAACCAGTAATCACGACTTGCTTGTTCTGCATTATATCTTATAATGGTTCGTTACTAGACTTTTATTGTTGAAATTATTGCTCATGTAACTAAGTTTGCACGCAGTTGTATAGGAAATTTTCAAAAGCCACACCTAAATTAAATCTGCGTTCCATGTCATGTTATCATGTAGCCTGTAAGGTATCTCGACACTACTGGATTTATATGCAGTCTTTTCAAACTCAAGTGTTTGTTATTAATACCCTTTTCTCAGATCGTGTTCAATAGACATTCACCTAAATAACACGTTATATCGGTGCCTAGCTACAAGAGGGTTTGTCGAAATTTAAAACAAACTGAAGATCGTGAAATTAAATTCTCTGTTGATTATGTACATTAGTATTTTGCAGTCTCTGAAGTAACTGATTCATAAAGTTTGTGCAACCCACGCGACTAATTGCCTAAAAACAGCATTTCTAAGTCACTTTTTGTTTTGTTGTCTAGCTGTCTCGAACACTAAGTGATAACTATTTCTCACTAATTTAACCTTTATATTTATCAGAGTGTTTAGAAACTACCGTAAATAAGATGTTTGTTGTTTTATCCAAATTGCACTAAATGGTGCTGTTATAGCCGTCAAAAAATATTCTATGTTTGAGTATTCTATGGCTGAAGTCTTACGAGAATTATAAGCATTATTTACTTGCTTAATTCCTCTATTTATAGCTACTCTGGTCAAGAATTTGCGCACCAGGATACATCAGAAGTCAAAAAACGTCAGAGGGTAGGAATTTATTTGGTCATTTGTTTAAAAATTTTAATGCTACCTACCAGTTGTCATTTTTTGACGCTTGAATAATTTTCTATCTTATAATCTTGCACTACAGGATTAAATCAAGCATCGAGTGAAATGGCAATATATACGTTTGTCTCCAGAGTAGGTGATTATTTTGTGATTGAATTTTTACAAACCACCCTAGGCAAGAGGAAAGTTGTGGTTTTCAGGCAGTTAGGGCGGTGTTAAACGTAGGCTTCGGAGTTTATTTATCAGCGGTATGTATCTAGTTTCTGAAAGGACCTCATCTTTCGTAATCAGTGATGTTGAAAACGTCACTTTAAGTTACTCCGTTTTATAACTGATTCATTGTAAAACCAAATTGTATTTAAAACTCGGTCAAGATATGACAACTGAGGTACTTCCACGACCGGGGAATATGATCATTGTGTTAAGTGAGAAGTCTTATTAACTGTGCAATGTGGTTCCAGATATTTGCCAGCTCCTTTATTCAAGATAAAGGAAATACATTGCTAAAATATGGACGATTGAACTTGTGGGCCATAATTTTATCATCGGCGTGTGATTCCATGTGTCCATGTGTATTTGTGTGGTTTTTTTATACAAGGTCTTATACGTTTCAATAATTCGGAGTCCCACTGAGTTACGAGTAGAATTATGGTAGGATTAATAATAACACTTAAAGGAATTATCAAAGTCCCTTTCCAGGTTATTACTTCCCTCCATCAAGTTACATCGAAATCTTTAACTTGTACTCATTAATTGATAATGTTCGAGCTATCACTCCCTTTATGTGAGGTGCATCATTTCATTGAATATATAGGGTTGCATACCTTTATAATTCCCGGCCGTGCTGCTACCTTGATGTGGTGGTCGGGCTTGCCTATCGTGATGACTTAATCGGGCTATACTGGCTGGAACAATTGTTCCTCAAGATCCTACTATACCAGGCAGGTCGGTTGAAGAGCAGTGGGACCAAAAGCAGCAAATATAAGGTTCGAGAACGAAATTGTACTGCTGGCTGTACAGAGGTGTGACAGAAGTAAGGTGTTTTCTTCGGACAAGCAGCATAACAGCGATGCTACCTCCCCACAAAAGAGGGGTGGGGTTAGAAAAGGTCGACCCTAAAAATGCACACCTCACCTTACTCCACGCATTTCCGTCTCCGGCAGTAAGGCCTCAACAAGTACGGAGCTACAACAACGAAAACCTCTCTCATAAAGGCCGTGTGTGACCGGCCTCAAGTAGTTGTTCCTTGGGCACTGCGATCACGCTCCCAGGTCTTTCAGACCAACCCTAACACATTTTGATTTTCAGGTACATCAAGAAGAACCCTTCCACAGCGTGGGCAACTGGGAAGAGATAACCGCCCTCATACCGCTAACAGCACGCAAGATCACCGCCATTTTAATCAAACTCCTTCTATTCCTAATGTTTATCCTGCCCCTACCTTCAGGCTTAAATCTTTATCTTCAACTTCCTCCTGTGTCATTAGTGCTAACGATTCCGGTCCACGAAATGACGTCCCGAGCATACTAAGACCATGCTCAAAACTTCACATTAGTGCATTCAATGTACGAACATTGTGTCAAATAGGGCAACAAGCCTCCTTAGCTAAGACATTAGAATCCCGGATTAGTAATGTGTGTTGCGTCTCCTAAACACGCATACAGGACCCGAGCGTGATCATTCACTTGACCTCACCTAGTCAGAGATAAGAACCTTCGTGATACACTCTTCGTTTATCTGGCGACTCAACAGCAACTTCTCGTAAGCTAGTTGGTGTCTGTATTGCGTTAAGTATGAGAGCAGAACAGGGAGTCCTCAAATGAATTCCTGTCGAGAGTCGCCTGTGTGCTACCCGACCGAATGGTTCAGTAAAAACGTGGTAAGGTAGGGACACACTCCGTTTTCTTTTCGTTGTTTCTGCCTACGCTCCCACTGACTCCAGCCCTGATAAAGTGAAGGATATATTTTGCAGAAAACTTTCTGAACTTCCTCATAAGGCCAAACACTCAGATTTGGTACTTATGGCTCGTGATTTTAGCGCCCAAATAGCTAACCTGAATCAGTGTAAAAACATTTAGGCAGACGCTTCAGTGTTCCAGCTCAGAGAACGGATAACGGCAACCGTCTGCTGCAACTTTTCTCAGACAATCGTTTATTTTTAGCAAACACAAACTTTAAGCATAAGGAGCGACATTGTCTAACATGGCGACCTCCTGGCCCTACTCAATGGTGGACTCAAATAAACCATATCGCCATTAGTCACTGTTGGAGACGTTCGATAGAAGATTGTCGATCTTTCTGAAGTACGTATTTAGATTCTGATCACGCTCTACTACGGGCACGCATTTGCTTGCATCTTACTGGGCTAAGAAAAAACAAGAAAAGCCACTAGAATTCAATTCAGCAGTGAAACAGCCGAGATTAAATTTCAGGACCAACTTAAGAATCACTTGGGCAATTATAGAGATGCGACCCAACTAGATACTGCTTGACAAGATGTCCAAACAGCTGTGGCATCTACAGTGACATCTTTCAAGGACTTAATTCGACATTTCAAGAAAAACTGGTGGATTTCGATGGCTTCTGTTGAATTGATGGACTCCGGCAAACTTATCCCATCAGGCTCTGAACATGGTGAGGAGCAAAAAGTAATCAGGTACAAATTGACAAATATCTGCGAAACGACCGTGAGCAGTGGTGGGTAACGAAAACAAAGGAAATGAAAAAGGCAGCGGCGATAGGTAACTTTAGACAACTTTTCAAGTTAATAAAAGAAACCGGGGTTAAAGAATCCAGCGTTAGTGAGACGATCTCCGAAAAAGATGGAACGCTTATTAGCTCTCAGTCTAGATGTTTAGAACGGTGGGCTGAACACTTCACGGAACAGTTTAGTTGGCCTTCCACTACTCTAAAACTTCCCACTATTTCGAGACAGCCATAATGGAAAGTCGAATTAGGTCCCCCGATTCTTATTGAAGTCGAAAAAGCTACAGCCAATCTAAGGCGAGGCAAAGCAGCAGGTCCAGATGGATTATCCCCAGAGGCTTTTAAGGATGGTGGTCCCACTTTGACAATTAGGCTGACTGGTATTTTGACCAAAGTTTGGGAACCTGACATAATTCCATCTGACTGGTGTCGATCATTAATCGTCCCAGTATATAAGAAAGGGTCAAAGTCGTCCTGCAATAACCATAGAGGAATTAGTTTGACTAATATAGTGTCTAAAATACTAGCTTCCATAATTATCAGACGTTTAACTACAACTCGTGATCTACAAATACGAACAAACCAGGCTGGTTTCAGACCTGGTCGCGGCTGTATAGACCAGATATTCACCATTCATCAGGTTTTAGAACACAGGCAAACTTTTCGGCCCCCGACAATGGTGGTTTTCGTTGACTTGAAAGCAGCATTTGACTTTGTAGACCGAGAAGTTCTGTGACAATGTCTTTGATTGAAAGGCGTACCTCATAAGTACATAAATCTTGTTAAAGCTCTTTACTCAAACACTATTGGCCGTGTCAGAGCTTATGGCGAACTGTCATCTGAACTTGTAACCTCAAGTGGTGTCCGTCAAGGCTGCCCACTTTCCCCATTTTTGTTTAATTCCATAGTTGACATACTGTTAGAAATTACATTCCTTGTCTGATTTTTCAGGAATCGGTCTCCTAACATGCGATCTACTTATTGATTTAGAATATGCCGATGACAGTCTTGTTTGGCGAAGACGCGGATAAGTTGCAGAACCTTTTAATAGCAATAATCTCCAATGCAAGCATTTTCGGAATGCGTTTCTCCCCCCCCCCCTCTAAATGCAAACTATTGCTCCAGGACTGGTTTTCGTCAACACCTGAACTAAAGATAGGGAGTGAAGTAGTTGAGCACGTCGACCACTTCACTTATCTTGGAAGTCTGGTTAGCCCTAATGGATCGGTCTATGACGAAATCTCAGTACGGATTCAATAACCTCGTTTGGCTTTGGCAACTTACGTCACCTATGGCGTAGACGAGATATTTGTCTCAACGAAGGGAAGAGTGTACTGCGCAACAGTTCGCTCTGTCTTACTGTATGGGTGTGAGATGTGGCCATTAAGGGTGGATGACAACGAAGGTTATTGGTTTTTGACCATCAATGTCGTGGAAACATCGCTCACGTTAGCTGGGATCACCGAGTAAGTAATAACAAGGTTAGACGACAGGTGTTAAGCACATGTGGTAAATCAGTCGATAAGGTTGTGAATCTTCATCGACTGAGGTGGTTGGGACAAGTGTTGCGTATGACTAACCACCGTCTGCCTCGTCACGCGATGTTGCTTGACATAGGTGCAGGATGCAAGTGAGTTAGAGTCGGCCAAACCAAAACATGGCATCAGTCCATGAAGTCACTGACTGCCGGTTTAAGTCGTGTCGGTAGCTGCAGACTACCTGGATTGGGTCCTCGCGATTACCGTAACCAGTGGTTAGAAACACTGAGTGACATGGCTCAGAATCGGTCACAGTGGCGCAGATGTATTCACTCATCGTCCTACCTTAAATCGTGAGCTTAAAATTTTTTCATAACTTTCCCTGCTTCATATTATATATGTTCACACTTTTTGTTACTATTATTATCATTATTATTGAAGTAACTTCTACAAATGATGGTGGTGTTAATCTTGCGGTGCTGTTGAGGTATGGAAACTTGGATCGATTCACACATATGCCAAGTTCTGTGTTGATCATACACACACACATACACACACGTTCATAATTGTTATCACATGTGTTTGTTGCCAACTTAGGTGTCTATTCTCTTTGTAATAAGGCATCTCTTCACTTTGTAGCTTCCACACATTCATCAATTAGCTGTTTATATCAAATACGTGCTTGATATATTTATTTACAGAATGCATTGTCACATATTATGTTAATCGTTATCAACCCTAAGATTCTCTTTTATGTAAACTTCGCATATGGTAACCTGTATCGGTTTACTGAAAGTTTAATCAACCTATTTTTTAGATGACACTGATATTTATCAGGGTGTCACATTATATAGAACACATAAGCATAACGAGTATCTGGTTCTCAATGCTGTTTTTTGTTTCTTGGTTTTAATAAAGTAACCTATCCCTGTAGTCTCGTAGGTTGGCTTTATACATCGGTCTGTTCAATTATCATCACGCTATTCGGTGGTGATTAAAAATACATTTTGTACGTTTTGTTTTCCTGGACCCATATACGGTACAAGACCCACAGTTAGTTGTTTGGTAGGAATATCGGAATATATTGACATTTCTGTTAATCACTGGATGGCTGGACCGTAACGTGCCAAAAGTTTATGAAGTAATTGTTTGTCATCCTAAGCCGTGTTGTAAATGCAATCTACCTGACTAGAGTTCATTCGAATTCGGTGACTACTGATTGGGAACATTTAGTGATGTGACTCAGAATCAATTAATGGAGCAGGTGCTTTCGTTCTTTATTTTCCTGTAGATATTACTTTAGTATTACTTCATACATAACTTTTTTCTGGAACTATATTTCCAAAGTTTAACCTATCTCATTATCAGTGTTACTACATTATCCCAACAACCTTTGGCGTACATCTTAGTTGTATCAACTAGTTGTTATCATGTGACATAGGAATTTGAGGTAACACATACTTATACCAGGCTCTACGTTGTTTTTTAACTAATAGCTATTAATCACTGCTAAATTCTATCTTAATCGGTAATACAACCACTTGGCCATTGCAAATATAACATAATACCAACTAATAAAGTAAAAAGAACTATTTAGTTCATGCATCCTATTATGGAAAATATAAACACTGTTTATATATCTGAATTATTATTATCCACTTTTTTGGAACATTTCAGCTTGTTTCCGTTTCTTCAACTTCATGGGGGTTACCTGAACCGGTCCTTCGTGTCGGCAATCGTACCATCTTTACACATGGACGTCCACCTTGGTATGACGTTGAAGGACAAACTCAACAACCTTTTGTAATCGGTATATGTGGTGGTAGTGCAAGCGGTAAAACTTCCGTTGCCCGTGTGATTATTGAAAGTCTGGATATACAGTGGGTCAGTTTAATAAGTTTGGATTCATATTACAAGGTTAGTTTAGTTTATTACCTAACTCTACATTATTTCAATAACAGCTTAGAGTTTATTTAGTATAAGGATGAACCGTCAAGTTTTGCCGTCTATCTTTGATAGTTGGAGGTAATCAAGAGGAAACCCATAATTTAGGTTTTGTGCTGCTTGGTACTCGTCAACAATACGTGCCTACAACTTTAGGAGAACTGATATTCCCTAGCAATGTCGATCTCGAGTCACGTAGTTTCATAATCTGCTACAGTTACTACTTCAGACATCACTATAGTATAGGCAACATCGAATTGCCTATACTAGTAGCCACATTGCAACTTGGTCGATAAAATTCTAGCAGCATTAAACGGGACTAGGTAAATATGGCGGTCACTACACAGTGATCAGTCAGTGTACACTGTTTACCATGTACGTATTTGCAGTGGGTGAACTATATTTAATGAATTTAACAACCTTCGAAACAGTAAAAATGTTCCAAATCTGGTTGTAAATGATCGGGTTTGGGTAGTTATGCTCGATGTTTGCAAACCCTGGCCTTTCAGAGCTAAGACTGTTCGGCTACTCTGTTCAGTTACTGTCCGAAGGATTGCTTGTACTCAGCAGGAACATCATATTAGCAATGCTGAATGTAGGTCTTGAAATATATGAATTTGGGTCCAAATCTGTCATTTACTGTCTTAAAGTCAAGTGCTTCAAAATTTTTCATAATAATTATCTGTTAGTTGGTGCACAGGTATTTATATTTAAAGACAAGGTAGTCTTATTTTAGAAATGCCTTTCTTAATTCTGCTTTTTCTATTTCCATCTTATTTTAATCTAGGACCTTACTCCAGAGCAAAAACTTCAAGCTATTGCTTGCCATTATAATTTTGATCACCCAAGTGCTTTTGATTTTGATTTACTCGAAAGCCATTTATGCAGATTACGTGAGGGTAAAACTATTGAAGTACCTGAATATGATTTCAAAACACATTCTCGTACTTCTAAAACGGTAATTTGAGTTACTACTACTTCAAAGTATACATATATACATATATACTTGAGGTTTATCTTATTTACAAGTAACTTTCTCTGACACGGCTATCTGCGAAGTTATCGTTAAAAAAGTATAACTTTACATTTAATACCTAATCTGTTTCTAAAACATTAAACTATTGTTAACACAAAAGTGTAAAATAATCACAGTCATTCAGATCAAAAAAGTAAAATACATGTTAAATAACAATAGGAAATGTAATTAGCAAATAAATTATTAGTATTAGTTACACTTATAGAAATGATGTTCATCAATTGGTAATCAAGTAACAATAAACCATGCTCTGATTGGTCTTAGATTAGCGGTAGTCTAATGAGGTTAAAACTGATTATTTTGTTACAGGAACAACAAACAATCAATAAAGTATTCAATCATATGATGATTAGTTACGAGTTCAGATGTTTTTTTTATTACTTAAGGGTAAGTTGACTGATTACAGTGTATTGGTTACATTTCGTTGCGAACACATGCTTTCGACTTAATTCGGTTTTGATAGTCTTCTTCTTGCATAGCGATTGTACACTGTTTAGAAAACAACAGTTGGAATTTTGAACCATTTTGTGATGATCAATTTTCTGTGGAAAATAATTTTCATTGTCTCCCCGTATAATGAAATGTCTGGATTTACGCATAAGATTCTTATCTGGATATAGTTCCTAGATAGCTGCAGGCTATCTGGTTGGGGTCCTCGCGAATACCGGGACCAGTGGCTGGAAACGCTGGGTAACATGGCTCGGAATCGGTCACACTGACGCAGATATATTCACTCATTGTCCTCCATTAAGTCATGTGCCTACAATTATTTCATAATTTTCTTTTCGCGTCCCATCTCTTTCTCCATGAACCATATTCTATATTTTCACTCTTCTTTGATATTATTATGTAGGTAAATTCTACTTCTACTAATGTGATGTTAATCTTGGTGTGCTTTAGAGGTATGGCAACTTGGACTGATGCACACGTGTGCAAGGTTCTATGTTGATCATACATACATCTAGGAATAGTTAATATTTAAAATTACGTGGTTACGATATGCAAGTAGATATTTAAAAAAAGTTTTTTGTTGAAGCATCAAATCGTGTTCGAATCACAGTCTGCGTCGGCATCACTGGTACCTACATACTGGAAGTTCGATCTTTAACCAACTTCTTGTATTTTCTTATTTTAAAGATCCAAAAGCACGTAATTAATGTCTCCCTATTGTAGACTACAAAAGTTTACTTTGATAGGATGTCTTAACTTTTGAATATGGCATTTTAAACTACTACTACTCAGCTTATGGATACTGAATTAAAATGTATTCTTGTTCAACTGCAAGTGTCATTGATGTTTTATATCAAACTATTAGTATAATATAAATCCAAATGTGTATAATGGCTAATATGAAGTTGCAATTTTTTTTATATTGATAATAATAATGGCACTAATTATGTTATGACTTCTGGTTGCTCTTTTCGATGTTCGTTATCCCGTTGATACGTCCAGTCTGTGGGACATGATTTGTCAATGATGGCGCAGGCAGACAGATAACGTATCACAATTCAGCAAATAAAGAACTGTAAACCTACATATTTCACTGTCCTTTTTATGTATGATTGGTTTTATGAATTTAACTTATGGGGCTGTCATTCAATAATCAGGATATTGCGTGTGGCATCATATGTGTCAATGAACTTATTTATATGTACTAATCTACTTCGTCCTCATTTATTAGGTTTTGCGTTTTAGTAAAATCTTAAGCAATACGAACCCTAATATAGGCTGAACTCTAACATATAACTCGTATATTGTTTATAAAAAATGAGTTATGTGTATTTGTAATATTTCAATGAGTAGAAATTCAAGTTTCTGACGCTTTGCAGCTTAGTGCAAGTCGCTTCTTCAGAGAACAAACGAATAACCGAATTGAATCACCACAAGATTAAATAATGCAATGTTCGTACAATCAAAATACGAGTATGATCGTATCATGTCGAGTCATTTGGGTCAAGTGACTTAAAGTGTGACATATACTTGTATAAGTTAGTGTGATGTGAATGGGTATGAGAAATGTGTGAATTGAAGATAAAATTGTATGTGTTCACATAATTATAGTTGCTTGGATAGAAATTTCATATTGGATGAATAGTAAGGCCTTCCTTTTTATTAGGTACAGTAGGATTTAACAACATATGAAGCACTTCATCTATTTATCTTTATAATTGGAACAATGTTTTTGAATAATTTGGATATTTTGTTCACTTAGCCGCGAAACGTCATAAATTTTAATTTATACTCATTGAAATATTGCAAACATATTCCACTTTTTTTTTTTATAAACAACCTATCCAATGCTCAATTTATTTGAAATTATCAAATTTAAGCTTCGTGATGATATTTACATACTGATTACTAACTGAATCAAATTATCAAAGTTTAAATTCGTACAGTCATCGTATACTATTGCTTTCAAATGATCTCCCACTTCATAAGAGTTAAATTAGTATTGATCAGGAAGTCGACCACTTTTTCTCTCGTGTCCTATTTTGTTTCAATCCAATTCACTTTCTCGTACTATAAATATACTGTCTAGACAATTTCAGTTAAACTGTTGCAACCCCAAAAATGTTACTTTGTTTTACATAGCTGTAGGCATCGTCAACAGTGCTTTTCATTATACATTGGTTAGTTATGTAACGTTCCATGCAGTTATCTATGATGCATACTTGCTATGTGTGCACTAACGTACGCTATCCGGCTTAAAAGTTAAAGTGGTTGCCTATTAGATAAATTATGTGACTCACAAACTCAAATTCCAACTCACTTATGCTTAGGTATCCTGGCATTTTCAGTCCTCTCTCAGAAAGTTTTACTTCAAGTTGAATATAGAAACTTGTACGTTGCTACTGAGTTATATCGCATTACATAGTGCTTAGAAGCTGAAGTGAAGCTAAGGATTTCCGTTCATAGACTCAGTAGGAATGTCTTATCAAAGTCAGTCGTCTTTCTGTTTGTGACTTATTAAGTAATTTATTGGTAAGTAGAATAATCGGGACTTGTTATATTCAAATGTTATCTTTCAAATTTTATGAATGTATTGTTTGAAGCTAGACGAACTTAACCACAAAGCTGATATAGTATCCACAATTTCATTGACTAATTTGGTGAACAATTTTCAGATAGCCGATTTTGATAATGACAGATTAGTTTACTTATATTGTCATTTCAATTCAATCATTGTTATATCTGCATTTGTATTCAACAGAATACTGTTTATGGAGCGAATATTATCATCATTGAAGGAATTTTGGTGTTCTATTCACAAGCTGTATCTAAGGTAAGATAAATCTCTTTTTGCTTTTACGTCTTCCAAGTCCGATTACATTTAGTTTCAGCTTGCTTCCTTTGTTTTAACTACCCCAACGAGTTAGTGTTTTATCTGGCTTATCGTAACAGCTCGATCTGAATGCAAAACTTGTGTTTAGAGTTTTTGTGTATCAGTCACATCAAGTGACTAATGGTGGGACAAGTCAGTGGATTTCAGATTTTCGAATATATTCATACTGTTGCGTCTATCAAGGTGTGGCGCGAGTAAGTTGTTTCCAACAAGGAAGACTCAGAAAATCTGTCCTACAATCAACTCACACCATTTTCCACTTGACACTACCGCGTTAGTTGTGAGATTTAAAAGACTTCTAAGGTAATACTACAAAACAGTCGTGTGTGATCAGCTTCAAGCAGTAATTGCATAGCGTTTGTGGTCACGCGTTAAGGATGACAGATTTATGTTTGAAGATTTGGTAGAAAATTCCTTAAGATGTGACTACAGCTACAAATTAATTAGAATATAGGAACATATACAATCCATCCCAACTTACCGTTGCCTGTTTACTATCCTGTTTAATGGTATGGTAAGAACTGTGGTGGATCAGAGTATTATACTACTACTTGTTTGCCTACATACTCATTGTTAATATTTTTTTATTGTGTTTGTACTAAATATTTGGGGAATTCACTCAGTTTTACTTTTCGATAATTCACTTCATTTTTGTAAATCTTTTTCTTCATGTTATTAAAATTACTAGCTGATGGATTTGAAGGTGTTTGTTGATACAGATGCAGATGAACGCTTAGCTCGTCGTCTTCGTCGTGATATTAGTGAGCGTGGCAGGGAATTGAATAGTGTACTAGGACAATATATGCGTTTTGTCAAACCTTCCTATGAACAGTTCATTGCTCCAAGTATGGCTCAAGCAGATATCATCATTCCAAGAGGTGGGTATTTTTCAGGTTTTACATTTCTTTCAGGAATGTTCTAAAAGTACTTCTTTGACTAACAATTTGTTTTTATGTAGTGACTGACATTTTTACTTGTTAAGTATCTCTCATCATGCTCATCGTATTTGTCATTTGATATTCATCTTAATTAGTCTGAAATTATGGTTACTAATTTATACTGAATTGTTTCAAATGCATCACTTTTGTTCACTAAGCATCGTTTTTCATAACTTCAGGTGGACAGAATGTTGTCGCTCTACAACTTATCGTTCAGCACATCAACAAACGCTTAAAACAGGTAAAGTGTACTGTTAGATAAACACATATATTTTGCATCAGTGGCTGATATATTCTGTTATGTTTAGCACAATAAAATTACGCCATTTAGTTTACAGTTGTTTGGTATAAAGAAGAACAGCATACACTAAAACAAGGAGAAAAGATTATCTTATCACTTGAAGGTTGAAATATATTTTAGCTACGTTTATGTACCGTAGTCCTCTTCATTATTATTATTTAGGTTTCATTTTGTGCGCACAAAACAGCGGAACCAAATGGTTTTCTAACTTCATGAATGTCGGAAAATAATTTTCAGTGCCTTAATAAATAGCTGATGCGTTATTATTTCTTGTTGTTTACAGTCAACAGCACCTTAGCCTATGTTTAGGTTGCGTAAAATACATTTGTGTTTTACTGTCATAATTATAACCACAATCATAGATAATACTTATATCCCCTAAAATGATAATGAAGGGTGAATTGGATTAAACATCACAAGTGAACAACGGCTATTTTCCCCTCATATTTTACCAGATCACAACAACGGATAATATCAAAAAATGAGTGGTATATATTTGTAAAATTCCAATCCATGGAAATTAAAACTTCTGACGTTTCGCAGCTTAGTGCAAGTCGCTTCTTCAGAGAACAAACGAATAACCGAATTGAATCACCACAAGATTAAATAATGCAATGTTCGTACAATCAAAATGCTAGTATGATCGTATCATGTCGAGTCATTTGGGTCAAGTGACTTAAAGTGTGACATATACTTGTATAAGTTAGTGTGATGTGAATGGGTATGAGAAATGTGTGAATTGAAGATAAAATTGTATGTGTTCACATAATTATAGTTGCTTGGATAGAAATTTCATATTGGATGAATAGTAAGGCCTTCCTTTTTATTAGGTACAGTAGGATTTAACAACATATGAAGCACTTCATCTATTTATCTTTATAATTGGAACAATGTTTTTGAATAATTTGGATATTTTGTTCACTTAGCCGCGAAACGTCATAAATTTTAATTTATACTCATTGAAATATTGCAAACATATTCCACTTTTTTTTTTTATAAACAACCTATCCAATGCTCAATTTATTTGAAATTATCAAATTTAAGCTTCGTGATGATATATATATATAAACGGATGACATCATTTACCTTGTGACTGCATGTATTGTTGTTTAACACAAAATAACTTTTTGAATACACCTAATCTAACTACTGTGGGAATGTTGAGTCGTTTATGCTGATTGACCGAACATCTGAATTATTCAACAGAATTATCCAAATCATATATCATGTAGCAGATTAACTCAGAATTCATCGCTCATTAGTTTTAATTATTCATATCTAGTTGGATTACTTTGTACGAATTTATTTCACATATACTTGTTACTTATGTAATCACTTGTTTCCACTAGTCACTTCACTCTTTATTTATGAAACGTGACTGAACATTATATATATATATATATATATATATATACCAGTGTAAATGTTGTGTTTTGTTCCTTTGATCTTTCATACTAACGTCATTGATTAAAATCAATCTCTCTGTTCTAAATCTAATAGTCTCTGTAAATCTAATCTCAGTTACATCTGATGAGAAGCGTTAAAAATGCGGTGAATTTATTTCCTGTGAATTTGTTTATCTCGTTGAAGTGAATTATATATTAATTGAAATATTTCAATTAAATTGAAGATAAAAGAACTCAGTGGATTTCTACTTTATTTCGTCACACTTTCCCTAATGAAAGACCTAGTCATACATATATTAAGCATCATTAGATATTCTGCTTTTTATAATCACTGATTGTTAAATCACTTAACTTTTAACTACTTAGCCGTATCTGAATTTTATCCTCTTACTTTGAATTGGATAGCTTTGCAACATCACTTACCCTGACATTAGATGTTTAGCTTAAACCCTGAATACACAAATCTTTATTTGGTGGATCAGCTAGATTATTAGTATTATCTTTTAAGTTGTGTATTGTTGACTTAACATTGTACTGTTAATCTTCACTAAGTGAGTTGGCTGGTAAATTTATTGTGTATACCTGACCATGTCTTACTTTGACGCTTTATTTTCTGAAATATCATTAGTTTTGAAGAATGCTAGATGCGGTTAAACCAAGCGATGGGGTCTATTAATCAAGTTACGATTTGCTTCTGAAAGCCTTTGTAGTTAGTTACAGACTTTTTTTGGGGTCCATAAGATAACGGTGATCAACGGTGGCTGACGTTGTGAGTCAGTCACAGCAGAGCTGATGCGTTCACTCCTTTTTATTTCCATACATCTCTTTCTTTTGTTTTCTCGAACCAGATGCTCATTGTCATTGTTGTAACATTACTTCCACATCTTTGATATTCATTTCGGTAATTCATCTCATTGTGCTAAAGATGTCAACTTGAGCTTGAGCACATTTATGCCTGACTGTACTTCAATTATCACTAATTTTATTATGGTTTATCTTTTATGAAAAGTGTGGAGTGCGATCCAGACATGAATTTGCCAAATTCTCACACACACTTTCTAGCGGTACGCTGCCAACAGATTCCAATGGTACACTTTGGGATGATAGTGGTACCAGCGTTGGCAATGCTGTAGTGGATGATGTTGTTGCAGTTAACAACCGTCAACAAAATAATATTAATAATAACAAACAATATATTAATAATGGCGTATCTAGTAAAATATGTCTTCCACCTCGGGTTTATGTGTTGCCTTCCACACCTCAAAGACTTGGTCTGCATACATTAATTCGTAATCGCAACACTGATCAGGATGCATTTGTTTTCTATGCGGAGCGCTTGATGCGTCCTTTATGTGAAGCTGCAATTAATCTACTTCCTCATATGGTAAGTTTAGTTTTTTTCTAGCATGTTTTTCTTACATTTGTAATTAGATATATACTCCTTTATATTCAGACAGTTTCAAGTTGATAATATGCTTATTCTTAAAAGTCAATTATGTTAAATCACATTTATAAAATCAGTGGTGGTAGTGATTATTTTCGTATTTGATGTTTCTATTTGTATTTATTCGTGTATAATAAATAGCACATTTGACTTCATAAGACTATACAACTTTGATAGAAAATATTTCTTATTAACGTGAATGGACATTTCAGAATGCTTTTGATGGATATAGTATTTTCAAAATTTAGAGTGCTTGTTTTCATCTTTGATAAGTGGATTATGTAAACATGATGAGCGCTTCACTTATTAAGTGAATAATTCATCAACCTCGTTGTGGATGCAAGGTTTCTTCTCATTACTATCTTATGCTACCTTTGACATCAAACATACATCTAATTGAATAATAAACTATGGAATACTTTATGCTGTATGACTTGACGTGTTTGTATGATGATCACTTGTCTTAAAGGCTCATATATGTAGGCATTTGTTTATACACATGTTTAAGACATTCCTTATACATAGTGAAACCAGTAAAGTTAGATTGCAATCATACTAGGTATTAAGTACTAGAGTAAATGTGATAATTCATTATATTTGCTTACGATCCAATATAGACTAAGACAATTATGGAGTTTATTGCAGGTGTATTATTACCGTCTTCCTCGATGTAGGGTACCAGTAATCAATAGTTCGAAGGTAGGCGGTAGGAATGTATCAAGTTTTTATTCCTCTTTAAGTGTTGATTATCGTATTATTCCGTCTGTCATTTCCTGTTTTTACAAGATTCATCTATCCATTCTTGGCATCGATATCATTTAGATTTCCTGCTGTTATGATTTCCTGCTTTCTGAGATGGTGTGGATAGTGACAAATTAAACCGTCATTCCTTTTTAATTGGTTCTCCATCGTTTCTGCATATTTTCAAATGTAAAGTTAATTACATGTATACTTGTTCAGTCGCTAGTTTGTGCGTTGTCTCATGAGTTTGAAAAGTAATATTTTATTTTTCTGTTGCCCTCTTTCACAAAAACAGTCATTAATTCATATTGTTTGCATTTAGATTTTTAAGAAGTTACTCGATTAGAAAATAGATTCAATCAAAGACACTATCGTTATTTGGAAACTCATTAGAAACTAAAATGCACTGGACAGATAAGTATTTTATTATACATCTTTCACCTCATTTGAGGTCATTACATGCTTGAATCCTACAGTTTACTCGTATCATATCTTATCATCGATTGAACAGGTTTCTATCGCTCTGTTCTCTAAATACTATTATTTTCCGATTAAATATATATGTATTACTAAGTTCATATACTTTTATTCACAAGGATGTGGATGTAGAAACTCCTCAAGGTATTACTTATCGTGGTCGCCAATTAGCTGCGGGCACTCAAATATGTGGTGTGTCTATTCTAAGAGCAGGTGAAGCACTTGAACCTGCTTTGTGCGCTGTATGTAAAGATATACGCTTAGGCAAAATTTTAATACAAACCAATCCAATCACAAGCGAACCTGAATTACATTATATACGTCTACCTCGAGATATTAAAGTGAGTACTTCTGTCTCTCTTTCCATTAAAATCTAATTATCAAACTTAATTAGTGTCGTTTAGCATGCGGTTTAAGTGATATCTTTTAATGTTTTTGATTGCATTTTCATTAATATTTATTATTGATGACGGATACACAAAGTAAAACGAATTCTTAATTGATACAGAATATATCCTTTTTGAATAATTACTACCACCTTTTAATTGAAAAGTTTATATGTATTGATATTTCATCTAAAATAGAAATTCCTTAAATGATTGTGTAGTCTGTTAAGTGAATGTTTATATATTCATAGTTGTCTGGTGAAATGCCTGCACTACATGCGTTCAGGTTAACATTATTACTTCCCCACGAAATAAACTACAAAGTGACACTATCGTTATTTGGAAACTCATTAGAAACTAAAATGCACTGGACAGATAAGTATTTTATTATACATCTTTCACCTCATTTGAGGTCATTACATGCTTGAATCCTACAGTTTACTCGTATCATATCTTATCATCGATTGAACAGGTTTCTATCGCTCTGTTCTCTAAATACTATTATTTTCCGATTAAATATATATGTATTACTAAGTTCATATACTTTTATTCACAAGGATGTGGATGTAGAAACTCCTCAAGGTATTACTTATCGTGGTCGCCAATTAGCTGCGGGCACTCAAATATGTGGTGTGTCTATTCTAAGAGCAGGTGAAGCACTTGAACCTGCTTTGTGCGCTGTATGTAAAGATATACGCTTAGGCAAAATTTTAATACAAACCAATCCAATCACAAGCGAACCTGAATTACATTATATACGTCTACCTCGAGATATTAAAGTGAGTACTTCTGTCTCTCTTTCCATTAAAATCTAATTATCAAACTTAATTAGTGTCGTTTAGCATGCGGTTTAAGTGATATCTTTTAATGTTTTTGATTGCATTTTCATTAATATTTATTATTGATGACGGATACACAAAGTAAAACGAATTCTTAATTGATACAGAATATATCCTTTTTGAATAATTACTACCACCTTTTAATTGAAAAGTTTATATGTATTGATATTTCATCTAAAATAGAAATTCCTTAAATGATTGTGTAGTCTGTTAAGTGAATGTTTATATATTCATAGTTGTCTGGTGAAATGCCTGCACTACATGCGTTCAGGTTAACATTATTACTTCCCCACGAAATAAACTACAAAAGTGACTAGTTCATTCTATAAAAACAACAAATTCTCTTCTTTGATAGCTTTTCACAATCTTTAAATAAATCTGAATAACAAAATGGTATGAAAATACAGAAATATGTTTCTTTGGAAATCATTATGAGCACACCTAATTGTAATGTAATAGGATTAATCCAAATATAGTTGGATGATAATTATATATAATGCCTGTTTTCACGAGTAAATTATTTTTGTGTATGATTGTTCTGTTGTATGTAACTACCATTATAATCTTGAACTTTACACTCAACCTCTTAAAAAAATTTAGCACTTGTTTGTTACAGTCTAAAAAACTTTATCTGTTAAAATCCCTTAGGTGTTATTATAATATTGTTATGTATTGGAAAAAATAATACACTGTGCCCTTGGTATTTGCCAATCAGAATACGGACACGTCTGCCCCACGACTACCAGCTCCCAAAGCCGGAATAGAGAAAACAACAGCTACAAGCCAACCAGATACAATCAATCCAGTCGAATTTCGGTCATATTGTATTTTAATCATGCCTTTATATATACACAAATTCAGACCACACAACAAACCAATTAGAGATTTTACATTAATACAAAACAGAAGAGATTGTGTTAGTGAATGGTGGGGGGAGTAACTTGTACACAACTAATTAACTGTAGTCCATAGTAAGAGAAAATATAATAACAGCAAATGTACTAAACGGGAGGATAGAGTAAGAGGAACATAACAATAATAAAAATGTAATGTTTACATTACTCGCGACGAGAACAAATGAATTAGTCCTCTTAAATACAGTTCTAGAAGCTCTTTCACTCTTCTTTAGTGGTCCGACGTAACAACTATGCTTTTCGTATCAAATTGACCACACTTGTAAAACTAGCGTGTATCTGTCTTCAGGAATAAATGATTATTATGTTTTGTTGTATTATGCTGATGTTTCGTAACCTTCAAATGAACGCATATATGTAAGTATTTTCAACTTTCACAGAAGTCCTCATAGAATTGAAGCACAACAATAGATAAATTTTATGATAGGCTGATGTTATATTAAAAAAAGAAAATAAGAAGTATGTTTTCAGTGCATTTATAATTCACCCTCTTACTTATCTTCCTTCATATCAAATCATTGCCTAATATTTACAGTGATACTTTTCATTACTATTTGCTGAAGTTTTTGATCATAATTATTACAGTGTTCCTAATTGATTTGCTGCATACATTTTCATCTTTTACAGTAAGTATACAACAACGATTAAGTAGTTATACCAAATATATTCTAATTATCGATACGAATTCATCCATTTTCGTTTAACTTTTATTGATGACTATAACATTCACTCTGTTTTTTTAAAGAATAAACATTACTATCACGTACCGAAAACTGTCTCCTATTGATGAATAATGCTAGTCAATAAATATGAACTAAGTGCACTTTTCTAGAATTTATTCTTATTATAAGTATGATGACCTATTCACGTCTTGAAAGCTAAAAGTGAAAATGACTGTGGAGTAAGTATGATTTTATACTTAACTCATTAGCTAAGTTGGTATGCGTGTTGCAAATATGTCGCATTTTTGTTTTTTACTGGTAAATTTACAGTTTATTACTCTCTTATAGCATTTATTTAATTACATTTTTAAAGGATTGTTTTGTTATACTTATGGATGCCACTGTAGCTACTGGAGCAGCTGCTATAATGGCAATACGTATATTAGTGGAACATGATGTACCAGAAGATAAAATTATTCTAATCTCTTTAATAATGGCCAGTCAAGGTGTTCATTCTGTTGCTTATACATATCCAAAGGTAGGTGACATTTTTTATGCTGTACGTATTTTTCCAATACTCACCAAGACTTATAATCTATAAGTATTAGGGTTATCAAGATAGTTTTTTTATCTCAGTGTCGTGATACCCGTTAACAAGGCCTGATAAATTCATTCGACTTTAAATCTTCATTTGTTGTTTCAACGTAGGATTTAACTGTTGAGTTATTTATTGATCGGGTATCAATTGCCAGTTACTCATAAACTAATGTGCACGTTTAATACCAAATTTTAAACCAAATTTTTTGTTTGAGAAATAGTAACAATAACCTGTAAGCTTTAAATGATAGAGATGATGCCATGGTTCAACTGCCTACTATTTCACTGTTTCGCCTGATTACTCTAAGGAATTTTTAGTTAATGTGTAGTCTCAGACCTTGTTGCACCATAATTCCATAGTGACCTTGGAATTATCATGTTTTAATCTAAACAGAAATAAATTCAAAACCATGCTTATTAACATCCGAATTTCTATCTTACTATCATGTAGCTATGGGGAGGAGGGTAGTCAATAATTAACTGAGTAACAATTTAGTGTTAGTTATTACGTAATATAGTTACATCACTTAGCTGACATTCGTTAAAAAATATTGTGATGTAGTAGTTTATGCTTCAACTGAGTTTGCTGTCATTTTAATGGGAATACAACAATAAAAAGTGATTCAGCAGAGAGTTTTATTTTCACGAATTCATTTTCAATGCTATACAGCCATAAACATATATGTAAAACTGACACAGGTCCCCCAACTCTCAATGAGGTTGGAAACGCTATAAGTAAATTGAAACAAGGGAAAGCAGCAGGACCTGATATGTTGTCTACCGATATCTTTAAGGATGGTGGTCTGGTTTTAGCCCGCAGGTTGACTAATATATTAGCCAAAGTCCAGGAACTAAACACCATCCCATTTGATTGGTCTCGATCACTGATCGTTCCAATTTACAAAAAGGGACAGAAATCCTCTTGTGATAACCACAGAGGAATCAGTTTGACTAACATAATAGCTAAAATATGATCCCCTATAATTATTCAGCGTTTATCCAACACTAGGGAACAACAGACTCGAGAAAACCAGGCTGGTTTCAGACCTGGACAAGGTTGCATTGATCACATATTCACCCTTCGCCAGATCCTCGAACACAGACATATGTACCAATGTCCGACTATAGTTGTATTTCTTGACTTGAAAGCGGCTTTTGACTGTGTAGACCGTGAAGTCTTGTGGCAATGTTTGTTATTAAAAGGCGTACCTCAAAAGTACATTAACTTTATAAAGGCCCTCTATTCGGTCACCACTGGTCGAGTCAGAGCATATGGCTAACTGTTATGAGAAATTTCACCCTCGAATGGGGTTTGTCAGGGTTGCCCCTTATTCCCTTCCTTATTTGATTTCGTCATAGTTGTTCTTTTAGAAATCTCACTCACTTTTAACTCCTCAGGAATTAACCTCTTCTCAGGAGGCCCTCTCGTTTACTTAGAAATACGCAGACGATATAGTCCTATTTGGTGAAGACGCAAACAATATTCAAAGTCTCTTGAACACCTTGAGTAACAATACAGGCATATTTGGGATGCGCTTCTCCTCTTCTAAATGCAAAATGTTACTCTAGGACTGGCCTGCCTCTTGTATTCTGTTGTTATATTACCTCTGTAAGCTAGTAGTGCTAATGTGGTATGCAAACTTGAACTTACAAGCGTATGTGCCCGGTTCTACGTTGCTGCTGCTATTGATGATGATAAACATACATTTTCCATGTTGTCAAGTGTCTCCAGTCACTTATTGCGACAATCATGCTGACCCTGACCAGGTAATCTACATCTACCTACATGGCTTAGACGGTAGTCAAGAACTTCATGGACTGATGGCATGTTTTGGTTTGGTCGCCCCTACCCTTCTTCCATCCTACTTCAAACCTAGCCAACATCGCACGACGTGGTAGACGGTGGTCGGGCATGCGCAATACATGTCCCAACCATCTCAGTCGATGAAGGTTAATGACTTCTTCGACTGATTTATCGTGTTTCTCAAAAACCTTTTGTCTAACTTCAATATTACTTATTTGACTGTTCCACGCATCCGCTTATACACACTTATGCGTTTTTATAATCAAACTATAGTGTCACCAGAACTGTATTATAAAATAATCTAATAAGTGTAATTGATACAATCTTAGTACTGTGAAATCTAGTTGAAATGGTTCAAATAAAACCCGTATTCACTTTCTAGGTACCTTGAAAGACTATTATTATATTCGTATGAAAATTCGCCAAGATTTGGTGTAATTTGTTGAAAGAAATTAGACGCTGAGTGAATCGAAAAAGTTTGAAGTATTAATTATATTCGAAATAATCTCAGCGACTGAAATTTTAAGATTCCAACATTTCACCTGCAATCTAGTCAGTATTTCTTCAAGGTAAATTAGTCAAATTCGAAATTACGAAAGTTATGTGTAAGGTCAGTCATAAAAGTGATTTAGTAGTAGTTCGATTTGTGAAGTCGTAACCTACTTGAACTAAATCGTATAAACATAATTAACTCATATTTCTGTGCAGATTCGTAAATAGATGCATATAGAAATCGGTGCTTGTTATCTGCATGCTACGTAGTTGAAAGCTGATGACATAATAAGATGAACCTATATTCTGTCAAATCGTTATTGCGGCTCACCTTCTTCTTCCGGTATAGACATTTACCAAAGTATTTAGATTTGTATCATCTAGTCATCTTAGCCAAAAACATTGCTGACTTGTTGTAGTGCCGAGGTGTTTATGCTCGTTAATTACAATAGAAATCCGTATTATGTTGTCGGGTTCTTAGGTCATTAGTTACATCCCTTCATATGATACTAAGTAAAGCCATTCTGAATCTTACGAACCGCACCGGTTACCTTAAAATTGAAGATATATTTTCATGTGAGTGCTGAACTAACTGCACGGGAATGTTAAATGACTTAACCTTGTGGCTACATTGCAACTTTATTGGTCGAATTCAACCAACTCAGTATAATTGACAATAACTTGTTAATTAGTGTGAAAACTAGATATAGTCTATTTTTACTATTCAGTTGCTAAATTATTAATCCTTCGTCATAGTTTATAGTATTATTCCACACTTATAGTGCGTTTTATTTCTTCTTTGCTTTTACCAGGCTCATATTGTGACGACTGCAGTTGATTTAGGCTTAAATGATAGTTATCATATTGTCCCAGGTGTTGGAAATTTCGGTGATCGTTATTTTGGTACTACATTGGAATTGGAAACACGGTGATTAACTTAGTAGTCTCTCTCCTGTATAACTCCGTAACTTCTCCCAATCTGAGAGCTTTCTTTATATGAATTATAGTCGGTTTTAGTTTTATTTTCAATAACCACTTCTTCGATACAACTTTTCTTCACCCCCCATTCTTTTCTCAATATAATTGTCTAATCACTATCTCTGTTCTTCTTGTCTAAAATTATCGATTGATTGTTTCCATCGTGTAAATGGTCTATTTACTTATTTCTAATTTTAGATGAATGTTTTTTTTTACTTTTATTAATGATCTTTCTTTTATACATAAATATTTTTCTCTTTCAAATTAGTGAATAAAATAGGAACTTATTCAATGTACAATTTATGTTGTATGCATTACGATAAAGATATTTGAATAAATTGCTCTTCATTGAGTGTTTTCTTTTCAAACTTTGTTATTATGGTAATACACTGTGAGAATTTTTTGATTTTTCTTGCTTATTTCACATTTATAGAAGTGTTTATTTTGTGTCTCTTATGCTGTCTATAAAATTAATGCAGAACATAATTTTGCACTAAAAAAACATACCCAAATAACCTTTTGTATTATATGCAGTAGCTTATTAATTAGGCTTATTTTAAAGATTTCAATTCACATCACTTTGATTTAGACTGTTGAATAACATCGTTAGGTTATATGCAAACATTTCAACTAAAAAAAAAGTGCATAAATTCGTGCTCAGTCAAAGAACTTTACCTAAGCAGTTCCGTATATTCTTGAACAATGTCGGCGATATGGATTGATGTGTAAGTGGAAAACGAAGAGTTCATTTTTAAACAGGTAGCATGTTAACCACAAATAATTAAAACACATACTCTACGCAAATATGCCTTTTCTGTGAAGTAAATGTAACTGATAGTTGTATACAAACTTATCTTTTACTGATTTTATCACTTGAAAATGTTTTATTTTTAAAAAGGCATGAGATTCTACATTATAGCATATCCTACGAAGAGAAATGCGAGTATTTGTGTCTGTTTCCTTTAGAAAATTTCATTGATTTTAGCTTTTTAAGCATGTGAATATCCTCTGCCTGCCTGCAACAATAAAAGACACGCCGAGATTTTAATATGAATTTAAATATATGACAATCACAATTTTGTGCATTACGTATCATTAGTAACAATAAAGAACTGTTTGTTAATAACAATATTTAAATATGATGACAGGAAAGATTCGTGAATATTATTTCTTAGAAAGTGAAAATTTAGTTAATAAGATCTTGATTACTCAACAAGATATCATGAAAGGTAGACACAGATTAGTATTTCTGGATCAGTAGTTCCATTTCACGGTAAGATAAAAATTCAAATGACGTATTCAGAAAAGGTTGTAGACACAAAAATAGGTCGATAAAGGATGAAAAGTTAATAAATAAGGGACGACACTAGCTCTTGAAGGGGTGAAGGTTAAAATTACTGTAGAGGTGGATCTTGAATACCTTTCTTATGTTGGCTCAGGGGTGGCTTTCTAATCATATAGCGCAAAACACAGCACCGTTAAGATAAAGATCTCATATCATTTATCAGGTTTCTGTTTACCTTGTAGATGGCAGTGACTGAATGACCCGTGTTCACAAAGAGTTTAATAATGATAGTTATCATATTTCTCTACTGCCTTTTGAAAAATTATTGATTAGAGTGACCCATGTTATGTTTATCTGGTTCTTTAGTGCTAATCGGATCCCATTGATCATTGTCTGCATCTCAGTTAGTGTATTATTAATGTACTAAAAATGAACACTCGTTTCGCCGTCTAAATGGAAATCAATCAGCTTGAGATATGTAATATACATTCACTACGCTGTTTTTTCTAAAAATAAACTAGTAGGTAAATCGTTTGTTTAGAATTTGAACTACTTACTTATCTAGTAGTAGACAAAATCTATGAGAAAAAATTGAGTGAGCCTAATGACATTACAGCACATGAGAGAAATCTGTGATGCCCAACAATTATCACTGGTAGCGTAGGATGACGGCCACATGATAGTGAGAACTAATGGTAGTTTGTAGTCTTTGCAAAAATATGGTGACTATTTCGTTTGAATGTATGATCCTTGCTCGTAGAGTTAAAGGTACTGAATCCAATTTCTTGTTAGGTTGTCGGTGCGGATTGCTTATATTTTCTGTTTCATACATCTTAACTAACTTCCTGACTCGGACGTTTGTTCCTGAATTAAGATATACTTCTCACTTGTGATTGCAGTATATAGCTGACGTATGGATGACGTCAGTAACTGCTGCTGCATACCTTACAGTAGAGAAGCCAGTGCATTTCAAGTAAGATTGTGTTAAAATAAGCTTCACGTCCTAATAATTTTTATGTTGGCAAGTGAGATTTATAAATTTAACTACCAGTTTCTACATACAGTGGAAGCTATCGACGTCCAACTCTTCAAACCGGACCTTGCCCTAGCCATCATAATCGCTAATGCTTGGGTGTTTTGCAAATGGTCTATTAAACTCGATTCTTTTATTATTTTTATCGTGATTATCACGGCTTCGGTTCTTTCCCTAACTTCAAAATCTGTTACGTCTTAATTTTTACAAAATTCTTGACCATCAGATTCCTTGTAACTACTTCATGGTTTTTTTTCAAAAGATATTGCGTAATCAGTAATACGCCAATCTATTCACTTATCATTTGTATACTTCCGAAACTACCTTATTCGCTTTCATGTCTTAATTGTTTTGTTATTCAGTTGTAATTGTTTTATAAACACACTATCAACTATATGGTAGTGATTTTATATAGATATATTAGTGTAGAGCTTTAATGAAAAACCAGTTGAAAAGTAACTCTCTGATTTCTTAGTCTTTTCTTAAAGAATAAATTTATATCAATTTATTTAATTGAATATGTCACAGATTGATGTTGGCAGGGTACCATTGAAAACCAGGGAGCACTGGACACCTGTTTCATTCTAGTGTGGAACTCCTCACCAGTGCCCACCTGAAGCCCCTGGTGCGGAATCTGGGGTGCGCACTGCTGAGGAGTTCCACACTAGAATGAAACAGGTGTCCAGTGCTCCCTGGTTTTCAATGGTACCCTGCCAACATCAATCTGTGACATATTCAATCAAATAAATAACCATTCCAATTGAATTATATCAATTTCTTTTTTTTTTTTGTAAAAAATAAATTACATTTATCTGATTATAAAGATTTAAATCATTATTAGCGTTGGTTGATTCCTTCAAATTTTTTCTAATTAATCGTACATTTATTAGGTAGTAAAGTAGCATGAGATGAAGAGGAAATAGTTAATATTGCATTTGGAAAGAATGAAATGTAGGAAAACGGTAATGATAACAAGACCTTATTACTTCAATAGTGAACATATAGCCAAGTAATACACCGTACATACTGTTCAATAATTTATTTCGCATTAATCAATGATGGTAGTCTGCATTCTGTAAATATCAATCAGTTCATTGTGACACTAACAGTCTAAGATGAAACAGTCGTTACAATGTACACATTTGATAATCAGTTAATACAGTTGTTTATGCATAAACGGTGCAACAGGAAATACTCAAGTAGGTGTATATGAACGAAATTTCCTAAAAGATTAAGGAACAGTTTAACATAATGGATAAAATAAATGAGTCGTAAACAATAACGATAAGATATTTTTTCCAGTTGGATATAAATAATGACTGAGTGTATGTGTCACTTGTAGGCATATACATAAAAGTGACAAATTCAACGTGTTGGAAACACTAATCAATCAATGATTAAACATATGAAAATAATGAAAGATAGCTAGTGTTTAAAATTAGTAGCTAAGTAAACCACATTGTACTATACTTTTGTAGTGTGATGATTGCCCAAATCGAAATACACAGAGATGATATCAAACCTGAGGTCACGATTAAAATCATTGGTTTAAAAATAAATTCACGAATATTTACCATATAAAAACACAAAGAAATACTGACAAAGTAATAGATAAGCTAAATAATGAATGTTTTCATTTGATTTGTGTAGTGTACAATAATGCAAGAAAAAGTCAGTACTGATGATAATCATAATAGAAATATACTCGATAAAATGAAGATTAGCTCATAGAGCAATGATCAATAAGTAAGAGAATGGATGGATGAGAAAAATTATGTTCACAATGACACCAACTAATCGAGGAACAAGTTGGTGAGAAAAGTACAATAGAATTAGACGAAAATATAAGAACAATACATCATCATATAAGGTGATGGAAATAATTGTGATAAATCAAAATCACTAAAGACTTATGACTGTCTCTATGCTGTGGATATTCTTTTAATAATTCTTGAAAGTAAATAGAGCAAGATCATCCTCTTCTTCAGTAAATGAATTCCAAGTAATTTAATAATAATCATTTACTCTACTCTACGTTAATACATATGAAAATAATGTAGAAACCATGATGCTGTAACAGTATTCAAGAATTTTATTCTTCTATGTAGTTGAAATATTATTTCATTACATTGATCATCTATTATGAATCAGTTCAATTATCGAAGAATGCATATTGTTAATATCAAATTTTTATATGACCTGTTGTATTCAATATGATACTATCACAATATGCTTATGTGAATACAGTAAACTAAGCATATTCTCTATTAGAGAATATAAACAAGAAAATGAAACATATCTTTGAATAAGATAAACATATTTGTATTAATGTGAATATACAAAATATGCGTATACATCAACATGAGAGGGAATGTTGTGGAGTGAAAAAAAACACATATAAAGAAACATTAGCTTCAATGTGTATTCACAATACAAAATCATACATTTTAGACTACTACTAGAGTAGCTAATCTTTTCACTAACCATTATTGAGAAAAGAATGAAGATTTTAATCTGCTGACTGAATGGTAATGAATTTTGTATTAGTGGTTTTAGGAACTGGTTTTGGTGCTGGCATCATAATCTCAGTTGGTTTTATGATTATTTTAGATCTTGGCATTGATGGTATACGACGTACGTAATCATTTATTGGCTGAATAAATAAATTAAAGAGAAATTTACACATTCATTAAAGATATTCAAAAACAGTAAAATAAGTTAAATAGTTTAGTCTACATCCTGATAAATGTTAGTGTTATATCTGTTGTATCATTCATATCACTTGTAAACACGTTTTTCCAACTGCGTGACATATCTGGAAGAAGATATGTGATTGGCCAATATTGTGTGACAGACATACGACAATGACTAGGTCTTATGTGTATCTTATTGGTTATGATATATACATGTGAGCAACTAATAGGCTTCTCGATAATCAGTCGGATCTTTGTGCCTGTGTAATAGATTAAGGCAAGGCTGGGTGTTAGCAACTCCAAAGATACTCCACATTCTCTTCAAGAAGATTTGGGAGGAAGAACAAGTGCCAGAAAACTGGAAAGAAGGGTACCTCATCAAGATATCAAAGAAAGGCGATCTCAGCAATTGTGAGAACTACAGAGGCATTACCCTACTCTCAGTACCAGGAAAGGTCTTCAACAGAGTGTTATTGAACAGAATAAAGCACCCAGTCGACGCCCAACTCCGAGATCAACAGGCCGGATTCCGTAAAGACAGATCATGTGCCGACCAAATCGCTACTCTACGGTTCATTGTTAAACAATCAATTCAATGGAATTCACCACTTTACATCAACTTCCTCAACTATGAAAAGGCATTCGACAGCGTGAATAGGAGAATATTATGGAGCCTTCTACGACATTAGGGCGTACCCGAGAAGATAGTCAACATCATACGGAATTATTACGACGGACTACATTGTAAAATTGTTCATGGAGGTCAGCTCACAGATTCATTCGAAGTGAAGACCGGTGTCAGACAAGGCTGCTTACTCTAGCCCTTCCTCTTCCTACTGGTTATCGACTGGACCATGAAGACTGCAACATCTCACGACACTCTCAGGATACAATGGACAACATCGATGCAACTTGATGACTTGGAGTTTGCAGATGACCTAGCTCTTCTATCCCACATACAGCATCAAATGCAGATGAAGACGAACAATTTACTAGTAGCCTCGGCAGCAGTAGACCTCAACATACACATAGGGAAGATCGAGATCCTTCGATACAAAACAACGAACACTAACCCAATTACACTTGACGCTGAAATTCTGGAAGATGTCGAAACCTTTACATACATGGGCAGAAGCATCATCAACAAAAATGGAGGGTCTGATGCAGATGTGAAGGCGCGGATTGGCTAGGTGAGGTAAGGGCAGCATTTCTACAACTGAAAAACATCTGGAACTCAAACCAACTGTCAGTCAGCATTAAAGTCAAAATTTTCAATACAAATGTGAAGACAGTTCTGTTGTATGGAGCTTAAACTTGGAGAATTATGGAAAGTATCCTTCAGAAGATACTGGTATTTATAAACAACTGTCTGCGTAAGATTCTTCGGATTCGTTGGCCAGATACCATCAACAACAACCTGTTGTGGCAGAGAACTAATCAACTTTAAATCGAGGAAGAAATTAGGAAAAGAAGCTGGAGGTTGTTAGGATACACATTGAGGAGTTAATCACACTGTCACAAGACAAGCACTAACTTGGAATCCTAAAGGCCAAAGGAAAAGACGAAGACCCGGGAACACATTGCGTCGGGAATCAGAAACAGACATGAAGAGCACTTGGAAAGAGTTGAAAAGGAAAGCCCAGGACAGAGTTGGTTGGAGAATGCTCCACATGGGGTAACAGGCGTTGATTGATTGAGTGTCAGCTGTAGACAGTAGCGCGGCGGATAACAGGATCGATAATATCGGCCATCCTTGCTTCAGATACAACACTGGGGTAAATATATATATCAGACAAAATCCTACTCTTTAAAGTAACCTCTTAGATTAACCAGAATAACAGATGGTTGGTCAGTAGTATTGTTAATAAATCTCAACAAGTTCATAACCAAGCGATTTAATAACAGAACACCTTAACGCCTTTATAGTCAACTGACTTATTTTTGATAGATATAGAAATAATGATTAATTGGTCGATGGATTACAATGAAGACACTAGAAGAGGTGTTTCATGAATATTCCTTAAGAAGTTAAAAAAGTAAAAAACTGAAAGTCGTCTTAGTTTATTGGTTTATTGTATTTCGTAACTTTTCAATAAAGTACAGCAAAATACTAGAACACCCGTCAAGCATACATTTCTAACTGAATAAGTAAACTTTGAATATACTTATGTACAGTAAAGTCAATAAGGAACCAAATCGAAATTATGCTAATGCATATTAAATTATAGAGTGCACAAGAACATTGAGTGATCGTTTGAAGATGTAATGTACAAATGCAACTTATCTTCACCAAAGAGTATTGGGGGATGAATTTACTCTTGATTGTGTTCAAACTATTGGATTCTGTCGAAGAAGAGGCTCGTAAGAAACTCAAACTCCCGGATCGTAATAAATAACCAGGTCCAGTCGACTCATCTCCCTCTTCGAGCTCTTTTTCAGAATAGTGGGGAACTCTTAGTCAGGGAACTGACAAGGTTGTTGGGAAAAGTTAGGGAAACTGAGTGTTCTATCATCTTAGAATGAAGCGGTTATCGTCCCCACCTTTTAAAGGGCTCACGTAACCAGTGTATTAACTATCGGAGAATAAATCGACTCACAATTGCTTTCAAACTATTGGATTCTGTCCCACTTCGCGGATTGTCTAAAACACATGAAAGATTGACTCCCAAGAAGCAGGCTGCTTTTCTGTCAGCTTGTAGATGAATTAATCACATCTTTAGCCTCTTCCCCCTCCCCACCGAATTTTGGAACACTGTCGACATATTGCAGACCAACAGCCGTTACATTTCTTGATACCAAGACCGCCTTCAATTAATTGGATAGGATTGTGTTCCGGAATTGTTGTTGGAGAAGAGTATGCCTGAGAAGCTTATTAACGTCCTGAAGACTCTATACACAAACACCACAGGCAGAGTGAAGGTATACAACTATATTTCTATATTGTTTCAATCCACCAGTGGGGCTACAGAGGGTTGCCCGTTTGCACCATTCTTCTCCAATTTCTCCATCAATATTTTTCTCGAAATAACTGTGAAGGCAGTGTGTGTTAGTGGTGTGGATTTATTACTTCTCGACCTTGAGTATATAGGATATCATACAAGCCATCCAAATAGTACGTAATCAGTTGACAATCAGTATCCGTAAGTATAACATATACTTTGAACCTTCTAGATGCCAAGCACTTCTGAGAGATTGGCAGGAGTGGTGGTATAAATCTGGTTGTAAAAGATCAGGTTTACAATGCTTAATAAAAGCGTGGTGACTTTTTTAATGGAATGAAATCTTGTTTATCTTCCTATCGGAGCTGTATCTCCTACCTTGTAATTCTCTCGTTATCGTATTATATTTTCCACTAATCATGTACTTACTAGTCAGTGACTTCAGGAAGCGATTCTGGAGCTCTAGCGAAAAGACTTGACCAATGGAGTCAAGTGTGTCGGGTATATGTCAATTATCCAACAGTAACTTGATATGAAGTAGCTCAATACAAAGTTAATCATACAAAAAGCGGATTCAACCTTAGTTAACTAGATTGTAAGTTCTCGTTACAAACCCTCAAGTTCTTCAGTCTTATCCTCGCAAAAGTAATAGGTGCGCTCTTTCTAGGGGTCATATAATGGGTCGAAACAAGTGCTCAGTGTTTTCCTGTTGGCACCCATTAATGACGAAAAACAATTCCAGTTGTGTTTTTACTGGAATTAAACATTTTTGCAATGACAAGCAAGCAGTTATCATTGACATACAGCACAACGTTGGACATATAAATATATTACTTTACATACAAATTCATAATGCAATACAATGAGACGAAAACAAAAATGCACATTACTTGCACTGATTCAGAATATGGTTTTTTTACTGGAAAATTAGAAAAAATAATCACCCACATTCCTCCTTTCGTTTTCTTCATCTTGTAAGCGAATAATTTGGATTCGTTTAGTAACTGGGGATAAAGATGATGATGAGGTAAATACAGTTTGAGAATATTTTGTATCGTGTGATTCGATTGATAAATCTGGACTAGTTGGAGAATACATTGATGACTTCACAGGAACATCAGAACTGGCAGGGGTTGTATAATTTGAATTATCAAGTACATCCCATACCCTTGTTGGTGTTGACGTTGGTGGAGATACTGTTTTTCCAATAAATTTAGTAATAATACCATCAACAGGAGAGTCCATACCACTGGTATGATCACCTTTCTTAATGATTTTATCCTCAAATTTCGTGGGAGATTTTTCACGTTTCTGCCATGGTTGTTCAAGGCTTACTTCGGAACTAGTAGTTGATGATGGACGATTTACATTGACTGATAGAATTTGTTCACTTGTCCATCGATTTAACTGTGATGATAACGTCGTTATTGGTGTTGTCGAAGTGACGGACATATCCGGTTTTCTTCTTATCCCATGACTATATTCTTTAAGATGTAATTAAACGAAAATAAATAAACAACATATGATTATTATAAACTGGTGTTACACAGAAATTAAGAAAATATTGTATACTCCAGATATTGATACTATACACCAATGTAAATCGAAGTATATGGATAGACTTTTAAAATTAGTGGTTCAATTATTAAATGTTAAGTGTTATAATCACTGAAGTATAAAAGTAAATTCAATTCAGTATGAATATGTTTTCGTATTGAGTAGAAAGTAAAACTTAATGTTTATATGATGAAAGTAGATTAATCAACGGTAGATTAGTGTTTATGACATTTTTTGATAGAATAGTAAATTATTGATGTATGATTTAAGTTGGATTGTAACTATCAAGCGGAATCCAAGACGCGTGTTTTATCCTATTTGGGACTTATCCGGCTGGATGTACCTGCATCCTAATTTTGATGTTCACACTGGGATTCAAAACTCAGTCCGCTTCATGCCAAACGCCACCGAGTTCACCATTAGGCTACTGTGTCTAGACAGTCACACTTGTGCAACGGGGTTATCCTAATTATTGATGTATGAATAATTATAAAAGTAAACAAGATCAATGTTAGCGCTAACATAGTTATGATATGAAGAGATAAAGAACAAACATTTAACCATTTCATTTTATTCACTTTTCATAAACTGTTACTTACAAATTGTAATATTTTGATATGAACATTCTTAAATAGAAGTTTAACGTTTGATTCATACAACGAATTTAGTCGAAAGTAAAAATTGCATAACATCATCACTATAATCATAATGAATGGAAGTTTCAAGCAAAGGTTAGATAGTTGATAAAATTGGATAATAACTGTTACGATTAAAAATATTTGGTACATCAAAGTTTTAGAACATAAGAAAAAAGTCAAAAACTATAGTTAGCGATTTTCACTGATTACGTAACAGAAGAGCTAAGTGATTAAGAATAATGTGAGTTACGATGAGTTAGTTACAGAACAAAATATCATGAAATTTGAAAAACCTAAATATGGCGAAATGGAAATATATGAAGAAGTATAAAAATTGAATAATGTAACAGAATAGGACCAATGTTATCATGACATCAGTCGATGGAGTCTTTGACTGTTGGTTTGAGTGATGTTAGTAGGTTCAAATTATCTAGTTGAGGTCCGCAAGATAATCGTAATCAATAGCTGGAGACAGTTGTTGACATGACTCAGATTCTATAATAGTAGTGCAAGTGTATTTATTCTTTGCCTTCATTTCGATATTAAGTTCTATTATTCTTTCATGTACACCCTTACTTGGTCCTTGTATTCTAATGTCGTGTTATCCTCGTCACCTTGATCTTGTCGTGATAATGTGGTATTGAAATATGAACCTACGCGTATATACGCCAAGTTCTATGTAGTTAATGACCAACTGATTGAATTTTATCATGGAAAAGAATAATTCACTATTGATTCGTTTCGACCATATAAATCTGGTTTTAGGGACTAGATTGCTATGACTGAAGCAAATTTCAAAAATAGTAGAACTTAATTATTTGTTAATCACTTCGAGAGATTCCAAAGTATCGTCCCGATCCCATGTGTCAAGATCATTTAAAATAATATTATTGGAAATCTTCGATCCGTTTGTTCGAAGATGCACTGGAACTCATTCCTGAAACTATATGTACGCCATGTTTTAATTTCTATAAAGGGGTGGGGGTATCAATCATTGATTATATCAAAAAGCATGTTAATTTATATATGAGAATCAGCTCGGCTGCAGAACATGCTCTGGCTACCGTAGTCAGCTGATTGTGCATGTGGTGACGTTACCTATAAATCGATGCTGGATAAAGATAGGTTTCTTGTTCTTTATAGGTTCGTCTGCCTTTTATTTTCAACTATACTATATTTTAATTGAGATGGTTATTTTTGTGGAGATTAGTTATTTTATTTGATTGAATATATCACAGATTGATGTTGGCAGGGTACCATTGACAACAAGGGAGCACTAGACAGCTGTTTCATTCTAGTGTGGAACTCCTCAACAGTACGCACCCCAGATTCCGCACCAAGGGCTTCAGGTTTTTGTCAATAAACTTTTAAGAATACTCATTGATTATTTTCAAAATTTTTTAACTGCTTTGAGTTTCGCTAGTTTATCGCCTTCATATATCTGTGCCGTTCTATGAATTGATGTTTTAACAAATTCCTTCACTAGAACGAAACAGCTGTTCAATACTCCCTGGTTTTCAATGGTACCCTACCAACATCAATCTGTGATATATTCAATCAAATAAAATTCCTTCATGTAAAAGATGAAAAAAGCTACTAAAATTCAGATAAACTTCATTCCATGCATATTCCCGGTACTATCCGCCATACATTGTATTGAAGCACCAGAAAGTGGAACCTATCAATTTTTTAATGTTGTAGAGAAGATTAAATAATCTTATGCGCCAAGTTGAAGTTTCAGAAGGTGGGTTACATATAGTTGATTGTTACATACAACAAAATGTATCATCGACATAGCTCGAATAATTTATCACTCATTTAAGCTTTACCCTTTCAGTATTCGTGATTAAAAATATCTTGTAGGACGGGACCTAGCGGACTTCATAATGTTACGTTAACGGTATGTGATGCCATTAATCAGTTAAGGTTGTCTTGTAAATAAATTTTAGGAGAAAACTAATTAGTTGATATATTAACAAGGTAAGTCCATTGCATCCAGGTCAACCATTTAAATTATTCTAAATGGTTAGTTGAATTCAGTGAAGCCAATTCAATTTTGATTTAGTGTAAACATGATCAAGGTTACCGAGTTTGTAAGTTATTCTAATAAAAGAATTATTAGTTCAATCATGTACAGTGATAACAATATTTGAAAGCTAATTTAGATCAATGGTGAACAAAAGTAACAATCTTAGTGTGATAATTCTACAGCAGTAATCATAGTTAGTGATTCATGCAACATGTAGCGATTAATCATTGAAATGTAATCGAATGTATGTATGTTAAACTCATCAAAAACTAATACAGACAATCAAACAGTATAATAGTGATCATTTAACTAATGATGAAGAACTAAAATGACTGTTACTAAGGAAAGGAACTGAATGCTTTAAGCCAAATATACATTAAGAAGGTATTCCAGTAACTTGTACATAAATTTCAAAGTATGACAATAATATCCAAGAAAAGATAATGGAATAAAAATTCCTATAATCCATTGTAATAATGGCTTTACATTATCTATAAATAAACATTGAATGTGGACTAATGACTGAATAATTAAATGTTCCATAAACGTCTGTGTAAATAACAACAATAGCAAGAAATCATGATCTTAGACATGATTTATAAATTGGATTAAACTGTAGAATAATACTGATTCATGTATTATATATATAAGTTCATCATAATACCAATGTGCCCGTTGCACAAGTGTGACTGTCTGCACTCAGTAGTCTAATGGTGAACGCGGTGGCGTTCGACACGAAGCGGACCGAGTTCAAACATCAACATTGGGATGCAGGTACATCCAGCCGATGAGTCCCAAATAGGACGAAACGCGCGTACTGGATTCCACTTGCCAGTCACAATCCAGCTTATATAATACTCGTGGAAAATTCGCTATATCGAGGCAATCCGCTCAGGATGCACATATAGCAACAATGACTGGCCAGCTTCAGTCTATAACAAATCAACGGGAATATACAAGTTCATCCTAATACTGATTCATTTATGTTAATAAGTAAATAAATAAATCTTTCACCTAAACACTGACAAATAATTTGCAAAATATGGAATATAATAACTGATGATTACAATGGTTCAGTAGATGTTATTTTTGAAATGTTTCTACCTATCATTATTATTTCTTCGTTAAATTATTTATATTACTGATGAGAATATAATTTCAATATAATAGACTTATGTCAAAAAAAACAGAGGACAGATTGATGAACGAAGTGCTTATTTTATTGAATATTCACTGAACTAGGCTACTGTGTCCAGACAGTCACACTTGTGCAATGGGCTTATATGTAATTAGCACAAGCTTGTATTTTCTGGTTGATTTGTAACGGACTGAAACTGATCAACCTCTGTTGCCAAATGTGCATCCTGAGCGGATTGCCTCGATATAGCGATATTACACAAGTTATATATTTAAGTTGGATTGTGACTGGCAAGCGGAATCCAGGATGCGCGTTTCGTCCTATTTGGGACTCATCGGCTGGATGTACCTGCATCCCAATGTTAATGTTCACACTGGGATATATATCGAGGCAATCCGCTCAGGATGCATATATGGCAACAGAGACTGACCACTTTCAGTCGTTTACAAATCAACGGGAAAATACAAGCTTATCCTAATTAATATCATATTTACGTTATTATTATTGAAAACAAATGTATTTCCTGTTGCTAGCCCCGTTTGTTTTGTCTTTTGAAATTAAGTTGTATAAGATGGGAAGTTAATTTTTGCCAATACTATAATTTAAATAGCTAATTATTAGTTAGCTGTAATGTACATCAATTCAGAACATCAACTTCACTTAAACAAATTAACTTAAATACAAAGAAATCTTACCAGCGCTTTGTCGATTAATATTAATTTCCTTATTTTGTGTGTACCTTGACAAGCGTAGATGTGGAGATATTTTAGCTGCATAATTTGATTCGACAGAAACTCGCGTATTGTTATCATTGCTCGATTCATACAGACGTAATACTTTAGGGGGATTTGAACTAGAAGATAGTCTTGACGGGATGCGATAATAGCGCCCAACTGTAGTTGCATAGCTTTCATCAGGAGAAGTGACGAGAGACTGACTTGATGTTATTGACTTATATTCGTGTATGTCAGTATGAGAAAAAGTAATGAATCAAGTAAATGTGAAATAATGTAATAGATAATAATCGACTTATTGTGTCAATGAGTTGTAAATACCTACATACAACAGTAACCGGCAGAAAAAACGTTTACCTTGATGAAGTCAGATTTAGTTAAACATAATGGATTATCGTTACAGTAGATTTGGAAATGAGGTCATGTAAAATATACTCGGATATATTTGATTAGTCAAAGCACTTTACTCCTACTATTTAGTTATAAGTGCTTGTCAAATTCGATCGATCAAGCTGAAATGAAGGCATTAAGTGATTGTGCATCAATGTATTAATTTATAGCTTCTTAGTAGCGATAGTGTGAATAAATGATCCAGATAAAGATCGAACCTAAAAATTAATGTCAGGCAGTGATAGGATAATTTTTATGATGTTGAATTGTAATTTGATGGTTCACTTTTTAAGCCTTCATCGCTTCGCAACACAGAACGACGATTGCGGATACCATAGAATATAAAATCGTTAAAAGTATCGAATTGCAATAAAAAGGCTTCATTAAGTGACTGTTATAGTTTATACTGAAGTACATACCTACGCATACGAACAATTATTACTTCCACTAATAGTAGAAGCGTAGATAATTGATTAAAAAGTGATTTCGATGAAGTCAATGTTGCTATCACGTTTAACATGTTTAGTATAAACCTCTACTTACTCAACTACATAGAAAGCACCTAGTGATCGGGACTCCAAAAGAACTATATCAAAGTTAACCATCAGTAGGCATACGATATTACTGATACAATGAATAGTGGTGAGATAGTGTGAATTGATTAATTTAAGAAATAAAAACCACTGAATTAAGAAACCGTGGTAGAGACTGAGGTCCCATTTTTAAATATGTATCGTGTCATGAGTATACTCTCTAGTCATTGTAAATTTATGTGCGGATACAATTCTATGATAGTGATATGCCGGGCACCTAATGAAGATTGATTATCTTAGAAAACTGTGCTTTAGAACATTATTTCAATTATTATGACTGTGGACAGTTTAAACATTTCATTTCTATGACTGTTATGTTCCCCTTACCCGGTTCTCTAGTTTAGTGTATTTACTTTTGGTATATTGTTATTTACTATGAACTACAGTTGCTTAATTGTGTACAAACTGTACCCATTCACTGCCATTATTTCTTTTGTTCTGTATCAATGTTAGATTCATGACTGGTTTACCGTGTGGTCTGATTTTATGTGTATATAAAGGCATAATTAGAATATAATACGTTCTCAGTTCTCGGCTCTGGTTGTTCTATTGTCGGCCTGGCGGTGAGTGGGCTTAGGTCAGTCGCACATTATCAACTAGGCGCACGTCTCATTGGTGTTCGCGTCCACCAACCAATCCATCCTCTCTTTCTCACGGCATAACAGATAGAAATTAACAAATTTAACATTCGAGGAAATTCTAGTGTAATTCAGTTACAATAATAAACTACTGTTTTTCCCTCAGTAAAATATAGTACATGGTGATGTAAGTTAACTTACCAATTGTTCACCTTTTCGTTTCACTTACTAATACGAGATATAACAACAGATATAGCAGTTAGATTAAGTTAATCAGATTAGTCAAAATGCTCAGACATTATTGAACTTCAAGTTTTTTTTTACATTTCTAAAATTAACGATTCTAAATATTTACTTAGATTATGAGAAACAACACTAAGATAACATAACTGTTCATGAATATAATTATTAATATTACCGGTGATTGTAAATGAATACTCGAAACATTGTTAGTTATGCTGCTGTTAGATGTGTTCCCGCCAATACTAGGAGATGGTGAATAAGGAATTTCAAGCCTTGGAGAACGAATATGATTTAATTTCATATTTTGATTACTTATAAGTATGTAATTAGGACTATTTCCGTATTTCTGTGAAGAGACAGCTGTTGGGATATAACGTCGACCACTATTTTTCATGGCGGCAGCAGTTAGTATTGAGGCAGATGTAGCAAGGCCAGGGGAATAATTTGAAGACTTGGAAAATGTGGATGATAGACTTGCAGAACCTGAAGAAACTGGATCGACGGATATAGTGTTAGGTAAATGGGATGGAGAAAATCGAGCACGCTAAAATGTGAATAAATAGGAAACAACATGTTAGCGGAAAACAAAGCAGATAATTCAATAGGAAGGTGACTTATAACAATGAATACATTGATGATGACTTCCTACCTATTTGCTAATCAAGTGGCCAGAAAAGCAATTAGAAAATCGTACTATTGGTTGCGAGATCTCTAAAAATGATTAAATAAATCAAAATTTGCAACATACGGTAAACAACATAATCATCAAACAGGAATTCCATTAATTGATAAAGCCTTATAAAGTAGTTAGGGAAACAAATAAGCTTAATGAAGAGTATTATATGCATATGAATGAATTAAATGAAGATTTTAATGTTTCTTTACGAGGTAACGTTAAAATGTTAACAGCATATTTCATTACAGATAAATTTTAGGATGGTGATCGTGTTGGTAGTTGTTTTCTTGATGAACCAGGTATACGACTAACGATAGCATCTGGTTTACAAAATCAAAATATACGAAATGATGCTCAAAACTATAAAATAAGTTACTTGAAAGTCTAGTGATTTAATCAACAAGCTACTGATCTGTGGTACAAAATTACATTTTTAGTTTAAGAAATGTGTCAGATGAGAAAAACGATATGACTATCGACGGTTTCGTACATTTTGTTCACATTTTTAAATGTATCACATCTATGTTACTCATATCTGTCAAACTTGAATAGCATTATTAAGAATAAATATATGAATGTCACAGACACTGTCCGTTTTATGTATTAATTCCAACTAGGATTGGATGAAGTTTACTGAGATTAATTCCGGAGTAAATTGTTATATAGAACATGATTAATGCTAATGTATCTTTCGACGAAATCTGAAACGGGTAAATAAGCGAAATAACACTAACGATTATTGGTCAAGGTTAACCTTTTAAGAATAAAGTGCGAGTGCGGAGGATGAAGCATTTCGGTTGTAACAACCATGACTCAAACTATACTGTACCAACTTAGTTTTCAGTAACTAGCAAGTATCATTAAAACAGTTCAAAAAATTGATTATATAAATCAGTACAAAGAGCATGAGTTTGTAAAGAAGAGATAGAACTAGTTATTTTTTCAGTAAATATTTTTGTTTTTGCTATTTTTTATTAATTGTAAAGTAGGTGGTAACCAGTACTACCATTCATTCTCTCCGCAATGACCTTGCTATTTCTGATTGGTCGTTGTGATTTTTAGTGTGCTAATTATTGCAATTAGTACAAGATCGTTATTGTAACTATACATACAGACTCGGGACAAAGTAGAATCGAATATTCTTAATGCTGTGATTGTGTCAACTTGACAGCTTTGGGTGAGTAATCAGTTGTCGAGTCGTCGGTCACCGGTTGCGAGTATCTGTTGAGCGTAAATAAGTTCGCGAGATAAAGTTGCGGTTAGTGCTTAGGAGTATAATGCGGGCGTGAAGGCATATCCGAGTTAAATTATGCAAATTTCTAAATATTTATTGAATTAATACATAAATGCATTATAAATAGGACATATAACTTAATAGGTAAATAGTAATTTGTCTACGAGATTAATTTATTGTACGACGATTAACGATACTACAAACCGTTGACGGATACACGACAATTTTGATTCGCGGCTAGCAATGGAATCTAGGATGTTCAAATCGACTTTTATGATGAACATTTATAGGTGCACTGATGCCCATATATATATATATATATATATATATATATATATATATAAAGATATATGCAAATAGAATTTAATGAAAACATAGACATGAACACTAACAGTAGCAAAAAATGGACCTTTGAAAAGAACTGACAGACAAAGGAAAGTTCATCAGTTATGAGGTTACCGATTTGAATGAATATGGAACATTTGGTCGAAATAAACCGTGATTGGTTATTCAGAGTATAGACAAATAGGGGAATGTATTACAATCGAGTGTGGATAGAGAAATAAAATTTAAACGTTCCTCGTAATCTTTTAGTGTAACTGATTTTATTTTGTCTTTTCTGTGAAACTGTATTCTATTCGATGTCAACATACAACTGTATGTTCCGTATCTAGTACTCAATCAATAGTCTAGATATTTTACCTTACATCATGTGTATCAATCAATGTATTTAGTTCTACAATCAGCGTACAACGTTTGCATGGACTTTCCCGCCTCACATATGTCAGGAAAGTCAGTTCCTCTAGAGGCAATCCGAACCGTCCGTAACCAGTCAACCTTGTTATCATAAGAAAATTGTATAATTAGTCTCACCAACAGAATGCATAATTGCATATTACTTCATATTTTTTATAATTAGGTGTTGTAGAGATTGTTGAATTTTAGTTTGACACTACGAATTGGTCTGTTAGACAATCTTTCTTGACCAGAGACTGGCATTGAACAGCTATCTCGTCCTAGTACAAACTCTTCAGAAGTGCGTATTCACGACCACTCCGGGCAGTCGAACTCAGGACCACCGGGATTCGCGGTGAATGTCTAGTCGTTAGACCACTAAGTCGGTCGGAATCCACAGGTTGATACTTTTAACCCAGTCAGTTTGCGATGGATGTGTGTGACCTTATTCATTGTCCTCGGTGGGCAACTGCCTCTCACTTATCGTGGTTGAATTCAATTGGTCACACCTCACTAAAACTTAAGGAATTACCTTCAGGAGTAAGTCGCTAGTGAATTGGTATTGATTGTAATTTGGTGTTATAGAAATGTTTGAATTTTAATATGACATCAATCAAACCAATTCGTGATGTCAGATTAATATTTCATATTTATCACTAACTTTTAGTCAGTGCTACTGATCAACACGTAAAAGTCTATATATTTCTGTTGTGTCGGACCACTAAAGAAGAGTGAAAAACTTCCAGAACTGTATTTTAGAAAACTAATTCATTTATTCTGGTCGTGTGTAATGTAAACATTTCATTTCTGTGACTGTTACGTTCCTTTTGCCCGGTCCTTTCGCTTAGTATATTTGCTCTTAGTATATTGTTATTTACTATGAACTACATTTACTTAATTGTGTTCAAGTTGTACCCATTCACTGACACTCCTTTGTTCTGTACCAATCTTAGATTCTTGATTGATTTACTGTGTGGTCTGATTTTATGTATATATAAAGGGATAATCAAAATACAATACGTTCTCAGCTCTCCATTTTCTGGTTTCCAATTCTGGTTCTTCTATTGTTGGCCTGGGGGTGAGTGGGCTTAGGTCAGTCGCGCATCATCAGCTAGGCACCTTATTGGAGTTCGTTACACCTACCCAAAACCACCCTTTCTTCACGTCATAACAACTTCATACTAACATATGTATTTTTCTTTGGCGGGTGACCAAAAGAAGAGTACAATCTGAATTACTAATTTAATAATCAAAAGTCATATGCCTTAGCGAATTAGTCACCAATTACAGAATGTAATTATTATTTAATAAGTTCAGTTATCAGTCAGTTATAAATCGTATCACGTTTAAAATAATTATAAAATAGTTTCAAAACACTTTAGGAAGTGGATTGTATTAAGGAAGGTAATGGAAACACTAGAAAATTCATTTGGGTTAAGATTTTACCAGTACGATTAAGATAGTGAATGGCATGTTAAATTTATGAAATTAATTAATATCAGCGCGTTATGCCAGAAAACATAAGTTAGGTTGAAAGAAGGCCACAAATGGTTACAAAAATACATTATACTAGATTGTAAAATTACCGCCTGATGGTTTGAATAGGAAAAAATTACCGTTTCGTCGCTGAGGTCTTTATAAGACAGTAGGAATTTACGTTTGGTGAGTCAGAGTAACATGATTGAAAACTAGTTTTAAGGGGATAAATATAATATTTTACTATAAGTAAACTATTAATCCATTTCTAGCATTATTCACCCCTAATGTTAGTTTACTCATTTTGTTCTTATCAATTTTAATGTTGCTGTACTGATGTTAACTGTAGAGAACTAAAGGATCCCAAGTTGTTGGCACCTATCACTTACATAACCCATCAAAAAAGGATATTTTTCCATGCTCAGTTTTAAGCAACAGTTTGTACGTACAAGCTAGTGACCATTCTCAAATGTTCAAAGTCGGAGTGGATTGAGCCGGCTTCAAACCAGCGACACGACAGAAGGAAGTCATATATTTTTAACACCACACAAATGCTTAATTAACACAAATAAGCAAGGACTGTCTATATTGATAACCATCAAAAGTCTTATAGAATGGATTGTAGATCCGACTGTAATTTTTCAATCAGTGTGCACAATCCACTATAGAGTATTACAGGAATACATACAAGGTCATAATTAATCACTTTTAGTAATCAAATAGAAAAATCATAACTTGCAACTACAACTACCAGAATACAAACTAGATACTAAGTGTTGTTTTAAAACCTAAAATAAATGCTTCGTCAATCACTTTAGATGCTGCTTCCATTTATTTACAATTAAAAAGACCTTACGATAAATTGTAGTGGATACTACTCATAAGGTCGTCCATAAGTAGTGGGTAGTGGAACGTCGCATGAAAGTGGAAACAATAAACAGTATACGAGGTGAGTTTCGAAGTGAAATCCAATCCCAATACGTAGGGGAAACGAAAAAACCAAGGGAAGCAGACCTACAGTCAACAGTGACCCGAGGAACACAAAGGACGTGCAAATAGATAATTAAAAGTAATGTATATATTATTTATGACGTTCTTTATTCTCACCAGACAACCGATTTGCCTTGGCTAAGTCGACTTTTAACGAAATGATGACGAGTGTTAATACTCAACTTGCAATAAAAGAGGAAAGACAAACAATAACCGTCAAAGATGAAAATAAGAAGTAGTGGTTAAAAATAGGAGAAACAGAATATTTTATGATTATTTTTCACTTACTAATTTCCCATTAAATCTGGAGGAATCTGTTAATTGTGGTTTTATATGTGGAGTAGTTTCTTCGGGCGGCTTAAGTGTTTCTGTCTGTGATCTCAATGTTAATGTGCCATTACGATTTCGCCAAATTGAATCTGAGCTAAACTGTCCAAGTCGTTTGGGTAGCATATCGGATGCTGGTTATTTAGCCAGTGATAAAATATAGGGGAGATACAATATGTATTAAACAGATAATAGAAGAAAATAGTTTGCTGTTTTTAACACTGTATAATCCGTAAAGCTATTTAGTATAATAAATTAATCAGTTAAAATGTAAAGAGATATACACAACTTTCCACAGTAGACATAATTTTCGCAAACTGTGAAACAACTAATTCCAAGTGTTTACATAGGTGTACACTTAATAATGAATTGTAGTTAAAAAATAATTTACATTCAGCTAAACAAAGGAACGGAGGATGGATCTAAATTGATCAAAAAGTCAAGATTAGTGGTAACAGTGTCTACATATCATACAATACATACTGAATTGAATATGGTTGACTGTGTAGATTGAAATAGAAAATAATTATAATCATCATAGCATATATGCATGAATGTTTGTTTAAGAAAAGTGTAACACGGTTGTTTTACATTTATAGCAAGTTTGTAGCATGAAAATTATTCACTTGAATTGCAAACTTTATGTGTGAGAACAATCACTTAATCAAACAACCTAAGCGCGACAGTAGTCTAAGTACCATTAATACAGTGTGTTCTAACTAGAAAATGTCTAACAATTATTTTAAGTTCAAATTCACCTCAGGTACATAAGAATTCGTATGGTATTCCAACGCACGCAATCATGTACTGACTAACACTGTTTCAATTTGTAGGTGCAGTTGTCATTTACTGTTATATCATAAATATAATGACTTATTACTATGTCCAAATAACCTACAATTGATTACGTAAGAAAGCATGTAAACTGACTATGAATAACGTTTTACCTAAACATTAAGCTTATATTTAATATACATTGCTTTCTCTTTGTCTAGTATTTTAGTAAGGAATTATTAGTAAATTATCAGATATTACTGTTGCTGAAATAAAATTATGTAAACATCCGTTGGTTTGATCACGAATTGTTGTCAATTGGGGAACTAGTGAAAAGGCATCAACAGTGGTCACCTATTCAACAATAAATAGCATCAATTAATATTATAAAGTATAGTTATCAGTGTGAAATGAATTGTATGAATCAGGTTTGCAATATAGTCACTAGGCTTAATGACTTGATATTACAGTACGAAATGAATGAAGAAGACTGTTAGAAACTCTAAGAAACAGGTCTGTTGATGATCAAAGTAATCATTAGTAAAATCTATTTTACAATTTTGAAAGAAGTATCATCATCAAATGAGAAATATTAGCTTAACCATTCGAGAATACAATATTTAAAACCTAAAACAAACAACCTACATTCGAGAAATCACTTCACATAATACTTACATATTTCCTAAACAACGATGAAAATTCTACAATTAGGGAGGGGGGTTTGTAGAGATAGTTAACTGTCAATTATGATATGATAAATTGATCTGATCCAATCGGGTCGTAGATGCTCACTGCTGAAGAGTCCTATACTAGGACGAAACAGTTGTCCAGTGCTTCCAGGTGATCAATAGTCATCTGATCCAGATCAATTCATGATATTATAATTGATAAAAATTCTATTTAAGACTGTAGTAAAAGGTTAGTAGACAGATTGTTATAATACTATTGATATCTAAAGTTATGTTATTTAATATTAAATAGTTCATAATAATGATGAATAACACTCATTATTATTATCATCTGAAATCAATGACATAGGTGAATGCAATAAATAAAACAATCAATATACATTTAATCAAATTCTATTGAATTTATCAAATAACTATGCACACGAGTGGTAGTGTTACTAGTAGTAGTAGTAGTAGTAGTAGTAGTGATGATGATTATAATTGGCGTCATCGATTTTGTAATTTTATTGATTGCGTTCAGTTACTTCTTTAGCTTTCTCTCTCTCTCTCTCTCTCTTATTCTCAATGCTCCCCCCTCCCCAATCAGTTAGAATAAGAGATAGAAATACAGAGAAAAAGAGAAATGTAAGATGAATAGACTGTTGTCATTAAAAGTAAAGTTATCAAAAAGATTAAAAAAAAAAGGCTAAAATCCTGTTAGTTATACGAGAAGAAAGAATTAAGATATGAAGTAATTAAAAATAAACACACAAATATGTACATATACACAATTATTCTATGCTACCTTATAAAACTCCTTAGACCAATGTTGACACAACGAACAGAAATAGAGGGTGATAGTTACATAATCATAAATGAGATGAAAAGATTAGTATTCATACTAGACCTCGTACAGGGACGAACAGAAACTGATAAAAGTTAACATCAGTCATGTTATAAGACAAACGAATTTGAGAGAGATTTCTTTAGAACACACAAAAGAAGTAAGTTAAGGCAAGAGTGAATCCTTAATTTGAGAAACAATATATTGAGAAATAAATCCGTTTGTTTCTGATATCAAGAAATATTACACTACCCTTTCCTAGTAAATACATTCAACTATAATTATATTTCTTGGAATGTAATAGATATATAAGAATTACCAAGGTTTATGAGTCAATTCTCGAAGATAGCTTACCTACAACTTGACAAATGACTGAACGTAGGAACTTTAGACTTAGTAACGAGTAAAATAGTAATCAAAGATAAGAATAAATCACCTTCATCAAGATAGTTTTAGAGAAATAAACTAAGTACGAAGAAAATAACTTACCTAATGGAGGAGGTGTATCTAGTTTATTTTTGTGTAATAATTCTAGACAGTCTTTCAATGAATCAATCACATCATCGTCATCAAATAAAAAATCTTTAGCTAACTCATTTTGAAAAAATGATGTCATCTGCATTTGATCCATACGTAATAATCTCTCTAGAATGAAAAGAATACATAGGAAACGAAACAAAATGTGAATGTGACAAATATTGCTACAGTAGAAAACTTATTAAACGACTAAGATACTAGTGACTTTGTTATACATGCAGATAGTTTGGTTCCTAGTACCGAAGGTTTGATATTATTGACACACATGAGGTGAGAAAGTTATGGTCTATGCGAACGTAGTACACTAATTGTAGAACTAAATACATTGATTGATACACATGATGTAAGGCAAAATATCTAGACTATTGATTGAGTACTAGATACGGAACATACAGTTGTATGTTGACATCGAATAGAATACAGTTTCACAGAAAAGACAAAATAAAATCAGTTACACTAAAAGATTACGAGGAACGTTTAAATTTTATTTCTCTATCCACACTCGATTGTAATACATTCCCCTATTTGTCTATACTATGAATAACCAATCACGGGTTATTTACGCTTGATATATGAGAATTGATTAACTGTAACTTTGAATACGGTACCACAATAGTGGTTTTGTAGCAGCCTTCATACGATAAACATTTGAAAGAATGTACAGTACAGAGACTTGAAGTATGAAGAAGATGCAATAAGTAATAATTATGAGTTTTTCTGACTTTTATTTGCATTCCTTCTGGATAATCAATCTGTTAACTTATAGTCTAAATAGCTTGAAGTAAATATTTTGTGAGTAAATAGTTCCCGAATATGTTCAAGAAACTGATTAGTACATCTGTTTTTTGAAATCTATTCAGTTAGGATAAATAGATTGGTGATATGGGAAAATTATTAGGTAAGTCATGTCAGTTATATTCAACGAGTCGTCAAATCGAATGTGTTATCATATACAGAAGTTCCATTGTTCCAATAATTGTTAATTAGATCGATACGCATTATTGATTAGATTAAGACTGTAACGAACTGAGACGAAAAATTAATAAAACACTTTACTACATTTATTGGTGTCCTTATGTTATTCCGATTACAGAACAAATGAAATGAGTTGCATCCAAAACTAAAAACAACTATTGGCAAGTATTAAAAGGATATTGATAGACTTTATTTTATTAAAAGTGAAAGTACCATTGAACTATGACTATGTTACAAATAATGTGAACTATGGCAATTAATAGGATGATAATCTGGAAGTGAATACTTACAAGCTAAACAAATTGCCTTTTAGCATCTTTTATGAAATGATTGGAAACGTAACAACGACAAATCATCTATTTTAATTTGTGAAGTCGAATAGTATCAACAACACTCATACATAAGTATGACCATAAATGAAGTATAAAAACCTACGCTTAGTAAATGAGTTACATTCATTCTAAGTAATGATTGTATGCCTTGATATGCTAAAACATGAGAGATGACAAAAAAAACTACAGAAAACATTTCACATTATTACTAATGTATGTAGTGTTATCACTATAAACTTTAGTGCAGTAGTCATATGATGCACGTATATATATGCAAGCATGCTAATGAAGTATATAAAAGTAGTCAATAGACAATTTTTAGGAATGTTTCGTGTAAAAGCAAACAGACGAAATAACAATAAACCTTATCTATTTATAACAACTACAAAAAAAACAGTAGTACTTTCCAAGTCAGGTATTAAAACCTCAGTTACTGAACGAAATTCAAATATTATTTGAAGAGTAATGACAAATTGATGCAAATCAGGTTCTATACAAGTTCGTGGTAGTTTTCAGCAATGATTGATATCAGCTACTGTGACGATGAAAATCCAAAGACACTGAACTCATTGGTGTATTCTCTCAAGCAGTCTCAAACTAAGAAATGAACAGCTGATCAATGTTTCCAATAATTTACTGACTGATGGTAGTTCTTGATAAAAACTACCCAACTGATCACTTTTATACAAAACATGGAAACCAACTAAAAATCATCTGCATAGAATTGACTAACTCTGAAATGGACTTGTCGAAAATCTAACAGAAAGACATATTCCTGGGTAGCCTATATTCTAGAGAGTGAAAGAGTAACGCATCAACGGCGTCTAATGAATATAATACAGTATTGTTTAATTGTGAAACTTAATAATATAGATTGCTGGATAAAAACACAACAATTTAAAGTAATTGTACTAGTAGGAAGATCTAAATTAATTTTTTAATTTGATTCAACAAGGAGTTAGAAGTGCTCACTCAATATTGATAAACGTCAATGCATGGTCAGTATATAAATAAATAACTAAAAGCCCAAGGCATAACGCTCTATGATGGCACAAACCTACTGAGGAATTTTAGATCACAATAAAAAACTCATAACTTTTAAGAGATTTTCAATTACATATAGCACTGAAAAAATAATTTTAATTAAAATAGCTGAACTTCGTTCTGTTATCTTATGGCTTAACTGTCGACAGCTCCATCATCATAAATCCCCATGACGAAAGCGAAAAATTGTTCTTCATTAATTCGCCTCAAGAATATAACAACAACACATTTATCTAAAATAATCAAAACGTCTAAACTATTATGTTACTTCACGTACTATTTGGTAACTTTGAACTGGCAGTAAAACAGTTAAAATTAGACCAACCAGTCGTATAATTTACCAATCTACATAAACACACAAAGTATGGTTCGAATGGGCACAAAAAATAAAAGCATAAGACAATTAAAAACATAATATTGTGAGGAACAAAAGGCGGTATGTGATAATCAAAAAGGTGAAACTTAATAAGATAAAGAGAAAATGACAAAAGTAGGAGACAGACCTTGGGTATAAATACAACAAAGAATAAGGTCATCACGCAATGATGAAGATATTAATAGAAAAATGTAGCAGGCTCACCGCTGGTTTCCATTCCGAATTATACTAGATAAAGTCTCAAGACATTGAGTTGTACCATCTTAATGACTTCAATTAGGAAGTCAGGGTAAACCGACAGGGGTCCGTCCCACAGAGCTTACCCTCGTTTCAAGGCACAACATAAACTGACCAACTTTCCGCTTTTCACACCAAGCCTTAGGGTTCACAAATAATGTACAATGTGGTTAGCGCCACTGGGATAACTTTCATAAAATATAACCAAGCAATTGAAGCCGGTGTTTCGAGATAGTGACACAAATTGAACTGTCACTACTGTGCCTGAACGCACGTTGCGATACCACGACATAACTAACATGATGTCTTTATTGGATATCACTAACCATTCGAAGGTAAGGGTGAACGAACACAGACACATATTGAAAATTCTCAGAAAGGAGAGACCAAATTTTATAAGCATAGGCCAAAACCGTTCTCACTGGAGCACTGTAAACACAACCCTATATGGTTAAACTCATCAAAGATGGCCAAGATTGGCACAAGTCGACCTGTATAATGCTAGTAACTTAGGTAAAGTTATTGAGGATGACGATCATACATATAATCAAGTCTACATAGCTGGGACACAAAATGCAAGTATCCCTTGTACTATATCAACTGCTTCTGAAATCGAAAAAGTAAAACAATCAAGATACTACAGACATAGTTATCAGCAACAAACATTTATCACCTAATCCTTTATCTTAGAAATATTACTGACTCATTTTCTTTGACAATGTTGAATGTCACTCATTTAGAAGACATAGGTTTAGGTACTTAGCTTTACCATAAATTCCATATCATACGATCAAGTTGACCATAGTGAAATATAATGGGGTTTGAACATGTAACGGTTAAAAGTTAACATTTGCAACCATTAGTTCAGCTATTAGTTCACACCGTCGCTAAACTTAAATATGCATGACCGAATGTGTAAACCTGTTATATAATTCACCTTTAGAGATCATCACAAATTATTTCAAGGAGGTCTACAACAAAGATGTTTTTTCATACAGTAGACACCCGCATATCTACTCGATGGCAGAAACGATACTCGACATTTACAACTTCAAGCTACTAAATGAAAACGTTTGGACCAGATGTCCCATGTGCATATTTATATTTGGACAAAAACCATGTGCTGTAAAAAGATAAATTAACTTCCATATATTCCATCGTACAATAGTTAGTGCCGATGCTGCATTAATACTAAAAGCTAAAAGGTTGGAAAATGTTTCCAGTCTTAAATATGATGCAACTCATTATCAAATTTAAAAAAAATGGATTCAAATAATACTCATGTAAGCATATAAAGTATCACTGAGAAGAAAATAATTAGAACCTGATGAATGACTGTTTGTAGAACAATAAACATTAAATTTGATTAAATATATCACAGATTGATGTTAGCGGGGTACCATTGAAAACCAGGGAGCACTGGACAGTGCTATTTCGTTCTAGTGTGGAACTCCTCAGCAGTGCGCACCCCAGATTCCACACCAGAGCTTCAGGTATTCAATGGTACCCTGCCAACATGAATCTGTGATATATTCAATCAAATAAAATAACCAATCTCCACAAAAATAACCATCCCAATTGAAAAATTAAATTCATGATAATATGTACATAACAAGTGGTTATTTGTTTCCTACTCTCATATATAAATAGTTAAAAAAACAAAAATAAATTATCGTTCCCTAATTTATAGAAAAGTAAAACAATATTTATGGTCGTTTTCATTTTATTTTTCAAGTTCTAGGTCGAATGTTTATAAGTAGAAAAAGAAAAAGATAGAACAAGATTAAACCGAAAGAAATTAGTTTATAAATATAAAATAGTATAATAGAAAGTAACTGATCATTGATTAAAATAAGATAAAATGAAGATAAGAATAGTGAACATATTGGTCGAGTAATAATTGGCCAACAAGAATAGAGATATATACATACATACGTATTTATGCGTACATAAATATGTTGTATGCAAATATGCACATTAACTTTACAATTTGTATCAATCATAAAGTGTTCAAGCATCATGAGTATACATATGACTAGACTTTAAAAATCAAATACAAATTCTTTAATTCCACCTTGAGAGTATTGTGTGTGATGGTTGATAATAGTACTCACCTAGTTACAGTAAAGTAAATAGAATTTGTAGAATAATAACTGAAGAATAAGGTTTTTATTTTTAACCACTAAACAGAACAACTCTATAATAAGTACTTCCTTTGAAGAATTCACTGACTAATCAAATGTGTTTACTGATTACATTATGTTGTATGAATTTTAACTAGAGAATAACAAAAGTATACTTTAAGTAAATTCAATCAACATAGAATATGAGATGCTGGTATTGAAATATAAATACATTAATCCAAAAATTATTGTCAATAAAAATATCTAATATTGTTTTTTTCTTTTAGAGAATTTTTAAACTGAACAATAAAACAGTAACAAAAAAGGATGAAACTAAACTTTACCGACGAACTTGAGTTGGCCAATGAGAATCGAGTTATTACTTTTAAGGAGGCCCGCGCATTTAAGTTCAAAATGCTTACTTTTGATCAGCTTATTGCAATTTTTAAAGAGGACATTATTATTTCTAATCTACAATCTCTCGGACTACTTCGTACAGAGTTCATTTGTGATTGTGGTCTCAATATGATTCAAACACAATCCTCAGACAGTCGTCGTAATGGTTGTTGGCGAAGGAAATCAATAAGAATAGGCAGTCTTTTTAGCAAGTCTAGACTGACACTAAGGCAAACCTGCATGTTAGTTATATTACGGGTTATGCAGTTGCCTGTTACGCTGCCATCGTATCTTACAGATGTAAGTGAAGTATCAGCAGTGCTCAGAAATCATTTTACGCTTAAATCTGTCGATGGGAGGCGTCACAAGAATCATTGAAATAGATGAAACAGCTATTGGAAAGCGAAAATATAATAGGAAAAGATCTGTAAAAACCGAACAAGTAAGTAATAATCGCTTAAATATTACTAGTAGGCCCTTGAATTTACGACCGAACATTATGTAAGGGACATTTCCAGTATGTCCCAAATCGAACTGCAGGTATATAATGTGTAATACTTTTTAGAATTTCCCCGTTTTTTATAATAAATGATGATTATATCTACCAGTGCATTCTCATTGGCCAAAAGGTACCTCAAGGACGTTGGCAAAGGTTAGTTTCACCCAAAAAAGAATTTAGGAACTATATTGTCATTTATGTTCTATATTGTAATTTAACGCATATTAAAACTCAGAGCTATGTGATGTATATTTGCGCAATACATTTCGAACAATCTGATCACACATACACTTGTTAAGGAAATGAAAGGTCACTAGGCATCACATCCCACTGTATCTATCACTTTACGTGTATATGTGGACACACATACATACAGAGGAGCAATCGTGATCTGCATGTTAAGGTAGCTGAACACTTACCTAAATGGCTCCAAAAACAAATGAACTCGAATAGGAAAATAAAAGTACAGAATAAACAATCTTCATTGTCTATAGCTTAACACTCAATTGAAACAGGCCGCATAATTGATATCAAATTATCTTTTGTAGAGTTGTGTAAAAGTGCTTTAGGACGTATACTAAAGTTTGTTGAAGCCTTAGCTATACGGAAGTTCAACGTCCCCTTGTGTTTTCAAAACAATTTGTAATTTCCCTCAACCTACCTTGGTAGAGTGCGACTTACATTATTTTCTTTATTATCCTTGTTTACTTAGCTTATACACTTAATTGTCTAGTGACCTTTATTTTTCATATATAAATGCCTCAACAAGTGTATGTGTGATTAGATTGCTCGAAATGTATTGCGCAAATATACACATCACGATTGTTACAGTGTAAGTGAACTTTAAATGTGTTATCTCATAATTAACAATAAAATTTATAAGTAATCAAACAGCATCAAAAGATTCAACAAAGCTTAAGTATAATTGGAACATTCTAGCAAACAAATGATTAAATTGTTTAAAAATTCCCATGCTTATCAAAAGCAAAGACGTTTGAACGAAAAATATTCTTTTCGATAAGTTGTCTGATCAGGTTCTACATTTATTAGTTCAAAACTATTAGTGACAAAAATAGCCAGCTCTGAGGCAGATATAGCATCATTTAAATATCAAGGATAATTGGAATATAAATTTTGTCTCTTCAGATTATTTGTAAATAATTTGTAAATTCAACTGCTCCTGTGGAGCAAGTTACATTGGCTCATGGAATTTACTCCTCCGTTCCCGGGAGCACCTTCCGGTTCGGTTAACCAAAAGGGTTGTTAGAAATATCAACAGCCCAATACTAGCTCACCTAATCCAAACATGTCATACGGCGAGCACAAATCAGTCATTTACAATAATATTCTGTGTAAACAGTTACCTGCCAAGATCGATTAGACTCAAAGTCCTTAAAACGGCAGAGGCCATAGCTATACACGTTAAGAGGCCAGAACTGTGCATACAGAAGAAGTACGTTCAACTCCGTCTCCTGCTATGGCCGACGTAAGATCCATTAAACCAATCTCCATCCTAATCATACGACGATTTAATTTTAGTGATGCATATGTATCTTTCCCCTTTATGTGTATTTATATAATTTAGGTCTACCCTATCCAAATACTACTCTCTTTGTTCACAAATATGCATGTTATTTATTATTATTATTATTATAGTTATTATTATTATTAATCAAGGTACACAGAATGAATTCAAACATCGCTCAGTCTTCTCTCCTAATTTTATTGACTTGGTAACATTTTAAGACCGATCAAATGAACTGATTATAATTTTTTTTATTATTGTTATTGTTACTATGTGACGAATTTTGATTATCACTCACTCTATTTTGTAATCTCTTACCTATTCGGTTACATTTTAAGTAGCATTTAGCCTTTGTCTAATCGTATTTTGCCACCACCTCATCTCAAATGTCACTCATAGACAGAGATACCTATATGTATTTGATTAATAATCCTGTTGTTTATTCCAATTGTCGCTTGCGTTCCAGAAGTTACATGATGATGACTATTTCAACATTAACATTCGTATTTTATAAATAATCTGAAGAGACAAGATTTATATTCAAATTATCCTTGATATCTAAATGATATTGTATCTGCCTCAGAACTGGCTATGTCTGTCACTAATAATTTTGAACTAATAAATGTTGAACCTGATCAGAGAACTTAACGAAAAGAAAATTCTTCGTTCAAATGATTAAATGCAGATCATGTTAATGTACTGCAAATTCTAACCAATTTCATCTCAGAAAATAAGTTAAATGTTGTTTAAAATATTAATTTAGTAATGTATATCAGATTGTATTTAAATGGTAAGAGTCAGTGAAACGAAATGAATTCATGTCAAACTGCACAACTCTAGCTGTTCTTGCTCTATTCAGATTAATAAAAAGTATGATTTGAATGAAACACAGCTTCATGAAATCGAAAATATTTAGTAGCTAGTATGTTTAAATATCGATGTAAGTGACACTATTGGTGAAAAAAAAACCCATTTACCATATATATGTACCTAGTTTGGTTGTACTTTTATTTATGGTAGTGTAATAATGTGTTGGAGAACAATTATAAGTTGAAAAGTCATAATCAACAAGTACTAAAGTCTACGGTTCTTCAAAGATGCACACTTATAGCTACATATTAAAAACAAGCAGCTTTTAGGAAGTCAGTCTGTAATATTAATTGAATCACGAGCTAGTCAACTGGATGAGAAATACTACAAAAGTGGTGCACCGTTTGAACTATCATTTACTGAAGTGGACGTATGACTAGTTGATGAATGTACAATCTTGACTAGACTTGATATACAGTAACACGCTAGGATTGACGAAACGAAGATATTAACATCAAACAAATCATTGTTGTTTCATGCGTTTCAGAGAAAACAAATGTCCTAGATACAATCTGCAAGAAAAGGATAATCCATACTTAGAGACATAACGTAATATAGTTTGAAAATCAACTCAGATAAGACAGATGAGTTAGTGTTTTTTCTCATTTAATATTTCAAGTTCAGTGCTATTACACACCCACATTCTCCAAATAATTCGTCTGACGTCGTATTTTAGTTTCTATCACTAATTAATAATCATTTTAGTGTTATTACTCTCGCTTGCTCCTTCTTTCCTTGTAGATTTTAATTCTGTTTACACTGGTGCTAAATCGAACGTTTTACTAGATTTTACTCGATCATGCAAAAAAAGAAGGGCATATGCAGCTGATATAATCTAAATATTGCCAAAAACAAATACACTGATAAACTGATGCAAGAGAGAGAAATAAGTGAGTATATAACCAGACTACTATAATCAATTTGAAAAGTAGACTCTGTAAAAAATGAATAGGGCAATAGACAGTAAATGTCTCATGGGAACAAACAAAGAATGGTAAAAGAAGATGAAAATTTCTGCATCAGAATATTAGGATGAACTTGTATATTCCCGTTGATTTATTATGTACTGAAGCTGGTCAGTCGCTGTTGCCATATGTGCATCATGAGCGGATTACCTCGATATAACCATTAATCACAAGTATTATTTAAATTGGATTATGAATGGCAAGCAGAATCCAGAACGCGCGTTTCGTCCTATTTGGGACTCATCGGCTGTATATACTTGCAGCCCAATGTTGACGTTCATACCGGGATTCGAACCCAGGCCGTTTTGTGCCAAACACCACCGCATTCACTACTAGATTATTGAGTCCAGACAGTCACACTTGTGCAACGAACGGATTGGTAATTAGGATGAACTTGTATCTCCCCGTTAATTTATTGTAGACTTAAGCTGATCAGTCTCTCTTGCCATATGTGCTATGAATCCTGGTGTGAACATCAACATTAGGATGCAGGTACATCCAACCGATCAGTCCCAAATAGAACGAAACGCGTGTCCTGGATTCCACCTGCCAGTCACAATCCAAAATAAATGGCATCAGAATATGTTTATAAATTTAAATGAACCTATCAAACTGATTAAACCCAGTATCTTAATTGACGTTAATGGTTTAAGAATACTGTGACACCCGAGAGACGTGTAGTGAACAAAAAGATAATGAAAATCTAACCCAAGTTGCCAAATCCTAAATTTGTCTATTCCGGATAACAACAATCGTTACTATAATCAAGTGTATGTATTAGTGTATTGTCCTAAAGAAAAACTAATTGCAAAGAAATATTTCATCACTCCTTTCGTCTTTTCCAATAACGAAATATTTTAAGGTCATGGATTTAAAGTAATGACTAGCACACGGATACTCTTAACTATAAAGGAACATCGATTGTAGAACTATTGAAAACCAGTTATAACTGGATCTACGTAACTAGTGTCACTGTCGAAATGAATGTCTTTACATGTCGTAGTAAAGTGATGCAGTAGTTAAACCAATGGCCTCGAAAGCTTAAAATTCAGTATTAAAAGGAAAAAACCACAGTTATTTACTATAAAGTACTTTTGAGCCAATACAAAATCAGTTTTATGTAACCCAGACAAACATTCAATAGCAACGAAGAACTAAGTACTGAGTTAAGTTAGTTTACTAAAGTAAATTTTACAAGCGCCCAAGAATGAAATTCTATGTTACATCAATCTATTTAGTTGTAAATGTTTCTTTAAAGCTAATTCATATGTAAGCTGCAAGTATTCGATTTCAGGAGTCTACGAATCATTACTGGTATAGAACTATCAAGTAAGTAATGCTGAGGTCGGGCATACTGTTTTACGCAGGAGTGGTGAGTCATTCGATGAGGGTATAAGCCTCTATAGACTGAAGAACATTTACTATTCATATCTGACAATCTCTTTACCCGACAAGCAACGATAATTAGAACAAGGATATATTATTAGAAGTGGAGGTCAGAAGAAGACACAAAATGGAGACTAATGTTTGTCGATTGAAACTAAACTAAGAAATATGGAAGACGTTGTGTGATACAGAGCAAAGTAGGTTGCTATAACACTATTTCATTTGTTGTTTGTTTCCCATTAAATATTGATGAGGTTGTAACTTCATACCTTTAATTCTACAAATTCGTTCATTTATATTAAACAATATTTTGTTCTACTGGAACTGATATTTCCTTTTGATTTTTGTCGCCACTCTTGATATGTTGATACATAAGTGTGACAACTCACATAGATAAATATTTCTATAATTAATTTATAAGAAATAAATATTTTCAAGAACTAAGTGTGTGATAATTACCGCCTTCGAACATTAAAAGTAATGTGCATTAACAATTGAATTTACAAAAATATTAGTAAGATTACTAAAATCCAACATACTACTATGCATTTTCAATATGTTATAAGCCATAGCCAAGAGCAACTTTTCACCTTCCAATAAATAAATATCCCATAGTCGAAGTACTAGGGTTACAGGCAACTAAAAAGTCAATAAAAAACATACAAACGTTCATGAATTAAAGCCATCTATATAGACAATACACTGAAGTATTTACCTAGGGTCAATAAATACAATTATGATCGTTTAGACGGGGAATACAGATTCAAATTTTTTACAGAATGAATAGAATAGCTCCAAATAAAAAAAACCAATTTCACTAAATGATGAACAATCTACATTGCTCGGTGTCTTGTTAGATTTTAAATTGCTAGAGTCAAAAAACTAAGACAAAAAAGCTGTTCTGTGCTGGGTTATTTTGAAGCTTATGTCAACTTTGTAGTGAAAACTATCTTTAATCTGCATAGACCATCCAAATGTATACTTCAAGCTTGCTTTCAACTTCGTGATACTTCAAAAATTGATGCAATCGACACAACTTTTAAGAGGAACACAATCAAATAATCTTTACAACTCAGCCCAAGATCTTTCATTTTCGCAAAATTACATTCTATTTAAAATTTTTTAAGTAAGTTACAGATATGTTGTTTGTCAGTTGCCTAGACACTCAAATCTCAATATATAGATTATGAGTGTAGAAATGATGTACTTATCAGTGTCCGAGTAGCTATACATACAAAACAAGTGTAAATGGAAACTGCGAGTATCCAAACCTAAGCTCAGTTATGTGAAATTAAAAAAAAAAACATTTGTTAAGCCACATACAGTAGCAACAGTTTGCAATCTAGTTGATATGTATGTTGAAGTAACTTCTACTAATGGTGGTGGTGTTAATCTTGCGGTGCCAAGGTGGTATGGCAATTTGAACTGATGCACACATCTGCCAGGTTCTGTGTTGATTGCACATACATCATACGATATATATGTTAACGATGACTACGCTGAATTTGCTTTTTTAAGCAAACAATAACTTGAACGTTAATTCGTTATCCCCCTACGATATTAGACGATGATGCACAACAGAGCGACTAAGTTCAAATCTAGAGACATGACAGTTACAACGTAGAACTTGGTACATGCGTACGTCAGTTCAAGTTGCTATGCCGCAATTAGCAGATAGAGATTAAATTATCGGGTCAAATCTCAGAGTAGGGGAGGTAGTAACAGAGTTAGTATTAATCAAAAGGAACAGAGATCGGAGATATGATTTAAGAAAATATGATTCAGTAAAGAGAAAATTATGATAAGTTCAGAAACTTAGAATTTGGAGAAAGATAAGGAGTGGATGCACCTGCGCCATTGCCAACGATTTTGAGCCATATCACCCAAAGTCTCTAACCATTTATTACGAGCATCACGCGAACCCCAACCAGGTAGTCTGCACCTATTAACATGGATCAGCCCAATTGTCAATCACTTCATGGACTGGTGCCATGTTTTGGTTTGGCCGCACCTAGCTTTCTTCCAGCCTACTCCTACACCAGACAGCATTGCTCGTCGAGGTAGGCGGTGGTCAGGCATACGTAACACATGTCCTAACCACCTTAGTTGATAAAGATTTACTACTTCATCAATAGACTTACCGTATCTACCTAGTACTATATTCCTAACCCACGTATTGCTTACACGGTGGTCCCAGCAAACACGAGCAATGTTTCGAAGACATCTATGATCGAATACCAAGAGCCTATGAATATCCTCTATCCTTAATGGCCATGTTTCACATCCAGACGGATCGAACTACTGCGCAGTAGACGCGTCCTTTGGTCAGTAGTCGGATGTCTCGTCTACGCCACAGATGACGCAAATTCCCAAAAGCTAATCGGGCCTTATGTATACGCACAGAGACTTCAACAGACACAAGACTGATGAGGCTGCCAAGATAAGTTAGGCGGTCAACACCTTCAACTGCCTCACTGCCTATCACTAACTTCGGTGTCGAATCAAGCCAATCCTGAAGTAACATTTTGCGTTTGGGTGGAGAGAATCGTATCCCAAACATCCTTACATTAATGTTTAAGGTAGTCAAAAGATTCTGCATTTTATCAGCATCTTCGCCTAAGAGAACTATATCATCTGCATATTCTAAGTCAGCAAGTTTACCTCCTGGAAGGTCAACCCCGCCGAAGTCAGACGATGAAAATGTCAACTCTAAAAGTGTGTCAATGATAAAATTAAATAAAAATGGGGAAAGCGGACAACCTTGACGAACACCATTTAAGGTAATCAGTTCTGGTGACAATCTGCCATAAGCTCTCACTCGACATGTGGTGTTCAAGTAGAGAGCTTGTATAAGGTTAATGTATTTCTCTGGTACGCCTTTTAATGACAGACGTTGTCACATAACCTTACGATCGATAGAGTCAAATGCCGCCTTAAGGTCAAGGAACACAACTATTGTTGGGCGTCTAAAAGTGTGTCTATGTTCCAGAACCTGCCGACCGTAGCTGCTACCTTGACGTGGTGGTCGGGCTTGCCTATCGTGATAACCCAACCGAGCTATATTGGCTGGAACGCTTGTTCCTCTAGGTCCTACTATGCCAAGCAGGTCTGTTGGAGAGCGATAAGACAGCAACCTAAGATCTAAGGGCGAAGCCGTACTGCTGGCTGCAGCGGGGTGTGACAGCAGTAAGATGTTTTCCTTGGATAACCAGCATCTGTAGCGATGCTGCCTTCTCACAAATGAAGGAAGGGGTTAGAAAAGGTCGACCCTAAAAATGTCACACCTCACCTTACTCCACAGATTTCCGTCTCCGGCAGTAAGGCCTTTTAAAGAACGGAGCTAACACTTCGAAAACATCCCATAACAAGGTCGTGAGTCATCAGCCTCAAGCAGTTGCCCCTTGGGCTCTGCGATCGCGCTTTCAAGTCACTATGACCAATACTAATCCAGTTTCCTTTTCAGGTACCTCAGGAAGTAATATCCTTCCGTGGTGTGGGCAGCCAGGAAGTGAAAACCGCTCTCATACCTCTAACAGCACAAGAGATCATTTTGCTCGAGAGACATGAAAGCAACATGTCCACTCCAAAAAGGTAGAGTTCATGGGTTCACGTACCGGAAGGTGACCATGAGCTACTTAGTAGTCCTCAACTGGGATATAAGCGTATTCTAGTGATCAACTGCCCTTCAATGATTGAATCTACATAAAATAAGTGTAAACTATTATCGTCATCCATTATAGGAAAAAAAACCAAATAGAAAACTTACTCTATCTAAAAAGCATTGCATATACCACTTCAAAGCATATGTACTAGTTAACATATCATGTTTAGTAAAATGCTTATCTAATATGGGTAATAGTTTACGAACAATACGTTCATGGTGAGCAAATAAACGTTTCAATCCAGGAAAATCAGCAACATATACACTATGCATATTATATCGATAACTGGTCATTAGTTGATTCAATGCCCAAAATGCATCTTCTTCATCTTCAATGTATATAAGAAATAATCCAGCTAATTCACTCATTCCCTATAGAAAATAATATTAAAGTCATACAATACAAATAGTTAACAAGAATTTTCAGTGAATACAATAATAATTATATTAAGAAGAAATTTAATAAACAATATCTTCATAATAGAGGTATGGGGTGTTGTTTCAACCTACATAAGGAGAAGTAAATCTTATTCGCACATTCCATCAAGTACATAAGATTTATGTTAGACAATAGTGGTAGGCAACCATATCCAGTTAACATAGAAGTCATTCACATAATATCCGCGTGAAGTGTTTCCTCATTAATATACTGCTTGAAGCTATATAGTTGTGAAAGCATAGTTCTCCCCGGAGTGTATCAAGTAAGCGGCCTGTTGAATGAATCATTAACGAAAAACGAACAACAGTAGTAGTCTCTGCTAAAATTAATACGAACATTTTTTCAACATACTAAGGAAGTTATTGTTGCCTCTGATTACAGAGTTGGAGGGACGATATCGTACCTGTTTCTAGTCGGAAAGGCGACTTCTAATACTGCTAGATCATTCAATTCAGCCGAACGGAACTACAGCTAGACTGAAAAAGAAGCTCCATCAAAAATATTAAAACGTTTGCAAAATGCTCTACGACCATACTTTTACTCTGTTGACGGATCACTAAATTTTTACACAAACCATTAGTTTTAAGGAAATCCCAACCTATAGGGTTAACAGACTGAAGATGCTTCAGCATTAAGTACCATTGGTCCCGCAGACGCTTCATCATTTGGTTAGAAGTTAACATTCAAGATAGGAGAATGTGGTAATAGCCTTCACAGTAATTGATCAAGAAGTCAATAGTGTATTAGCAGACGCTATCCAGGATACTCTGATGACATGAAACGAAGTAAATTAATTCTTTGATATTCAGTCCTACAAGCAATTAAATTGTTCCACCCAGAAGAGAGGTCATCAAAGACGAGCTCTATAGAGCTTCGGAAACTTTTTCAAGGAAGATTACCGCTTTCAATTGTTGACAACTACCTCATGTTTGCCGATATTGTGGTTCCGAAAAAGCCGCAACCAGAACTACCTTAGCAATTCCATGAAAGCCAGTCTAAAGTAAAGTGGATGAAAAAACTCTGCACGAAATTATATTTACTTATCTCGCCTAGTCACTCAATTTCAGCTTCTGCATCTAGTACATAAAAACAACGAAAACATCGTAAACGGTAGAACAGAAATCATTGAGAGTGACAGTTTTAGTGGCAGTGTAAGTATTCACTTATTAGTAAACCTTATCTCTGGTAACTGAAACGTTCAGGAAGTGGCGTGAAATTTTCCTAGTGGAATACCCTAATGAAGGTTCCACAGTAATAAAACTATGACGGCTATTCAGTTGTCTTGGGTTTTCTAAGACAAGTGTTAATGATAACAGAAGACAGTTTACGCCCACAGTGTTCACCGAATTTCGCTAATAAAATATAGTCAATCATGACCGACCATTAGGGTCTCACTCCCCAATAAAACTAACTGGTAATAAGTGTTGTCAGTACATTCATAAAAACTCTGCAAAAGTCCGATGAGAAGGAAATCATAGAAGAGACTCAAAGATGTTCTTATTCAACTGTGGAACCACAATAAGCCTTCAAACACAGAGTGGATTCTGTTCTGTAGCTGGAGTGTACTTCTTTCGATTCCAAGCAATAAACAAACAATTCTCAGGAGAAGCAATCCAATAGAGGAACAAAAACGATAGTTCACTGTTGGTGAAAAAGCACGTCCTATACATGAACCGTGAAAAACAACTTAGTTGAATAGCCTTCTAAATTTCGATAAGAGCTATTGTGATATCTAATGCATCAATTGGTTCGTCGATTAGGTTGAGATATACAAATCAGTTTGGAACCACAATGGAATACCCTTATATGTAATGTTAGGTACTTTCGAGATTAGTGACATGTCTGGAAGAAGACATGTGATCAGCTAATATTGTGTGTCAGACATACGACATTGATCAGGCTTTATGTCTATATATCTTGTATAGTATTGGTTATAATATATTCGTGTGGGTAACTAGTGGGCTTCTTGATAATCGGTCGGATTTTGTGTCTGTGCAATAGACTAAGGCAAGGCTGGGTGTTAGCAATAGGCAATAGCTCGGCAGATAATAGAATCGATAATATCGGCCACCCGTGCTTCAGATATAACAATTAGGCTGCCAGATATGGACCAACTACCTTCAGAGAACAAAAAAAAGTAATTAACGTCTGTACTAACAAGAAGGTGGAGAGGTTGAAAGTGTAAACTAGTAAGTATGATCCAGGTAGGTCCTCACAAGACACAACAAATCTACTTAGCGGGGGGGATATTAGTAAGGCAGTATAGTGAATAGTGTAAACTCAGACTACACATAAAACAGAAGATAGCAGATTTTATACTCGATCACACAAGCTTCAAAAATTCTTACTACTGCATCATTGCTTGTTCCCAGTATTTGAAATATATATTGTTCCCATTGAATTATTCTTTGAATATGAATGGAATCAACTGAAGCATCATCTCAGAGAAAACTAGACAAGTATAAACGTTATGTTCTAAATAAAACGTGATAAGCCCTTCCAAACAGAGATTTCGGCCGATCCTAGACAAATTTCGTTCAATAAATTATTTGGCAACAAACTTTCTAAAGCCAACTTGCCACACGGACAAATGATTTTATATCAAATAAGGTAAATAAATGTAATATTTAAGTTCTTGATTACTTATGTATAAAGAGAGTGAGTGGATAATTTAACAAACCTGACAGTATCCAACTTCGGAATTATACACTGAATAGGCCGCTAAAACACGAAATAATGCACACTGTCGTGGACCATAACGATCACGAAAGTAAACTGTGTTACGAAATGTTCGATTGACATCTAAATCGATCTGATTGAGTGAACCTGATGAAGATAGAGCTTGATGGAGCATTTTCTATATATAATTAAAAATGACAAAAACAGAAAATACATATCTCCAGATAATAAGAAGACAAGCGCTAACATATAAAAATATTTTTGATGATTAGTGTAATGACTGTACGTTTAACTGATTAATGAGGCAAATTATATAACCTACCGTATAACCAATCAGATTACTGTAAATCAGACAACCAATTACAGACAACATATTGGTTCACGTAGTCACAAAAGGAGAAACAAACTCACTTTAATGTATAAAAAGAATGCAATTAACATTTTCAATTATCAATTAATTATAAACAACTGAAGAGCATGGAACAGAAATACAACGACCACGGTTGCAATACATCACCATAATTAAAGTGGAAACTAACAAGATGGAGTATAAAACATAACGAATAATTAATATTCATTGTGACTGAAAGCTAAATAAAAGTAGGGTTTTAAAGTAAACGATTAAGTCAAACAATAGAAAGTGTCAAATGACATTAAACTAACTATATAGCGAACGATAAAGAATAACTGTAACTGCGTTAATAAAGCTGGATAATTTTGCATATTTTGGAGACGATTTGTATTACAAAGTGACATAAGAAATCTTTGAAAGTCAGAAAGTGTTGGGTAGTCTTCATGTTAGTTAGGAAGTACAAGTATACAATGTGATCATGTAAATAATCTGACCTGAGACTTGTAGCTTTTGTGGCGAGCACGACATCATTCAAACATCGAGTCAAAATCCAATGTTACCCACATCCAACATCAATTGATTTGCAAGATAATACGATAATCCTGTAAGCATTTGTAACTGGTTTTAAAATGGATTTCTCAAGATTGTATACGTACACAATCAAGACGAAGCCACAAATAAATGATGCCAGATTGTAGTGAAAGTTAATGAGGTAAAAATTCATCGAATACCCGAGGAGAAATGAAATTAATGACAAAATGACGTAAATAAACCAGTTTTGAAGAGACTACTTAGAATGCATAAAATATATACAGAAATACAATAATAGATACATAAGTAGGCGTACATTAGCTGAATACAAAAATACTAAACTAACAATTTGAAATAATAAATTACATATTCATAACATTGCGTAACACGGTTGTAAACATCAGTAAACATATTCTAGTTTCTTAACAGTTACAGAAATGAATTCAATTTAAACTGGTCAGAATAATATTGATAACTTACGAGGAAAGAATTTAGGATAATATCAAAGGAGACAATAACAGTAGCGACTAAACGTGATAGAAATAAGTACGTTTATTCTTGTCTCTACAGAATATAAAACAATTTTATCTGCCTACAGCACAAAATGAAAATGTAACTCCTGCTTTTTCGTCTGGATTAGTAGATGAACACGAGAAGCAAAAATAGAAAGATGACAATGTGTTATGTCCATAAAGATGATACAAGTGAGACAAGTAGTGAATATAAAATCAGTACACATTTATTCATTTCACTTCGATATGCCGGGCACCTAGAGAAGAATGATTTTCGAGAAGTGTTTTCCTGTAGACTATTTCATTATTTTGGTTGTATACAAAGGGAACATTTTATCTCTATTATTATTACGTTGCCCGATCTTCCAGTTTAACGCATTAACTATCAATGTATCGTTTCTCATTATGAACTACAGTTGATTGATCGTATATACGTTACTCCAGTTCACATTCACTATTACTCCTATTTTGTATAAATGTTAGTTTTCTAATAGGTTGGTGGTGTGGTCTAGTTTTGTGCATATATACGGGGATTTTTAAAATACAATACGATTCTGCCTGGTTGGTTCATAAATCTTGTGTTCTATCTCTGACTTGGGACTAAGTAGGCATCGGGTAGATGTGAAGTAACCAGATAGAAATTCTCAATGGCGTTCGCTATTGTGGCTTCGTGCGCGCAAGGTTGCAATAATCATTTCAATCCCTTCCTAACGGCATAACAAGTTTCACATTTAATTAAATGAAACTGTGGACAATACTGCAAGAAATAACATAAGTCATGTTATATATACTCGGAAATAAAATGATTTACCAGAGGCTATGTACTTCATTAACCTGTATGGAGTTGTGCGAAGTGCAGAAATACTAAGTCCCGAAATCACATTGAAATAGCTGTTTAGTGGCTGTAGCTCATGGTGATGATGGTGAAAATTAATTAGTCAGTATCTTTCAGTTATCGTTTGCACATTTGAGGGATTTTATAATATTGAGAACAGAATTTCAATTATAGAGTGAAACAAAGCTTTTAGAGAAAACAACAAAATGTTGGTAAAAAGATAGGGGGTAAACATGGTAGACCACCAGGAAGACTTCGCACACTTTTCTATGAATAGTAGAAGTGTAACCAGGTAAAACGAAGGGGTAACTAAACATGTATATATAGTTCCAAACTATTACACTGATCAAGTAAGGATCATCAAATATGAATGACTTTAGGATCACTGTTCACAAAATTTCTGCATTTTAATCATTAAAACCACTGGGGCCAGACTAAATAAAAAATAAATATGGCAAACTATGAATACTCCAACACGTGTTTGTGATTTTATTGCTTCCTGGATGTAGGTTATGATAAGCAGAGAGAGCCTTCGGTTAAGGTTTTAACGTCAAATTCAATAGTTTCGCTGGACAGCTGATAAAAACTTGGCTACACTGAAAAAACGCAACCACGAAAATACGAAATAAGTATTTTTAAGAATTACTGTCCTCAAATATGCAAAAATGGCAAGAAAGATGTACAACAGTAAATAAACAGACAAATAGTATGCAGAAATACTTTATGGAGCACAATCGCTCTGAAGATAGTATGAAGAATAACTGACCAGACAAAAGAAATACTTTGTTTAGTGAAGTTACAGAAAGTAACAAACAATATACATACTTGTTTCAGTCATCTATTTGGGCATTGTTTTTACTCTAGGTTAGTTTTACATTGTTTTCTCTCGGTTCCCTTCTTGTCCCTTACACATTCCAAGTACGCCTTGCCCCCTACTATCAAACGAATTCTCTCGTCGACTGTCCACTGATGCAACTTTCATAAGATGCTTTGAAATATACTACTTATATGAAATCCTGCAGCTAGAAACAAAGGTAATGATTTTTGTCACGAAAAACCACTAAAAACAGGAAATCAGTCTAAAATGGTTTCATCTTATTCTGGGACTCCTCAGTGATAGTGTACACGCATGCTTCCATATAGGATATAAGTCAAGAACTCCAGCTTCTTCGGTGATCTTGTTACCACCACTGAGTCAGAGCTCAATGATTTATTTTCCCAAGCCTCCATAATTTTATTGATACATCACATAGATTTAAATATCATCCTTTGTAATGAATTTCATTAGCTTGAAGTCAAATTAAACCAAGCAAATTCTGTATTTTAATCAAATAGTGAACGGAAGCTTTAAACTGCAACGTTCCGCATTCCCATTTCACATGACTAAAGTAGTTGGTAGGCGGTACGTAAAATAATTAATTTTATGAAAATTTTCGTCTAAGGAAGAACGGATAGATTTACAAAACTTAGGCATCAAGTCTGTGTTAGGCGAGGTTATAATGTTACAAACAATATTTTAGTTCACAAGTCTATCGAACTAAAGGCATTATTTGTGTCTATGCAGCTTTGAACAGAATTTGATGACATTGCACACAAATATGACAAGTTAGAAAAAATCGAAATGGATCGACTACTTACTTAAAATTTGGATAATTATGTTTTTGCAAGTGGAAACAGGTAGGTTTCATGTCAATTGTTTTATCCTGTTTAGGATTTCTCAGTTAGATATGCCAGCATACTAGTAAGTTTTATTATTCTCATTCAGACTCAAATCCAGAATTCATTACTGCAAATGCTAGGATAGTGAGTTATAACAACTATCTTTTGTCCAATGGATACTGACTTAGAAAATTAAATCGATTGGTTTTTGTTAGCATGTGGACTAGCTGAACGAACTCACAAGTTTGTAATACAGTTAATTTTAAATTTCTACAAAAAATATCACATTGAACTGATAGAATAGGTATTAATCACTACAGTCAAACCTAGAATAAATAAATATATATATATATATATATATATCAGTCTAATTTATCACGTTTTACTTAAACAAAACGAGGCAAAAAATTAAAAATGAATCGTAAAAGAACAAGCATAAAGTGTGGTTAAAAAAAGAGTGGATTAAAAATGAAAGTTAAAAGTAATAAACAATGTTAAGATTCAAAGGAATTGAATACATTTAAGATCAAATTTAAGTCATATGCTGTGTAGTAACTCCAACTATTGATTAAGATTTTCGTGCGTACCACGGAGAAAAGAAAAATGATTAGAAATCTTTTTACTTCTTAAAGAGTGTGACTGTCTGGACACAGTAGCCTAGTGGTGAACGCGGTGGCGTTTGGCATGAAGCGGACTGAGTTCGAATACCAGTGTGAACATCAACATTGGGATGCAGGTACATCTAGCTGATGAGTCCCAAATAGGACGAAATGAATTCGGCTTGCCAGTCACAATCCAACTTAAAGAGTTTCACTTCATAAACCATAGAAAAGATAAAACAAACTACTAGGAAGTGAATTATTGAGAAAAAACGATAGCACATAAAACTTGTAAAAGAAGTGGGAAAGTTACATTACTATTGATATATACATAGTCATAGATAGAGGTGAAATACAATGTTTTCTAACTAGATGTAGGTACACGAGCTATCTCTAGGACTTATATTCTAGTCATTTTATAAAGTACAGGTTCACGTATTTCACTTTGAGCCACATTTTATGTGTAGCAGCCAGTAATACTATCCAGGTACCAAGACTGAACTGGGTAGAGGGGGTTTTCGAAACCGTGACATAATGATTAAAAGTTTAGTACTTTAATCAATTAACCATTTTTCTACTTCATGGATTTTGTTGAAAAATTTACGGACTACGACTAATCTTTTTGAGGATACACATTTAAAAAAAATATATAAACGTCGAATCTATGCTAACTTATTTTGAAGACCATGACGTGTAACAATGCATTATAAAAGATACCTTTAATATTAGTTAGAACTTATTCAAACTTAGAGAATGTCATACACTAGGTGAACACGTATAAGATTGATTAATTGTAAATAGAATGAAATATACACGTTTTAAACTCGATAGCTTTGAATCAACAATAAGTTATGGGTTAGTACACTGAGGCTAAAAAAACTACCTACTATCTGACCATTTAAAACTCAGTGAATGGAACAGGGTTGGAAACTGCAACCATTTTTATTAAAGGTTAACTGTCTAAACGTGAACCAGTCGTGAATTTCATATTTGACTGCGAATATAACGTATACAAACATACAGTTTACACAACTGCTCACCGTATAAATATCTCTATTTTTATTTTTCATATCTGCTACACAAAGGAGAAGTGGCCAAACAGTCATACGGAATCGGTCGGGAATTCCTTTGAAAATTCTCCGGGCTAGCTAAAAGAAAGAACGATGTATATATGCGTACGTATACATATTTGGGGTCATAAAATATCACATACATTACTTCCAATCATCGATTTGCACATCCTCCGCGTTCTCTGGACTGTGACGTTTATCAGCTTGCTTCTCTTGGTTGTTCTTGATTCTCCTCTGTATTTTAATCCTGTTTAATTTCTTGCCACCGCGCAACTCGCTTCGTATGCTGTTTACTGATTCTTCCCAATCTCATTTGACGCTCTGCTACCTACTACTTATTGATGACCTTATAAGTAGTATCCACCACAATACAAGAGTTATTATTCAAGTACATCAGGTGCTTTCGAAAGCTTACGTTTAGAGACAATTCGATAGTTACTAAACCTCAACTACGTATGTTTAAGTAAATGGGTAGTGGTTTAACCTTGAGACAAAAAAAATCTGGCACCATTTACACAAACTAGTAGATACGCTAATTTTTCTTAATATAAATAAAAACAGTTCACAACTGTACAATGTTTGTTGATGTATATAGATGTAGAAGCCACTTATTAAGTCTAATGAATACTTAAAAGCAAAATAGACCCAAATACGTTAGAATTAAACATCGTTTGTAAAAATTAGCCTCAGTCTCGTGGAATTCATTGAATTGCAGGATGACTTATATCATCCAGTGAGGCGATTCAGATTAAAAAGGTGACAACATAAAATTGCATTGCTCAGAAATGTTCAGTAAGAAGTCTGATCTGGTATGTCATCTACTACTGGACAATGCAAAAAGTGAACAGAGGAAGCTTCAATCAACAGAGGAGGGAAAATGTCAAATTTTAATTTAGTGTGCAACTCTTAGGTTTATATACACGATAAAAATTCTTCTGGATGCATTAAACATATCAATGCATATGGTTGTACGACCTCAATTTATAAAGTTAGCTAGCAACCAACTAAAAACAATTTTACGACGTAATAAACATCTACATTTTTGAGAACGAATAATTTTTCACTCAATAAGGTTTGACACACATAAGCCCGATGATCAAAGTAAGATAGGAATTAAGCGTTAAACTCATAAATTTAGCGATAAAAAATAAGGCCCGAGGACGAATTTGTACTCTGGCTGTACAGAGTTATGACGGCACCAAGGCGTTTCCTTCAGACAACCAGCATAACAGCGGTGCTGTTCGACCCTAAAAATGCACAGATCATCTTACTCCACTGATTTCCATCTCCAGTAGTAGGACCCTAACAAATATAGAGCTACAGCAACAGAAACCTTTCTCGAAAAGGCCGTGCGTGGCCGGCCTCAAGAAGTTGTCCCTTGAAACAGTGTGGGCATCTGGAAAGAGATAACCGTCCTCATACCTCTAACGACACATAAGATCACATACAGACACATACTTGAGAATAGAAAACATAAAGTGAAATGACACAAACGAGATGCGAATCTATAAGCCGATAGACATACGACTGCGGCTTTTTTAAGTGCTGACCCACTTTGGTGTTATTACACCTTCAAATACAAATCGCACAAAATATAAACATTGTAATGAAATTGCGTAAAGAAGATACAAATTTCAAACTTTTTCCGACTAAAAAACATTCATTTGACTCATTTAGTTATTTTAAAAATGTTGGCTTATTTATAAATACAAACCTGTGTACCCGAGTTCATGACTAACAATACTAACCGTGTGCTCAAACCGAATTTGAGCTGTATTTGAACTTGCAATCGTGTTTGCTTATACCAATAAAAAGACGACCAACATCTAAATCATCGATTTTCTGTAATGTAGTCAAATATATTGTAGTAAATGATAAAGATGCTTACCTTTTCTGAAGCCCGGCCATTTTTGTACATACGATGCCATAAAGAATCAACTTCTTCCCATTTATTAATCATTTTAAGCCATTTATCAACACGGCGTATATCGTTTTTACGGTACTAAATATAAAGATACAGAAGAGTGCGTGGGAATTAATTTAAATACAACTTTCATAAGTGCTTTGTATGATGCAGAAAGGATAAGTTAAAGCCAGAAATTTGTTTGACACAGATGAGAACATTGAATACTACTAGTAATTCTTGAATCGTCGCTTTAAAGCTGAAAGAGCATGATGAGCAGGATATTAACAGGAATGTAATACTAAACCGTTCCAGTTTCACCGCAAATCATCTAATATTAATTATTTGAACAGAAAATTTGGTACAAACAAGCACCATAATTATATATGCACCACACAAGTATAAAGCTTAATATTGCAAAGTAAACAGAGAGAGAAGATGATCGAACAAAATAAAGAAGGAAGAATACAATAGGACGACGAGAAAATTACAAGGTAGAAGACACAGCTCTGATAGAAATACAGACAAGATTTCATTCCATTAAAAAAATCATTACGCTTTTACTAAGCATTTTAAACCAGATTTTTTACAACCAGACTTATACCAACGACATTAAAAATGGCCGAGTTCGAAATGAGCTAATTTAGTTATCATTATCCTTAAATTGATCTCGTCTGACACACCACCACCAGCATTCACACAACCAACAAGATACACGAAATTTTCGACCCTAGTGTGGTCATTCACTTGAATTCACCTAGTCAATACGGAGATACAGCGACAGTTACCTTTCCTTTATCTAAGGGACCCGACAGCAAGTCGTCGTGGTCTTGTTGGTGTGGACATAACACTAAGTTTGAGGGTAGAACAATCACTTCTTGAGTGGATTTCTATAGACAGTCGTTTGTGTTGTCCACTAAAATGGTACAACACGAACTCGGAAAGACAAAGATTCACGCCGATACTTTTCTGCCGGTTCTACCTATGTCTCCACTAACTGCAGCACAGATGTATTAAAAGACAAATTCTATATGAAGTTATGCAGCCCCTTTCAGAAAGCTAAACACTCAGACACAAGATTTATGGCAGGAAGTTTTAATACCCAAGTTGATAAGCTAAATCAGTCTGAAAAACACTTCCGTGGTTCACTTGACACCCCAACCCAACGAACGGATAATGGAAATTATGTAATAATGTTTATACTACCGCCTATCATTAGCTAGCATAAACTTTAAGCAAAAGGAGAGACAATACCTAACCTGGTAACCGTCAACGATGGATTAAAATGACCACATCGGCATCAGATATTATTCGAGAGGCCCTGTAGATGACTGCCGTTCATTCATGGGAACTTGTTTGGATTTTGACCATGCACTAGTGACAGAACGAGCATCCACGTGTTTTACTGGATTAAGATAGGTCACAACAGAAAAACACCACAGATGTTGATTCGAGACTGTAAAGGCCAAGAATGTAGTCAGACAAGGTTTAACGAAGAACTTAGTTGTTCGTGGATAGCAAATTCATCCCAAAGAGGCTTGGAACGATTTTAAAGAAGCTATAAATGTAGCAGCTACATCCACATCTAATCTAAATTCAAAGGAGATAAAAGACCGACGGATCTCTGACACTTCAAGTGAACTGATTAATCAATTCAAATAGCTGAGGAAATGAAAAAATTCTACCTGGAGATACTTGGAATAAGCAAAACCCACGGGTCAAAAGCTAAACAGCAAAGATTATCCTCAGGAGAAGCACTGTTATATTCCGGTCACGAGGAATGAAATGCGTCGCATACACAAGGAGTAGCATTAATGTTGTCCCAAGAAGCATGGAAAGCACTTACAGGGTGAGTACCTCATGGACCTCAGATCATCAAAGCATCGTTTAAAACAAAGACGGAGAGGATCACAATGAATGCCATCCAGTGTTATCTAGCACTCTGCATAATATTTAAGAAAGGAGGGGCAAGAAGACAGCAATCAATAACAGCCGAACAAGGACAGAGAAAACCAATCATAGGCCGAATGCACAGAAGTCAACAAGCAAATGAAGAGGAACATTAGATCAGATAAAAGAAATATATGGAAGATCTAGCGATGACAGTGGAAAAAGCGGCAAAGGAAAAAAATATATATATATGACACAACACAGAAGCTATCAGAGAAATACAGTAAATCGGAACGACTAATCTAGAACAAGTATGATAAACCAAGACCAAGACCCAAGAACAGCGGAACAAGTGAGTAGAGAACTTCAAAGAACTCTTGAATAGACCAGACTCACTGAACCCATCAGTCATCGAAGCAGCATTTATGGATCTCCCTACACATATCGACCCACTAACAATTGAAGAAATCAACAAGGCCATCCGACAATTTAGAAGTGGTAAGTCAACAGGGCCAGACAACATACCAGCTGGAGCACTGAATTTAGATATAAAAGTAACTTCAAAGATGCTCCACATTCTCTTCAAGAAGGTTACGGAGGAAGAACAGGTACTAACAGACTTGAGAGAAGGGTACCTCATCAAGATACAAAAGGAAGGAGATTAAAGCAAGAGTGAGAACTACAAAGGCATCACTCTACTTTACTAACAGGAAAAGTCTCCAATAGAATGTTGTTGAACTGAACGAAGCATCCAGTCAATGCCCAACTTCGAGACTAACAAGTCGGATTCCGTAAGGATCGATTGTGTACCGACTAAATCGCGACTCTACGGACCATTGTTTGAGCAATCAATTGAATTATTTTACACCAATTTCCTTGACTATGAGAAAGCGTTTGACGATGTAGACAGGATAACATTATGGAGCTGTCTTTGACAATATAGTGTACCTGAGATGATGGACAGTCAATATCATACGGAATCTTTACAACGGGATACACTATGAAATCGTGCATGAAGGGAGGCTCAAAGATTCATTCCGTATCAGACGGGGTTGCCTACTCTCGCCCTTTCTTTTCCTCTTGGTGGTTGACTGGATTATGGAAACCTCTACATCTCAGGGGAAGCACGGAATAACTATAGACAGATTAGATGCAGCTAGATTATTTGGACTTTGAATATGACTTAGCTCTTCTGTTTCAAACTAAGAAACAAATACAATTGAAGACGGAGAGAATTGCAGCAGTTACTACAGTAGTAAAGCTTGAACGCACATGGGGAAAATCAAGATCCTTAAATACAAAACAATGAGCACCAACCCAATTACACTTGACCTGACGGAGAAGCACTGGAAGACGTGAAAACTTTTACATGCCTGGGCAGAGTCATCAATAAACAAGAAGAATCTGACACATAGATTGGCAAGGGTAACATTTTTAAAATTGAAAAACATCTGAAAGAACTCAAACCAGCTGTCAGCTAACATCAAAGAATTTTCAATACAAATGTAAAGACAGTTCTATTGTATGGAGGTGAAACTTGGAGAACTACAAAAAACATCCTTCAAAAGATACAAGTATCTATAAACAGCTGTTTGCGTATAATACTTCGGATCCGCTGGCCAGATACCAACAGCAACAACCTTCTATGGCAGAGAACAAACCAACTTCTAGCCAAGGAAAGAAATAGGAAAAGACACTGGAGGTAGATAGGACACAGATTGAGGAAATCACCAAACTGAGCCACTGGGCAAGCACTAACTAGGAATTTTAAGGGCCAAAGGAAAAGAGGAAGATCAAAGAATATACTGCGCTGGGAATTGGAGGCAAACATCAAAAGAATGAACAACACTTGGGAAAAACTGGAAAAGATAGCCCTGGACAGAGTTGGTTGGAGAATGTATGTATGATCAATATAGACCCTGGTACATGTGTGCATCCATCCAAGTTGCCATACCCCTAACGCACGGTATGATCAACACCACATTAGTAAAAGTAGAAGTTACTTCAATGATGATAATAATAAGAACAAAGAGTGAACATATAAAATATGGTTCAGGAAGAAAGAGACGAAGCATGGAAAGTTATGAAGTAATTTTAATCTCACGATTTAAGGGAGGACAATGAGGGGATACCTCTGCTCCAGTGTGACCCATTCCGAGTCATGTCATCCAACGTTTCCAACCACTGGCTATGGTATTCGCAAGGAACCCAAACGGGTAAACTGCCTGGTTGGAGAATGCTGTTCGGCGACCTGTGATTCAAGTGGGGTAATATGCAATGATTGATTGATTGGTTGACTCGAATACAATTAGTCGAATTGCTTATAGTAAGCTACCATGAGAATTATCAGCCTCAAGAGGGGTTCGTCAGGGTTGCCTCTTATCTCACTTTCATCAAATTTCGTCACAGACATTCATCATCAGAATCGTCATCATCAGCAAGGTAGAACTGGGCACATACGCCGTAGGTTCAAGTTGCCATACCACATTAGCGCTGCGAGATTAAATTTACAGAGGTAACACAAAAACAGAAAACAAGAGAGGAGAGTAAAGTAAAAGTGGGCAGAAGATAATAATGGAATTCAAGATCTAGATGAAGTTAAAGAGTGAATACACTTGCGCCACTGTAACCGATTCTGAGCCATGTCGTCAAGTGTCTCCAGTCACTTATTGCGACAATCACGCTGATCTACATATAATCTACATATACCTACATGGCTTAGACCAGTAGTCAAGAACTTCATGGACTGATGCCATGTTTTCTTTTGGCCGCCCCTAACCTTCTTCCATCCTAATTCAGCCCTAGCCAACATCGCACGACAGGGTAGACGGTGGTCGGGCATGCGCAATACATGTCCCAGCCACTTCAGTCGATGAAGGTTAATGACCTCTTCAAATGATTTACCGTGTTTCCCAAGAACTTTTTGTCCAACTTCACTATTACTAATCCGGTTATTCCATTATATACGAGCGATGTTACGAAGATTCCTATGGTCAAATATCTGGAGTCGACGCATATCTTGAGTTCTCATGGCCCATGTCTCGCAGCCATATGTTAAGATGGCGCGGACTGCTGCGCAGTACACCCGGCCTTTCGTTGAGACACGGATATCTCGTCTGCGCCACAAGTGCCGTAAATTGGTAAATGCCAATCGGGCTTTCTGAATCCGCTCTGAGATTTCGTCAGACACCGACCCACCAGAGGTAATGAGACTTCCGAGATAAGTGAAGCGATCAATGCATTCAATTACTTCACTCCCTATAACTAATTTAGGAGAAGAAGCGGGCCAGTCCTGGAGTAACATTTTGCATTTTGGAGAGGAGAAGCGCATCCCGAATATGCCTGCATTGATACTCAAGGTGTTCAAGAGACCTTGAATGCTGTGCGCGTCTTCACCAAATATGACTATATCATCTGCATATTCTAAGTCGACAAGAGAGCCTCCTGGAAGGAGATTGATTCCTGAGGAGCTAAAATAAGTGAGATTTATAAGAGTACATCTATGATGAAATTAAATAAAAAAGGGGATAAGGGGCAACCCTGAAGGACTCCACTTGAGGATGAAATTTCTCGTGACAATTCGCCATATGCTGTGACTCGACCAGTGGTGACCGAATAGAGGGCCTTTATAAGGTTAATGTACTTTTGAGGTACGCCTTTTAATGACAAACATTGCCACAAGACTTCACGGTCTACAGAGTCGAAAGCCGCTTTCAAGTCAAGAAATACAACTATAGTCGGACATTGGTACATATGTCTGTGTTCGAGGATCTGGCGCAGGGTGAATATGTGATCAACGCAACCTTGTCCAGGTCTGAAACCAGCCTGGTTTTCTCGAGTCTGTTGTTCCCTAGTGTTGGATAAACGCTGAATAATTATAGAGGATCATATTTTAGCTATTATGTTAGTCAAACTGATTCCTCTGTGGTTATCACAAGAGGATTTCTGTCCCTTTTTGTAAATTGGAACGATCAGCGATCGAGACCAGTCAAATAACTCCGCCTGGAGCCCCCACAGGGTTTCTGCCGGTCCCAAGCCCGGATAAAGGAGGAGGGTTGGGCATGGGGTTAGCAACCCCATCCCGTAAAACAACTACCATGCTAAAAAACAGCTTACGAATAAAAATCTTTATAACCATTCTAACTCTGCCCTGGAAGTTGGAAGGACTAATATGACGCTTCATGGTGAAAGCCGAGCTCCTTCGGAAGCCATGAGGCCGATGCCTCCCCTTCTGACAACCGGAGCAACACTTAATATACTTGACCGACCTCAAACAGCTGTCCCCTGGGCACTGCGGTCTCACTCTCAGGTCATCACGACCTACCCTAATCCTCTTTCTCTTTCAGGTTCCTCAAGAATGACCCTTCCACGGTGTGGGCAACCGGGAAGTGATAACCGCCCTCATACCGCTAATAGCACTCGAGTTCACCTTGTTCATGATCGAACACGTTCTCCCTCTCTGGTCTCTACTTGTAACACTTCTCCTACAGTTTCTATGCGCGCCACTTTTACTGGTTACCCGAGTTCCCAAATTATCATACCAGGTCTCCTGAAGCCACGCTCTAAACTTCATGTTGGAGCTTTTAATGTGCGTACGCTGTGTCAAATCGGTCAACAGGCTGCCTTAGCTAAAACATTAGAATCTCTTGCAATTGATGTATGCTGTGTCTCCGAAACACGCATACAGGATCCCAGCATGGTCATCCGTTTGACCTCACCTAGTCAATGCAATGGAACTGCACACTTCACTCTTCGTTTATCTGGAGACCCTACAGCTAGCTCACGTGGCCTTGCTGGTGTAGGTATAGCACTAAGCTTACGTGCAGAACAGGCTCTTCTCGAGTGGATTCCTGTAGACAGTCGTCTATGTGCTGTCCGTCTAAATGGCTCAGCACGAACTCGGAAAGATAGGGACACACGCCGATGCCTTTTTGTCGTCTCTGCTTATGCCCCCACTGATTGCAGCACAGATGAAGTGAAAGACGACTTCTATATGAAGTTCTCTAGCCTCCTTCAGAAAGCTAAGCACTCAGACATAGTAATTATTGCAGGAGATTTTAATGCCCAAGTAGGTAGACTAAATCAGGCTGAAAAGCACCTAGGTGGGTTACGCGGCATCCCAGCCCAGAGAACAGACAACGGAGATCGTCTGTTGCAGTTATGTTCAGACTACCGTTTATTCTTAGCTAGCACAAACTTTAAGCATAAGGCGAGACACTGTTTAACCTGGCGACCTCCAACATCTACGCAACGATGGACACAAATTGATCACATCGGCATCAGCTACCGTTGGAGAGGTTGTATAGAGGACTGCCGCTCTTTCTGGGGCACTTGCCTAGACTCTGACCATGCCCTAGTGAGAGCACGTATCTCTATGCGTTTTACTGGTCGCAGAAAGGTTACATCGGGCAAACCCTTTAGATATCACTTTGAAAGTGAGAAGGCGAAGATTGCATTTAGGAATGGTTTGGCTAAGCATTTAGTCGCCCATGACCAACAGGTTTCCCCCGAAGTAGCTTGGAATGATTTTAAAGCAGGTGTATACGCAGCAGCGCTATCAGCATCTAACCCCAATCCAATGAAAGACCATTGGATCTCTAGTACTTCTAGGGAACTGATGGAGGCTCGAAAACTCATTCCAGCAGGCTCGGAGTATGATGAAGAGCGACGACAACTGAAACGTAGACTGACAAAGAGTCTGCGTATGGATCGTGAACAGTGGTGGGCAACAAAAGCAAAAGCGATAGAATCATCGGCAGTGACAGACAATAGTCGACAGCTGTTCCGACTTATTAAGGACACCGGTATCAAAAAATCGGCAGTTAGCGAAATCATCTCCGAAAAAGATGGGTCGTTGATCTACTCTCAATCTAGAAGATTAGAACGCTGGGCAGAACACTTTCAGTAACAGTTTAACTGGCCCCCAGCCACGCTTAGCTTACCCACAATCTCCAAACTACCCGAATGGAAAACTGACACAGGTCCCCCAACTCTCAGTGAAGTTGAAAACGTCATAAGTAAATTGAAACGTGGGAAAGCAGCAGGGCCTGATATGTTGTCTACCGATATCTTCAAGGATGGTGGTATAGTTTTAACGTGCAGGTTGACTGATATATTAGCCAAAGTCTGGGAACTAAACTCCATCCCATCTGACTGGTCTCGGTCGCTGATTGTTCCAGTCTACAAAAAGAGACAGAAATCCTCTTGTGATAACCACAGAGGAATCAGTTTGACTAATATAGTATCTAAGATATTAGCCACTATAATCATCCGACGTTTAACCAACACTAGGGAACAACAGACTCGGGAAAACCAGGCTGGTTTCAGACCTGGCCGGGGCTGCATTGATCACATATTCACCCTGCGCCAGGTCCTCGAACTCAGACATATGTACCAACGCCCAACTATAGTTGTATTTCTTGACTTAAAAGCAGCGTTCGACTCTGTTGACCGTGAAGTCTTGTGGCAATGTTTGTCATTAAAAGGCGTACCTCAAAAGTACATTAACCTTATAAAGGCTCTCTACTCGGTCACCACTGGTCGAGTCACAGCATATGGCGAATTGTCACGAGAAACTTCATCCTCAAGTGGAGTCCGTCAGGGTTGTCCCTTATCCCCATTTTTATTTAATTTCATCATAGACGTACTGTTAGAAATCTCTCTCACTTCTTTTAAGTCCTCTGGGATTAGTTTCCTTCCAGGAGGCTCTCTTGTCGACTTAGAATATGCAGATGATATAGTCATATTTGGTGAAGATGCACACAGCATTCAAGGTCTCTTGAACACGTTGAGTAACAATGCAGGCATATTTGGGATGCGCTTCTCCCCTCCCGAATGCAAAATGTTACTCCAGGACTGGTCTGTTTCTTCCCCCAAATTATTTATAGGGAGTGAAGTAATTGAATGCGTTGATCGCTTCACTTATCTCGGAAGTCTCATTACCTCTGGTGGGTCGGTGTCTGATGAAATCTCAGCGCGGATCCAGAAAGCCCGATTGGCATTTGCCAATCTACGGCACTTGTGGCGCAGACGAGATATCCGTGTCTCAACAAAAGGCCGGGTGTACTGCGCAGCAATCCGCGCCATCTTAACATATGGCTGCGAGACATGGGCCATGAGAACTCAAGATATGCGTCGTCTCCAGATATTTGACCATAGGAATCTTCGTAACATCGCTCGTATACCATGGAATAACCGGACTAGTAATAGTGAGGTTAGACGAAAGGTTCTTGGGAAACACGGTAAATCATTTGAAGAGGTCATTAACCTTCATCGACTGAGATGGCTAGGACATGTATTGCGCATGCCCGACCACCGTCTACCCCGTCGCGCCATGTTAGCTAGGGCCGAAATAGGATGGAAGAAGGTTAGGGGCGGCCAAACTAAAACATGGCATCAGTCCATGAAGTTCTTGACTACTGGTCTAAGCCATGTAGTTAGATGTAGACTAACTGGTTGGGGTCAGCGTGATGATCGCAACAAATGGCTGGAGACACTAGGTGATATGGCTCAGAACCGGTCACAGTGGCGCAAGTGTATTCACTCTTTAACCTCATCTAGATCTTAAATTCTATTGTTATTTTCTGGACATCTTTACTTACTCTTCTCTCTTGTATTCTGTCTATACGTTACCTCAATACTCTCGTAGTGCTATTGTGGTATGGCAACTTGAACCTACAGGCGTTTGTGCCCGGTTCTACGTTGCTGATGATGATGATGACCAGTCAAATGGGATGGTGTTTAGTTCCTGGACTTTGGCTAATATATTAGTCAACCTGCAGGCTAAAACCAGACCACCATCCTTAAAGATATCGGTAGACAACATATCAGGTCCTGCTGCTTTCCCTTGTTTCAATTTACTTATAGCGTTTCCAACCTCACTGAGAGTTGGGGAACCTGTGTCAGTTTTCCATTCGGGTAGCTTGGGGATAGTGGGTAAGCAAAGAGTAGCTGGGAGGCAGTTGAACTGTTACTGAAAGTGTTCTGCCCATCGTCCTAATCTAGATTGAGAGTGAATCATCGACCTATCTTTTTCAGAGATAATTTCACTAACTGCTGATTTCTTAATACCGATGTCCAATACAGACACTCACTTGAATGTTTCACTTTCTTCATTTAACTCATTAGGAATTAGTCTCCTTTTAGGAATAACACTTGTTGATTTAGAATACGCAAGCAGTATACTCCTATTTGGTGGAAACACAAACAATCTGCAGAGTCTCCTGAACACCTTGAGCAACAATCTAAGTATATTTGGGATATATTTCTCATTATCTAAGTGTAAAGGATTACTCTAGGACTGGTCTGCATTATCGCATAGACATGTCATGGAGAGTGAAGTGGTTAAACGCGTTGACCACTTTACTTACCTCGGAAGTCTCATCACTCTTGGTGGGCCGGTGTTTAATAAAATCTCAGCACGGATTTGGAAAGTTCATAAGGCTTTTACCAACTTATGCTATTGATGGCGTAGGCGAGATATCCATCTCTCAACGAAGGACTGAGGGTGCCGAGCAGCAGTCCTCTCCGTTTTAACACAAGGGTGCGAAAGTTGGGACATGTGTTGCGTATGCTCGACCACTATCTAAGTCGTCGCTCGACGTTAGTGAGAAGTGTAGGTAGGAGTACGATGGAAGGTAAAGCGGCTAGATCGAAACATGGCATAAGTCTATGAGGCCTTTGACTGTTGGTTGGGGACATACTGGTAGATGCAGACTACCTGGTTGGGATCCGCATGACAACCGTAATCAATGGCTGAAGACACTAAGTGACATGGCTCAGAATCGGTAATAGTGGTGCAAGTGTGTTTACTCTTTAAATTCATCTAGATCTTAAGTTCTATTATTATTTCATACACACCGTTACTCTATTCTTTCTTCTTGTAGGCTATTATTGTGTTATTCTTGTAACTTTGATCTTGTCATGCTAATGAGGAATGTTAACTTGAACCCATGGGCATATATGCTAGGTTCTACGTTGTTAATGATTGACTGACTGACCGGATAAGCAGATCATTGCTGTGCTGGTCAATTCAGAAAGAACAACCAACTTTCAAAACTGTTTTAGAAGACTATTTCAACCAATTTAATCCTATTATAATTACATCTCTCGCTATATCCTCCCGTTTAACCTATTGACTGCTGGAGTGTAATTTCCTATTTATGAACTATAGTTAAATAATTGGGTACATGTTACTCTAAATCTCTATCATGTATCGATGTTAACTTCCTAATGGTTGACGGTGTGGCTAGGTTTTATGTATACATATAGGAGAGCTTTAAATATAATTTGGTTTGTTTAGTTAGCTCATCGGCTTGTGTTCTTCTTGGGACTAAATAAGCACCGGCTGGGCAGTTATATCTGTGATTGGTGGCAGTAACTGGTGCGTATCAGGTTATGCCAAACAAATGATCGCACTTTGTGTCATAACAATTATTTTCTTCATAATTCTTAATCACTGTGATTGCGTGAGAGTTGAGATACTGCCCGCACGGCAAAACTGAAGTAGGTGATTTTCTTAGGGAGACAATCTATGAGCCTTTGAACCTGGGATCAATCCGGTGAGGTATTGTCAAGAAATGCAGTACCATGATGGCTGACGACTGGGGTCGATTCATATGCCTTTTATTTTCTTAGGATCATGGAGCTCATGTACCCAGGCGGTCTGGAGTTAAGGTTTTCCAACTCCCCTAGATGGACCATCCACCAAACAAGTTTAAGCTCCGGAAGCTAACTTCCACTCCCCCACATTAGTACACAACACCCCTGCCACAAGAAGGTGGTGAGTAGGATCCCCCTAGCAGAGGCTAGATGCATGACCATATGAAAGTATTTCGAGAGGGAGATCAAACCCACTCCATCCTCGACGATACCAGAGCATTTCTAAGGCTGAATAATAATACGACGCTCCAGTTTCATCGCAAATTATTACCATAAGCACCTGTAGTATTTACGTATCATGGAATTGTATTAAAAAAATTAGTAGGGGTAGATATACCTGCTATCCACTAAAATATCGATGTACGACAGGAAGTTGCGAAAATATCCGACTGGAAACCATAATTCTGATCAGAACGTTATTCAACATTAGAAGTAGCTATATTCATCACTATTGAGGTTTTTTAAGTGCATTTAATGCTTGTCTACATTTCTCAATGTACGGGTAGCTAGGTATAAATATATTTTGTTCTAAATAAGACACAGACAACTTGGCATTGATTCACATAGACTATCTTCCTAAATACCAAGTGGAAAAAAAATCGATGCACAGTTGATGGGACGGTGAAAATACTAACAGATAAGTCAGAAAGTGGTAATACTATATATACGTCCATATCGTCGATATATAGATAGGAAAAGTGATATAGTTAGGTTTAAGAATGAGCGGAGCGGACAGTAGATAACGCATCAGTGCCAAGTTAAAAGTTGCAAAGGGGTGACTTTTGATGTACAATCTAAAAACCAACTAATTTTCCTAACTAGTAACATATTTCTTTAAACCATGGAAGTAAAACCACTACAGATAAAAATAAGTTATTAGAACTATTATAATAAATCAAATCGTCAATAAATACACAACAAAAATATATTAAAGCTACTTACTTTACTTTCAACTATTCTTTCCTTTTTTGTTAAACCATTTGGGCTGAAAATAAAAAATAATTTTCTGTCGATTTTGCAGTGACTTGTAAAATGTAAGATCATACAGTATGTGATAGCTGTTGGTCCCACCAAATCGAATGCTACCAAGTTAGATGTTCATAAGACAAAAAATGAAACTAACTAAAGATTTTCGATTTCATTACTTTCTAAACTATAGGCAACTTTCCATCGAGTTTCATTTTATCAGGTTTTATATCAAATGGGTGAAAAACACTGGAGGTAAAACAATTAGTAACATATGGGTGACAAGTGCACCATTATCTGGGTTCACTTGAGATAGGTGAGAACAGCTAGATCAATGATTTTGTTTACTCGTATTCTGGGTAATCCGATGATCTTTTGAGAAAACAATTTATACCGTCTGTAGATTCACCTAACCATATGTGAATAAATACAGTCACACAATTAGCTAAAAAGTTAACAACTTAATGTTACTAAGTACGTAAACGTTCGTGTACTGAGCTTTTACAAAGGGATTGCATGTGAACTAAAAAGACTACTTAGCAACCCTAAAATAAGTAGTGTGACAGTAAAATCACAACCTAATTATTAAGGGCGGTTGAGATACAATTTACAATACGTATGAAAATTACTATTAATGCAGTGTATATGCCAAATTTACATAATCAGTTATAAGTAAAAATAAGAGATCCACAGGAGCATTTCAGGACAGCCAGTAGTAGAAAGTTTCCGAAAGTTGATTGTTGTATGTCAAGGAAATTGCAAAGGTAATGCTGCAAAGTAGCACATTGACCGTTTAAGTCGCAAACTCCGATTACTTAGAAAAATATAGAGAATCTAATTAAATGAGTTTAAACAACTGAAATGCCACAAACAGTACTTAAAATTTATTTACTTATTGGCACCGCCACTGTGCTAATAACCCCTTCAGTTATGTTATGCCTCATATTCCTCTATATTTTAGACACTGTAAAATAAACAGATGGAACATAATAGAACTAAAGAAACAAGGTGCTTAACTCTCAAACTAAGTAACCTTTCCAGTGATCTATATTTCTCCATGATAAGCAGTAGTCATTTCATACAGAAATTTCCTGTCATAAAGTATCGAAGTTAAGCATCATATACACTAGTAATGGCAACAAACATAAGGCAGGCAAACCGAAAGTCTGCTTCAGTTCATGAAGTCAGTGACTGCTGGTATGAGCTATGAGAAAAGATGAAGATTGACTGACTAATAAGCAAAATGCAACACTCGACTATTATATAATACACCTAAAAATAAAAATACAGACATTAATGGGTTATGAAACTACAATAGTGCATGCTTTGGATTCTAAGTTTCTGAAATAATCATGATAATAAATATAAAAAAATGCATCAGTTTACCAATACGCTATTTGTAGTTTTAGCACATGTACATCTAATAAAATATTACAAATGATTTGCGAAATTAGATATTGTTTATTATTAACTGTTACGAGACACTCAAAGAAAGAACTACTTACTGATAAAAACCATAATAATCCCTATTTTCGGGATCATTAGCTTTAAGATCATCGGATATTTCAACACGATTTTCAAAGGATTTCGGGTTGATATATTTAGCTACCAAATTCTCATTCTCTGAATTTAAATTATTATCCAACATTTTAGGGGGTATGCAATATCATAATCAACAAACATTAGTCGCAACGCAAGTAATTGTAATCGCGTATGAGATCCAATGTCCAATATCCTCATGGCAAACAGGTTTATCCGTTGTGACGAGCTGGTATAAACCCAGGGATATTTTTGTACTCGGTCATTGGTGTTGCCCCACGGTAGCTGTTTAGCTGCCCGACTCTAATGGTCCTAGTAAAGTAAAAAAGAGGAATTAATACATTTGTAGCGGTAAATAATCCTCAAAATAAATAGTTACATAGGTTTCGACATTGATGCTGACCATGTTTGTTTTAGCGGACACTACTAAGTTGAAGGCGCTCGGTCACGCATCACCACCAGATCTCGCCACGCCGTACCGAAACAAGCAACCCTCTCTAGTTTGCCAGCCTAGACGTTGCTAACCCATTTCCGCTCCATTCACGATCAAATATAACTTCTCTTCCATCCTTCATTGCCTTCTGATTTCTTCTCATTCGTAAGAGTGGGTTCAATCATTAGAAGTTGCTCTGGTAATAATCCAAACGTAACTTGGTCATATACCGGGTGTAACTTCATTGGTGAGCCCGACGTGATCTGAACACGTTCATAACTGTGAGTTCGTTCCTGTTTGTAGTTTTTAACAGTATTTTTGGTGTGATTATCATTTTTTGCACGTTTTGATCACATTTATTTTTATATTTTTATATATTGCATATATAGCATGACTGATCAGACTCCTAAGTTCATTAAGATAAGAACTCCCACACCCCCGAACTTCCAGCTCATTCCTTTCTGGACAGAAAACATAGAAGCTTGGTTCTGCTAGGCAGAAGCCGAGTTTCGAGACCACGCTGTGACAGATCCACGTGTTCAATTCCTTGCCGTCGTAAGGTCACTTCCGCGTGAATTGAACAGGTACGTCACCCCTTTCTTTTTCAGCCCTGACTGCCTAGATCCTTATGACCAACTCAAAAGATCGATTCTCAAACGCGGAGACTTGTCCGATAGACAACGTCTTGATGAGTTGTTCCACACCATCGAGCTAGGTAGTGGTTCAGCAACGGAAATGTTGACGCGCATGCGAGAGATAATTGGTAAACGCACTTTCGACGAAGGTCTTTTCCGTCAACTCTTCTTATCAAAACTGCCACAACAAGTGCAAGCAGTTCTGGTAACGTTTAATAACAACCCAGTAGATGAACTAGCCTCATCTGCTGATCGAATTCTGGAGATCACCAGAACTCGCGACAATCAGGTTTATTCCATTACCGAAAAACCTCAGGCCACCGAAAACGACGTAACGAAATTGTGTAATGCTCTTTCCCGTTTTCTTGACCTAGAGGAAAAGCATCTACCGAACTATTCTCGTCGACGAAGTACGTCACGGAGACGGTCGTCGTCTCGACCTCGACGAAACGAAAATTCACATTGGTGTTGATACCACAACACCTATGGAAAAAATTCCAAGAAGTGTAGAGACCCCTGTTGTTTCCCTAGACATAAACCGATTGTTGACGCATCGGGAAACTATTCCGCCGGCACGCGTTAGCGGCGACCGTAGCCGGTGGAAGCAGCCGCCTGTTATTTATCACTGATGTGATAACAAAGTTTCGCTACCTCGTCGATACTGGCGCAGAAGTTAGCGTTCTTCCTGCAGCTCCATCTGATCGCCACCATGAAGCTGCGTTCGATTTACAGGCAGCCGATGGAAAACACATAGCTACGTATGGCTAACTATACGTCTACTTAAACGTGGGTTTAAGAAAACCCATACACTGGATTTTCACTATCACCGATGTGAAAATACCTATCATAGGCATGGATATACTTAGCCACCACAACTTGCTTGTGGACCCTAGTAAAAAGAGATTAGTGGATATTAACACAAATCTATACGTTCGTGGAACCGTGGATACAGGTTGTAGCTTATGTCCTCTTTGTTTTAAACATTTAATTAACCCTTATTTTCAGCCGATACTCGACAAGTATCCAGATCTGAATAAGGCGTCATCGGAATTATCATGTGTAACCAGCAATGTTACACATCACATCACGACTACAGGTCAACCTGTATTCTCCAAATCACGCCGACTCGCGCCTGAAAAACTAAGGATTGCGAAAAACGAATTCGATCATATGATTAACATGGGAATAATTCGACCTTCCAGTAGTCCATGGTCATCTCCATTACATATGGTCCTGAAGAAAGATAGCAATGACTGGCGTCCCACCGGTGATTACCGACATCTTAACGCCCAAACTACGCCTGGTCGTTACCCTTTACCGCATATCCACGATTTAACGGCCACTCTGAAGGGAATGACAATATTTTCAAAAATCGACTTGGTAAAGGCATACAACTAAATACCGATGTCTGAAAATGATATCCGGAAAACCGCAATCGTAACTCCATTTGGCCTTTCCGAATTCCTCCGAATGCCTTTTGGGTTGAGGAACGCAGCCCAAACATTCCAACGCTTCATTGATGACGTTTTCCGCGGGCTTGACTATGTCCATGCATACGTCGACGACTGCCTGATAGCAAGTCCAGACGAGGTAACGCATATGAAACACTTGGACACAGTCTTTAGTAGACTGCAACAATATGGAGTAACCATAAACATACAGAAATGCCAAATCGGAACAACCTCGTTGGACTTCCTGGGGCATACTATTAATGCGAATGGTATACAACCCCAAAAACACAAGATGGTGACTATTCTGGAGTACCCGGAACCAACCACCATCAAGCAGTTGCGAGCTTTCAATGGGTTGGTAAGTTTCTACAGACGGTTTATACCGAACTGTGCATCTATCATGAAACCACTAACGGATCAGCTTCGTGGAAATAAAAAAGTGGTCACAATGGATGCAGACTCAAGGAAAGCCTTTACTGCGACTAAAGAAGCAATAGCCAATGTGACTATGCTGGCACATCACAATACCGAAGCCCCTGTCAGCATCGCGGTTGACGCATCTGACTCAGCGATTGGCGCAGTTCTGCAACAATGGACTGACAAAGCTTGGCAACCTTTAGCATTTTTCTCAAGAGGACTAAACGATTCCGAATCAAGATACAGCACTCTTGGTCGTGAACTACTAGCCATGTACTGTGCTGTACGACATTTTCAACATTCCATCGAAGGCCAGGAATTTACAATATTCACCGACCATAAACCACTGACAGTTTCTATGAAGTCCTCTTCAGATAAGTACTCTCCGAGAAAGTCGCGTCATCTAGACTACATTTTACAGTTCTCTACTGATATACGACATATATCTGGAGCTAATAATGTAGTTGCCGACGCCTTATCACGAATACATACCTTGAATCGTATCCAAGGAATCAATCTTGGTGAACTAGCTCGACTTCAAAATGAAGAACATGATCTTCATCACGAGTTATCCACAACGACGCTCAAACTTCAGACAAAGACGATTGAAAAGGGTAGGAACACTTTAATTTGTGATTATTCTACAGGTACAGCCCGTCCAATCGTCCCCAAGAGTTGTCGACGAATCATCTTTGACACATTGCACAACCTCTTTCATCCTGGAGTTTGTGCTACATCTAAACTGATTGTCCAGAGATTCTGCTGGCCAAGGATGAATAAAGACATCAAAGAATGGGTACGCTCCTGTGTGGCCTGCCAAAAGAACAAAGTAATTCAGCACAACAAATGGTACTTTCACAACTCCCGACGCTCAGTTCGACCACGTCCACCTGGATTTGGTAGGACCCTTACCAGAATCAAATGGATTTTCTTATCTTTTGACATACGTGGACCGTTTTACACGCTGGCCAGAAGCGATTCCCTTAAAAGACATTACTACTGAAACGATTGCTCGCGCTTTCGTCGAACGATGGATAGCGAACTTTGGTTGTCCATCTACAATAACGACAGACCGTGGACGTCAGTTTGAATCTGGATTGTTCCACTTTCTGACAAAACTTCTTGGAGCGACGTGCTTCCGAACAACAGCCTACCATCCACAATCTAACGGTTTGGTAGAAAGATTTCATCGACAGCTGAAAGCATCACTTTCAGCTACAAACATCCCGCAGTGGACAGAGGCTTTGCCACTAGTCTTACTCGGTATCCGAAGCATGGTAAAAGAAGATGTCGGGTGCAGCGTGTCTGAACTAGTTTACGGAACGACTCTTCGATTACCAGGTGAGTTTGTGGAAACCGCTTCCACCTCGACAAACTTGGATATAAATTCTTACGTGAACCGGCTTACAAATGCTATGCGTTCAGTTAAGCCAGTTCAAACTCGACGACAATCGACAGACACTTTCATCCAACCCGCCTTAAAATATAGTACACACGTTTTTGTACGTCGTGACGCTCTACGCCGACCTCTTGATGCGACTTACGAAGGACCATACAATGTTTTGAAACGTGAAACAAAGTACTATACGATCGATAAGAATGGCCACGAGGAAAACGTCAGCATTGACCGCCTCAAAGCAGCTTACCTAGAAGGTAAACCCTTCGATGTCCAACTCGCCACAACACCGCCGAAACTCGATATGAGCAAAGTCGCCATGCCTCAGGCAACAACCAGCGAGCACGTGGAAATTCAGAAGAGCTCCATAACGCCGAGAGCTACACGTTCTGGTAGAAATGTACGATTCCCAGAACACTTAAAGGAATATTAAATCTATTAATTTTTTTTTCTAATTTTCCACTCTGCTTATTGTGAAGTTTATATATAAAATAAAAAAAATTGAATATAAATATTTTGTTTTTACTTTATGGTATGCATTTTTGTTTACACATTTTCGTATGTTTAAAAAAAATATCAAAAAAAACCTTTTTTTATTATTCATGTTAGCGTTGCCGACATTTTATGCGTTTTTGTAGCTGTATTTAGCCGCCAAATCGCTTTTAAATATATATACATATATATATATTAATGAAATGCATATATTTAAATTTTTTTCTTTTGGTTTTCCAGGACGCCTGGAAACGACCAGAAGAAAACGGAAGAGAACGATAACATTTTGTACATTTTTTTTATGTAACTACACTTTAGCATAGGCACTGACGGCCAGAAGCTGCACAACATCCAAGCTATCAAAGGAACGTTTACCAATGTTTAACGCATTGGGTTTTATCCTTTGGCTGGTACGGGGTGTTCACGAACCCATTAGGGGGGGAGTGAGCTGTAGCGGTAAATAATCCTCAAAATAAATAGTTACATAGGTTTCGACATTGATACTGACCATGTTTGTTTTAGCGGACACTACTAAGTTGAAGGCGCTCGGTCACGCATCACCACCAGATCTCGCCACGCCGTACCGAAACAAGCAACCCTCTCTAGTTTGCCAGCCTAGACGTTGCTAACCCATTTCCGCTCCATTCACGATCAAATATAACTTCTCTTCCATCCTTCATTGCCTTCTGATTTCTTCTCATTCGTAAGAGTGGGTTCAATCGTTAGAAGTTGCTCTGGTAATAATCCAAACGTAACTTGGTCATATACCGGATGTAACTTCACATTTTTTCGAATGTAAATTTCGGTTTGAAGGTTTTTTAAGATCAATTTTTTATTGGTCATAGAGTAATAGGATCTTGACAACAGCATATTGTCAGTGTCCATGTATATAGCCAATAATACCTTTGAGTCCTTGCGTTTTTCCGCCTCTCCGCCTACAGTTCACTATCCTTCTTCTATCTGTCTGTAAGACAAAGCCTGCTACAATGCAATTTCTGAGTCGGATTTTGTGTAATGACATTGATAGTAAATGAAGTTTTTTTCTTTTCTTTAAAAAAAGATTCAACAAAGTGTTTTATTCACTTTGCGGTATGCATCTTACACGTTTTCGTATGTTTAAAAAATATTTTTAAAAACCCTTTTTTGTTGAGATAAGTGCTGTTGATATTTTATACATTTTCGCAGCCTCATTTGGTTGACAAGTTGTTTATATATATATATATATATATATATATATATATGAAATGCATTTACTCGAAAACTTATGTAACGACACCCTAGCATGGGCTGTGACTCCCAGAAGCTGCACAGCATCGCAAGCTGTCAATGGAAAGTTTACCAATGCCTAACACATTGGGTTTCATCCTTTGGCGAGTACGTCATAGGGTCCTCACGAACCCATTATAGTGGGAAGAGTAAGCTGTAGCTGTAAATAAGCCTCGAAATAAATAGTTACATAGGCTCTCAACATTGATGCTAACCATGTTTGTTTTAGCGGACACGATTAGTTGAAGGCGCTCGGTTACGCATCACCACCAGATCACGTCACGACGCACTGGGGTATCGGCTTTCTCTCTAGTTTGTCAGCCTAGATGTTGTTATCTTATCAACGCTCCACTTACGATCAAATATAACTAGTGCTCCATCCTTCATTGTCTTCTGATTTAGTCTTCATTCGTAAGGGTGTGTCGTACAATGCAATTTCTGAGTCGGATTTTGTGTAATGACATTGATAGTAAATGAAGTTTTTTTCTTTTCTTTAAAAAAAGATTCAACAAAGTGTTTTATTCACTTTGCGGTATGCATCTTACACGTTTTCGTATGTTTAAAAAATATTTTTAAAAACCCTTTTTTGTTGAGATAAGTGCTGTTGATATTTTATACATTTTCGCAGCCTCATTTGGTTGACAAGTTGTTTATATATATATATATATATATATATATATATGAAATGCATTTACTCGAAAACTTATGTAACGACACCCTAGCATGGGCTGTGACTCCCAGAAGCTGCACAGCATCGCAAGCTGTCAATGGAAAGTTTACCAATGCCTAACACATTGGGTTTCATCCTTTGGCGAGTACGTCATAGGGTCCTCACGAACCCATTATAGTGGGAAGAGTAAGCTGTAGCTGTAAATAAGCCTCGAAATAAATAGTTACATAGGCTCTCAACATTGATGCTAACCATGTTTGTTTTAGCGGACACGATTAGTTGAAGGCGCTCGGTTACGCATCACCACCAGATCACGTCACGACGCACTGTGGGTATCGTCTTTCTCTCTAGTTTGTCAGCCTAGATGTTGTTATCTTATCAACGCTCCACTTACGATCAAATATAACTAGTGCTCCATCCTTCATTGTCTTCTGATTTATTCTCATTCGTAAGGGTGTGTTCAATCGTTAGAAGTTGATCTGGTTATACGACAAATATGACTTGGTCATATACCGAGTGCACATCATGACTTATATTATAGTCTCGGTCGATTGCTCAACGCAACTCATCACTTGTCGTTATCTGCCGAACATTCCATTTCCTGCTCCAGTGTTCCTTGCATCATGAACGCTAGTTCCCTTTACCGAATTGACGGATGATGTCATGTGTTATACCTACCACAAGCTTGCTGCTTCTCCAAGTATTCTTAATAGCGTTTACTGTACTCATAACAATTATTAATGTATTTTCATACACTTGAATTTTAATTCTTTACTGAGGTATATTGGTATAAAGTATTTCAAAGCTGCCACATGGTTCAGAGTCGTTGGCAGAGTCTGGTGCATACAGTCTAGCCACTCGATCGAATATTACTCAGCGGTTGCTAAAGGTGGTTTATGGGTTGATGTGACTTATAAGTGAGTGTCCCACACAACGGTCAGACTGCGATAACCAGCAGTTATCATGTTTTTGATAATACGTTTAGGTGGTTGCGAGGTAAGAGTTGTGAAATTACAATATTTGCAGTGTCCAGCGAATTTGGAATGCGATACTATCAGCCAGTTGTTTACTTTGTTCTTTCCCCTTGTTGTTTCATTGGCAACACATGATTGATTGAAACGGAAACAAGTGTGTTTGTTTGACGCACAACTTACAACAATCTTAGCAATCCCTTCAATTTATTGTTAATCTTTGTCATTGAAGTCATCGTTTTTCAGGACCTCGGATATTACTGGGTATATTTGCAGTCCATCACCAGGAAACAAGATACTTGGTCACTAAGATCAAAACCATAAGTTAGGAAGAGACAAAATAGGCATCAATAAGAGAAAATAAAGTGGATGAGTGGCTACATAATACATCTTGTTTTGAAAGGACAAATGAGACTAGATGTATTATTGACGATGAGAGGAGATAGTGTGAAGACACTTGTTTTCAAGTAGAGTGAAGGCTTAAGGGTGAGTTTAGGTTAGTACGTTTGCTTAGTTTTCCAGGAAGTGAACGGTAATCTTTGTTTAGTAATGTGCTTGTCTAGCCCTAGTGAAAACACCTGTCAAATTAGCCAAGCTAATTCGTTATGACAGCCGATAGTGAAGCCTCTTAACACTATGAAAGTCCTCTTCTAGACCGGGGAGATAGATCTCGGACCACAATTGACCGCAACTGTATATTCCCAACCAGCCAGTTTGAATAAAAGACACACCATTACGATACACGAGAGAGAGTTACAAGCACATTAACACACGCCTCGTTGTGGTGAGCTCCCTGATACAGATTAATTAGTGAACCAGTAATAACACCGTACTTTCTTTGTCGTCTTTAAAAGTGATTTTTATCAGGTGTCCCAAAATTAACGATGCAACGGATGTTAGGATTAGGTTTCCACAGGCCCTAAAAATTAACTGGCGAATATAGAAGGGGCTCAATAGGTCGACTAAGCTCAGATCTCGTCTTTCCAGCCAACCAACTACTGGCCGTTTGATATTTAGTGAGTGTTGAAATCGGTTGTGAATTGGTGCTTATGTATCTCCACTCTAAAACTGAAGGATACGTCCTGTCGCTGCGCTGAAAACTTTCCTGGGCGAGTTGACTGGTTACTGGAAAGCAATCACTCTTGTAAAGGGACCGTGTCCTTAGGCTATACTCACCGCTGATGCGGTCTAATTCTCGTAATCAAGTTCCATAAAATATACGTTTGGGGCCGTTGACGGTCATCGCCATCAATAAGAGAAAATAAAGTGGATGCGAGTGGCTACAAATACATCTTGTTTGAAAGGACAAATGAGACTAGATGTATTATTGACGATGAGAGGAGATAGTGTGAAGACACTTGTTTTCAAGTAGAGTGAAGGCTTAAGGGTGAGTTTAGGTTAGTACGTTTGCTTAGTTTTCCAGGAAGTGAACGGTAATCTTTGTTTAGTAATGTGCTTGTCTAGCCCTAGTGAAAACACCTGTCAAATTAGCCAAGCTAATTCGTTATGACAGCCGATAGTGAAGCCTCTTAACACTATGAAAGTCCTCTTCTAGACCGGGGAGATAGATCTCGGACCACAATTGACCGCAACTGTATATTCCCAACCAGCCAGTTTGAATAAAAGACACACCATTACGATACACTTTATAGTCTTACCACTGACAACAGGATCACCCAAAGTCTAAAGCAGTACGATACACTAGGTGCACAGTAGTAAATCTATACTTCTGAAGAATATTGACTCCTAGAAGCAACAGAGAGAGAGTTACAAGCACATTAACACACGCCTCGTTGTGGTGAGCTCCCTGATACAGATTAATTAGTGAACCAGTAATAACACCGTACTTTCTTTGTCGTCTTTAAAAGTGATTTTTATCAGGTGTCCAAAATTAACGATGCAACGGATGTTAGGATTAGGTTTCCACAGGCCCTAAAAATTAACTGGCGAATATAGAAGGGGCTCAATAGGTCGACATAAGCTCAGATCTCGTCTTTCCAGCCAACCAACTACTGGCCGTTTGATATTTAGTGAGTGTTGAAATCGGTTGTGAATTGGTGCTTATGTATCTCCACTCTAAAACTGAAGGATACGTCCTGTCGCTGCCTGAAAACTTTCCTGGGCGAGTTGACTGGTTACTGGAAAGCAATCACTCTTGTAAAGGGACCGTGTCCTTAGGCTATACTCACCGCTGATGCGGTCTAATTCTCGTAATCAAGTTCCATAAAATATACGTTTGGGGCCGTTGACGGTCATCGGTACTCATTTCTGTCAATTTTAAAAGATTAGGTCCGATGTATGACGTCAGTGTAACTCATGAGGGAAGGTTCTGCGTACGTTCTAAATAACACTAGAAATAGTTCCGAAGTTTGATAGTGAGGTGATTTTGATCAATAGTACCTTGCTGACGAGCTAGTATAGACACATTGATTTCTTAAGATGTCAAAAGAACAATTGAATTAATGGTTTATGTTATGTAAACTCATTACAGATTATGTTAAAAGTGACTATCGATTGGTCTCTGTTTCCTTGGAGTGTGCTTATTTGTAAAATTGTATGGTTTGTAAAGCAGTTCAACGTTACAATATCAATGGCTCTTTTCCGTATAAATGGTGGGTTAAAAATCAGTAGACGATTTCACATTGTTTGAGCACATGCGTCAAGATCAGTAACTGTGATGGTTAGGGAACATATCTATGTTGTCGTGTATGGTCATGTAGCAGTGCATAATCACTCGTCTGTAATTCCATCTAATTTATCATAGGTATAATTTTGAAGCTTGTAGGCTCTGTCTTCATCACAAAATCTAGCAGATATATCCAGGTCGTACTGTTACGCAAGCTGATTAGCTTCACCACTTCACTCACTATGAAATGAGTATTGGCTTAGTAGAGATAAATACAGGTGGATAAACTACTCCTATGATTTGGATAATTAACTCTATTCGTAAACATATGCTCAAACTAGCTGGTTGCCTAACAGAAGACCCACCGGCCAAATAACAAACTTGATTTCTTCAGCGTCTGTAAACACCCCGTTAATACCTTGGGATGTTTCACAATTTCAAGACTTGTGTTCTGATACTATGGTGTTATTGAATAAACAGTTGTAAAAATGTGTTCACACACTTCTTTGTGCTTTTCGCCGCTTTCTACTGAGGCGAAAAATTGCAAGTATTCGTTCTTTCCATCAAAAAAATTTTGCAAGCACGTTGATCTACCAAGTAGTACAGAAGAGCTGTCGTCTTGCAAATACAAAAACGAGCCCTGTTTTTCTCTGGTAAATCGGCACATAAAATCGTGTAAGAACAGTGTGTAATGATTGAGCGATCGTTTCTTGGATGCTTAGAAATATTTTCGTCCCCGATGAGCCGCCAAGTTTGATCTTATGACATATCTTGTTCAGTCGTTGTCTGTCGGATACGTCTCCACTATTGAGAATAAACTATAAAGCTGAACTTACAGTATGTACAACTTAATGAAACTGAATTATGAAGACTGATCTTTTCGTTTAAATATGAAAAACGGAGCTTCACTGTGATTACTAATGCAGGCAAAAAATATAAAGAGTCGGCACCATACTGATGCATTTAGCTTATCATCAATGATGGGTGAAATGAGAACAGGGAGACTGGGGTTCTACATACTCATAGAGTGTTGACTGTGCCCCAGTTCACATCGGTCATACAAACGAGGAATACACTGGGTATAATTAGGCTTTGTGTTTTACAGTACATTAGTTGCTTCTAACGAGTAATTACAAACGTAATAAAAAAATTTATAACAACTGTAGCTAACGCTAAAGTAATACAACGTTTAAAATCGAATGTATTCATCGTCGCTTCACACTTCGTACTTTTAGGACTGATTGTATCTTGGACTTTAAAATTAAGTGAGAAAAGTTAGGACTAGACACTATATAAGCGTGTCGGCCCAAATAAAAGCTAATTTTCTTTTACGAGGAACTTAGAAAATTTGCTTTAACATTGCTTAATGTGACACATTCCATGGACATTCCTGTAATATCCTCCGCTTTTCGGCCTCAAAAACACAAATGTCAAATTTTAATTCAGCCCTTTATATGAATGAACAAATAAATTTTTAGTAATCTAGAACGATTCACTACAAACAATCCGTGAAATAAATTCATCTTTTTTATTTGTATGACTGATCTGCAATATCTTTCTTCTAAACGTAGCACTGAAAGCGCCCACGTCAACCATTATTTCTTACTCCACTACAAAGTAATAGGGGCTCCAAATGTGTGAATACAACTGAATTTACACCCCTAAACTCTGCTTTATGCTAGCATTCTTTCTTTTTAATCCTACTGGATGCAAAATCGTACAATTCCCGTGTGAGAACTGACATCGCCTCGTCATTTTATAAACTCCGGGTTACTCGCGTTATTGATTTGTGCTCTCTGTTTTTGTCCTCTCCCTTGTTTCGTGTGATCACGTGTAAGACAAGTGTGAAACCTACCTGTGGAACACTGTTTATTACTCCCCTTCACGCACCATGGAATGTTAGCCTATTTATGAACAGGCACGCCGGCTGATACTCAGTGCACTCCACTCACTCACGCTTGTGACAATATATTTCTACCACTTCCGCCACACGTAAAACTCATCCTCCGTACACTACTTATTGTAAACAACCATCCACTTACGAGATATTTTGGGAGTAAAAATTATGTAACAAACATGCTATGACCTTAGACGTTTGTATATTCAACTAGCATCCTTATCCTTTGGAATCTCTGACATATATGAATATAAAACTCCAGTAAAATTGTGAATGATATTCGTCAGTGAAACTATGTAGGCTGACCCCCTTTGATAATGTGAACAGACCTGTAAAACGGTGTACTCTGCAATTAATGTTAGAACCAATTACTATAATATTCACATTCCTACTGTGAAAATTTTATAGCACATTGTCAATTTTAAGACTATGTGAACCCTAATAGTGTGGATTTTGCTTTTATCTATGTACGTAACGCTCCCCTCCCATATTTATGTTTGTTCGTGACTTTTGTATACCGATACAACCGTGTCTACAAACTGGTATGGACTTTGAAAGACAATCAATCAATCAATCAATCAATGTCTGTTACTCCAAGTGGAGCATAGACTGCCCACCAGCATTCTCCAGCCAACTCTGTCCTGGGCATTCCGTTCTAGCTCTTCCCAAGTGCTGTTCATTCTCTTCATGTCTGTTTCCAATTCCCAACGCAATGTGTTCATGGGTCTTCCCCTATTTCTGTGGCCTTTAGGATTCCAAGTCAGTGCTTGTCTTGTGACACAGTTTGATGGTTTCCTTAGTGTGTGTCCAATCCATTTCCAGCGTCTTTTCCTAATTTCTTCCTCAACTGGAAGTTGATTAGTTCTCTGCCACAACAGGTTGTTGTTGATGGTATCTGGCCAAGAGATCCGAAGAATCCTACGCAGACAGTTGTTTATAAATACTTGTATCTTCTGTAGGATACTTTTCGTAGTTCTCCAAGTTTCAGCTCCATACAACAGGACTGTCTTCACATTTGTGTTGAAAATTTTGACTTTTATATTGACTGACAGTTGGTTTGAGTTCCAGATGTTTTTCAGTTGTAGAAATGCTGCCCTTGCCTTACCAATCCGCGCCTTCACATCTGCATCAGACCCTCCTTGTTTGTCGATGATGCTGCCCAAATATGTAAAGGTTTCAACGTCTTCCAGAATTTCTCCGTCAAGTGTAATTGGGTTAGTGTTTGCTGTTTTGTATCGGAGGATCTTGCTTTTCCCTTTATGTATGTTGAGGCCTACTGCTGCTGAGGCTGCTGCTATATTGTTCGTCTTCTTCTGCATTTGATGATGTGTGTGAGAAAGAAGAGCTAGGTCATCTGCAAAGTCCAAGTCATCTAGTTTCGTCGATGTTGTCCATTGTATTCCGAGAGTGCCTTCAGATGTTGCAGTCTTCATGATCCAGTCGATGACCAGTAGGAAGAGGAAGGGCGAGAGTAAGCAGCCTTGTCTGACACCGGTCTTCACTTCGAATGAATCTGTGAGCTGACCTCCATGCACGATTTTACAATGTAGTCCGTCGTAAGAATTTCGTATGATGTTGACTATCTTCTCGGGTACGGCCTAATGTCGTAGAAAGCTCCATAATATTCTCCTATCCACGCTGTCGAATGCTTTTTCATAGTCGAGGAAGTTGATGTAAAGTGGTGAATTCCATTCAATTGATTGTTTAACAATGAACCGTAGAGTAGCGAATTGATCGGTACATGATCGATCTTTACGGAATCCGGCCTGTTGATCTCGGAGTTGGCCGTCGACTGGGTCCTTTAATCTGTTCAATAACACTCTGTTGAAGACCTTTCCTGGTACTGAAAGTAGAGTAATGCCCCTGTAGTTCTCATAATTGCTGAGATCGTCTTTCTTTGGTATCTTGATGAGGTACCCTTCTTTCCAGTCTGCTGGAACTTGTTCTTCCTCCCAAATCTTCCTGAAGAGAATGTGGAGTATCTTTGAAGTTGCTTCTATATCTGTCTTCAGTGCCTCCGCTGGTATGTTGTCTGGTCCTGCAGACTTACCACTCTTGATCTGTCTGATGGCCATTTTGATTTCTTCGACTGTTGGTGGGTCTGTGCTTATAGGGAGATCCGTGGCTGCTGCTTCGATGACTGGTGGGTTCAGTGGGGCTGGTCTATTCAAGAGTTCTTGGAAGTGCTCTACCCACCTGTTCCGTTGTTCATGCACTTCAGTGATTGGTTTGCCAGCCTTGTTCTTGATTGGCCGTTCTGGCTTGTTGAATTTCCCAGCTAACTTCTTCGTTGTATCGTATAGCAGCCTCATATTTCCTTCTCTTGCAGCTTTTCCCGCTGTCATTGCTACGTCCCCAACAAATTTCCGTTTATCCAACCTGATGCTCCTCTTCACTTGCTTGTCGACTTCGGTGTATTCGGCCTGTGTCTTGGCTTTCTCTGCTCTTGTCCGACTGTTATTGATCGCTGTCTTTCTGTTCCTCCTTTCTTGGATCTTGTCCAGAGTACTAACAGAAATCCACTCTTTTTGGTGTTGTTTCTTGAGACCCAAAACCTCCTGACATGTTGAGATTATTGTTCCCTTTATCTCTTTCCAGTTGTCTTCCATATTAGTTCCACCTATTTCTAGTAGATCATGAAATGCCTGGAACTTGTTGCTGAGAATTAATTTGAATTCGTTGCGTTTGTTAGTATTCCGGAGAAGGGCTGTATTAAACTTGTGTAATACTGCTGCTCCAGTTGTCCAGTGCTTCCTCAGCTTCAGTTTCATTTTAGTTACCACCAAATGGTGATCTGAAGCTATGTCGGCTCCTCTCCTTGCTCTTACGTCTTCCATGGTCCTTCTAAACTTCTTATTGATGCAGATGTGGTCGATTTGGTTCTCCGTAATGTGGTCCGGTGAAACCCATGTAGTTTTGTGTATACGTTTGTGGAAGAAAATGGTGCCACCTATAATCATTTTGTTGAAGGCACATAAGTTCACAAACCTCTCACCGTTATCATTCCTTTCTCCCAGTCCATGTTGTCCCATGATGTCTTCATACCCGGTGTTATCCACTCCGACCTTGGCGTTGAAGTCGCCCATCAAAATGGTCAGGTCCTTGGCTGAACATTTCTCGATGATTGACTGCAGCCTCGCATAGAACTGGTCTTTGTCGTCTTCGTGGCTGTCATTGGTGGGTGCGTAGCACTGGATGACATTCATTGTAATCCCTTCCTTCTTCGTCTTGAAGGATGCTGTGATGATCCTAGGTCCATGAGGTTCCCATCTTATAAGAGACTTCCATGCATCTTGGGATAACACCAATGCTACTCCTTGTGTGTGGAGGGCGTTTTCTTCTTCGTGGCCGGAGTATAAAAGCACATTTCCCGAGGATAACCGTTGCTGTCCAGCTTGCACCCAATGCGTTTCGCTTATTCCAAGTATCTTCAGGTTGTATCTTTTCATTTCTTCAGCTATTTGCATGGTCCTCCCTGTTTCCCACAGCGTGCGGACATTCCACGTACCTATATTAATTGTTGCTCTGGTTGTCAGAAGAGACATCGGCCTCGTGGCTTCCGAAGAAACTCGGCTTTCACCATGAGGCGTCATAACATACCTTCCAACTCCCAGAGCAGAGTAAAAATGGTTATAAAGGTTTTTACTGGTTAGCGTTTTTTTAGCACGTTTGCTGTTTTACGGAATGGGGTTGCTAGCCCCATGCCCAACCCTCCTCCTTTATCCGGGCTTGGGACCGGCAGCAACCCTAGGGGATACAGGCAGAGTTACTTTGAAAGACATGTCAGAGCATATATACAATAAGTCATAAAAATAGAAATGATTATATTAATAGTTCACTTTAGTACATCAAATACAACTACTATTCATATGTAAAGTTTGGGATCAGAATGTTGCTATCTGACATAACTGGAACAGTACGACATACATTAAATTCGATGTCAATCAAAACCAGTATGATGAAATGAAGAGCACGACTGTCGAAAGTTCAGCGGGCACTGACAATGCGATCTAGAATTATTCTGCTCGATGTCGCTATAACAGGCAGTAAGTGTTGGTTAATAGTGTTAGCAACAAACACAAGACCAATATCAAGGAGAATTACATAGACGATTATTTTGTACAATCACGAGAGTGTACCAAAAGCTTGTAGAGCTTGGACGGATGTTAATTGTGTACAGGATAGTTAGTGATTTGCTGAAACAGCATTATTACAATATACGATACAAGCGTGCCAATGAGTCTCTTTCGCTAATAAAATTAATATGCTGTCATGAAATGTGACTCCCCCAAACTCACCTACGCAGTATAGGGTTAAATATATTGTTGCACTAAGAGGAGCATATATTTGATGATCGGCAGAAAGCGGAAGGAATTTCAACAATTTAACTGGTTGTGTACAGATTGTGTTGGTTACTGCAGATTATCGTATCGCGTTTTAGCAGTTATGCTTGGCCGAGTGCTGCTGGCCGGTAGTATTCTCCAAAAAGCATGATCAGCGTCAGTGGCAAGTACCCGGTTGCCCTAGAGAATCATTTACTTCTGTAGCATTTACTCCCACAAAAAGTCATAGAAGGTTTTCTTACTGTCACAAAAAACAAAGAGAAAACAGCATATAAACATCTGGATGAGGCCTGACAAACCATGGTCAGTATGAAGAGCGGTCAAATGATGAAAAGGCAGCTCCGAAGGTGAAATAAGTGCGGCTGTGCACGGAAACCCAAAATAACCTTCAGAAATTCGAAAGGAATTCACCAACGTAGTGTATGTCAGCGAAAATGACTGATGGCACACTGATATGATTCATCTAGTCAATCAGCATACAGATACTACTACCTGTCACACATTTCGTGAACACACGACTACTTGCCCTAACGGCCATAAGTTTTCAAAGCACAAAAGATTTGGCAGAAGTCTAATAAACATGGTATAATATAAAAAACGAACAAGACAACCGCACACGATAGTGTGAGAGTCGACTCAGGGCACTGCAGTAGTAGTGACTATAACAATTGGCCGTCATTAACACCTCGGTAGACTTCATCTATAAATCTGATGTCTTACAATGAAGAGCAGGTACATCCCCATGGCAAACACAACATCAAACCTATCTAACTAAGAATTCTTAAAAAAATAAACTTTGTGTAACAAGGTAAACAATTACATGACTAAATAGCAATGGTACGGTCCTCCTAAATAAGAGCTCTGAACTCTTAAAACTGCTTATTCACAGTGATATGAAGCCCATAATCCTCAATAAAACTTTGCCTTACAACTAGTAATAACAATAAACTGCCTACACAAAAGAAACGAACTACTCAAGCTGTTCCCGAAATTACGGGATGTGAAGTTCAATCATTTACTAATCGCCGGTAAATCTCTTGGGCATTTCCTCAGCTTCATTTAGGGTATTCTTTCGGTAGGGTTGTTTCGCGGAAATCATGAAAACATCGCCGAGGCAGTAGGCCTGAACCAATAAATCAAGCATGATAGGCGATAAATCGGTAATTGAAAGCTAACGGGACCAGACTATCGTCTTCTATCCATCTTCTGCTGACTCACTCTTAATCGAGACGACCAAGGTGCAAACTCTGCTAGGCAATGTTTTTATCTGACATATCCAAAGATGAAAAATTGTCTTGGGACGGCAATAACTTTGTAATCGTAGCAGCTAAGAAGAACATCAAATAGGCTGGCCTGGGAAATGGGGGGGAGGGGAGAAATGCAACTGACAGACACAGGAGTTATAAAATCAGTAGTACTGAAAGTCATGACCACAGGAAATACTAGTTTAAAGCGAGAAGTAAGTCAGTCGTTTGTACAGCATGCTCCATTAAAGGATCAAGCGAAAAATACCTTTTTAATGAGAAAATCTTGGTGAACTTCAGTCTTGACTTTGCTTCAAAACCAAACCAAGCACACCCATACAAGTAAAGTATCATTACTGAAGCAGGTCTCTTGGGCACGGGTGAAATAATACTAATACCAAGGAGTATACCTCAGAGACTGAAGTCCTTTAGGCCCGGAAAACTAACAGCTTTTGTCTGCATCCATCCAAATGTCTTGAATCATTGCATGGAAAACTCCTGTAAACCAGGTTCTATGTTTTTGTCCGAAAAAAGATGAGCTGATAGTTTGGAGGTGTGGGAGTTTTGATCTTAATTAGCTTAGAAGTCTGACCAGTCAGCATTATAGTACCAATATGTGCAAATGCAAAAAATGCCATGAAAATGTGCGAAAAAATGATTACACTAAAAATGCTCTGTTAAAAAATATAAACAGGAACGAACTCGCAGTTATGATGGTGTCCGAATGTCGTCGGACTCGCCAATAAAGTGCACCCGTTATATGACCAAGTCATATTTGTCGTATAACCAGAGCAACTTCTAACGATTGAACACACCCTTACGGATGAGAATAAATCAGAAGACAATGAAGGGTGGAGCACTAGTTATATTTGATCGTAAGTGGAGCGTTGATAAGATAACAACATCTAGGCTGACAAACTAGAGAGAAAGACGATACCCACAGTGCGTCGTGACGTGATCTGGTGGTGATGCATAACCGAGCGCCTTCAACTAATCGTGTCCGCTAAAACAAACATGGTTAGCATCAATGTTGAGAGCCTATGTAACTATTTATTTTGGGGATTATTTTCGGTCACAAAAGTGCAGAGCACAGGGTTTACAGACCACTTACTCTCTTGGCCTTAAACCTTACAGCGTTAAGCCAGCTATGAGAGTGGTGCTGTCAAATCAATTACTATGTACTACTCTCAGATCAAACAGCTGCTGCATACGCGTCAGAGGTGGATAAAGGTGCTTTAGAGCCATTGGAAAATGCTGCGTAATTGTTAAGACTCGAGTGCCAAGGAACTAATTATTTTATACTAGCTTGTCATACATATTGGTGTTTGGAGATGAGTATTTAAGTATATCGCAGTAACAGGAGCCCCAACATTTAAAACTAGTACTTATTACAAAGGAACAAACACTAAAATATCAAAAGGTTCACAGTAGCTTCTTTTGGATAATGACTTATCCTTATTCTAAACACTCATGAGCTCGCGTTAGAACACCTATTTATGATGAATTCCAACATAAATCATAGTGGGAACACTCAAAAGCAGCAGACAGGATTTTTGGCACATCTTCCTCTGACTAAAAACAGTCAAATACAGGAACTCCTGAACAATCAAAACAATTAATGAGAACCCTTCTGACGCCTTTAAGAAAATATTTGATTTATTCTTAAAGACTCAGACCGATTTCTCGTGCTAACCCGCTAACACCTTCTATCTGTACATTTCTTATATATCTAGGTCTGTACCTGGTGGATTTAGTGACCCATTGCTTCTAAGCGCGGAAGCTTTTACTGTTCCGTATACAATTATTTGATTCTCAGCGGTCGGCCGAATCCATACGTTACCGTCACTAGTAGGTGGTGCATGCACCTCGCAATTAGAGCAGTTATTGGGAATTTCTATTTGTTGGAAGTCCCATCTGGCCCTGAATTCCGTGTATTTGACTTCATATAAACCTTTTTATTTCGGTTAGATCTATGGAGTTAGGACAACTGATGAAATTTGTTATTGCAATGACAAATGCTATCGTAATGACAACAATAGTCTTATTGTCTTTTTCCGAAACAAGAATTTGCTCCGTTTGCAGTTTAAAGGAGGAATACCTATGGAAATATACATTGAGCATCAACTGAATAGATTTATATGCAATATTATTATGACGTGCTAGTATAAATTACTTGGTTTCTTTTCGCTCGCGTCTTGATGTTTCGGCGTGGAAACCAGTGAGATTTGTCTGTCGTATGGCTGCGGCAGTCCTAGGGGTTGTCAGTTTCATTTTACGTTATTCTAAGCTCTAAGGTCTTACTCTGGAATCCCCCTAATATTATTGCATAGGTATTTAATTGTTGTCCTTGCCACATTAGGTTCCCGTGAAAAAGGAGCTGGGCATGGATTAATGGACAGGGAATGGTGTCTATAATTTAAGTGGTCAGTCCCTTGAAGACTGGTTCGCCCGGGTGTTTTTGTTGGATAAGTGAATCTGATGCTGTCTGCTGGTAGTGTCCCCCACGTTTGGGGTAGAGTTCGAAATTTGTCTCTTATGCGTTGCCTTTGAGGGTAGTAATAGTTGTTTTTTTGCTTTGTGTCGGTGCAGTAACCTGGTTCTGCTCTTGCGCAGCGTGTGTGGCTGTTCAGACCGTTCCTATTGTACCAGAACCCCGTTAAATCTTCCTTGTTTATGAAATTAACGGTCAACAGACGGAGTGGGGTTGTATTCATAAAGCGTGGGCGATCGTTTTCAGGTTTATGCCACACCTGTTTTAAATACTGGATTAACTTTGACAATTTTCCAGTCATCGGGTAACCTACCCTGCATCATAGACATCTTAAACAGTAAGGTTAAGAGATTTCAGATGAAGAGTGCTCGTTCATTTAGTAACCTAAGATGCGTTTCACTGTGTTCGATATATTTTCGTTTGTTGAGCTTATTTGACAATTCCGTATTCTGATTGATTCTATCCTATGGCTTGGAAACAATAAGTTTTTTTGTGAAAGGTAACCCTATTGTGTGTGTTGCCAATGAGCTTCAGTTACCCAGCCGCAAGTGTAAACACTATTGTACCTTGGTTTTGGTGTTTAAAAAGTGTCAGTAATCTTTTCACTATAGTCTTAATATGAAAAACGACTTACAGTAACATTATCTATGCATCGTACCCTATTGTTTATCATTCTCTCTATTAGTATTGAGTTTATTATTCTAGTAGTACTGTAGAGATACTTGCGAAGTCTATTATACTGTACGTTGTGTAATGGGGTTAGTCATTATATTTATCATGGTTTTGATTTCTGTTAATTTTCTTCCTCTCACTAACCAGTTTGGTTGTTTGTTGCATAAAATAAATAGGCGTTCTTTGGAGTAATTTTTCTTTTCCTACAGTGCATTATAGCCTCATACTCAAATTTACGTGGATGCTATTCCACCATCTATGTGCTTTAGAAAATGGCCCATCTGAAAATCAACTCAACAGCTCTGTAGGTAGTAACGGGACAACTACTATTAACACCACTATAAAAGTAAGCAACATTAAAACTGAAGTATTCAACATTATATTTATTAGATACCAAACCTTAATTCCACTATTACTACTCCATCAAATACTACCGTTAGTTCTAAGAATGAATCAGGTGTAAATCCTTTAAATTCTACTGAACAGTTGGTTAAATCCTCGTCGGAAGGTGATGCAATGGCTAAGCATATTACATCTAAAGCGCTTGACACTCAAGAGGATGTTAAAACGAAAGCCAACAAATTCAATGGAACCAAATTTAGCGAAACCTCTGTCCATTCAGACAGTTCACATGTCGATTTAATTCAAACGTCACGAATAACCGATTTTGAGGATAGTGGGTCACAGGTAGATCCTAAGGACCCTATGTTCAACAGAGATGATTTTGATGAGTCTCAGTCAAATGAGTTTAATAAGTTCGTACACAGAAGCGATTCTGTTGTTCACAACAAATGTAAGTTCAATGTTTAAAATGGTTCAGTGACGTACAGCACATTGTGCAATACGTTATTATTTAATTTTGCAGTAGTTAACTAATATGAAGAATGTTATAAAATAATCACTAAGAACATTAAGAAACCTGACTGACATTGCTTAACATCAGTTTGGTTAGTACATTTCTAAAACTATGTTTTTCGTGTGTTGTTTGTATTTAGCAGTTTAGGCTGAAGTTTGGATTTTACCAGTATTAAGAAAGTCATAAAACTTAGGTACCTCCTTGGAATACTTATTGTCTGTTAATTCGAACTAACTTTCCACTCGCCAAAATTTCCCACTTGTTTTTCGCATCCTCCGCAACTCCGCCTGTAGCCCGCACAGGGTTGCTGCTGGTCCCAAGCCTGGATAAAGGAGGAGGGTTGGGCATGGGGTTAGCAACCACTCCCCGTAAAACAACTATCATGCTAAAAAACAGTTCACGAGTAAAAACCCATATAATAATTCTAACTCTGCCCTGGAAATTGGAAGGATCAATATGACGCTCCATGGTGAAAGCCGAGTTCCCTCGGAAGCCATGAGGCCGATGCCTCCCCTTCTGACAACCGGAGCAACAATTAATGTACTCGACCGACCTCAAACAGCTGTCCCCTGGACACTGCGGTCACACTCTCAGGTCATCACGACTTCCTCTAATCCTCTTTCTCTTTCAGGTTCCTCAAGAATGACCCTTCCATGGTGTGGGCAACCGAGAAGTGATAACCGCCCCCATACCTCTAACAGCACACGAGATCATTTTGCTCGAGGTCAAATCCCACCCTCAACCCTCAATAACTCCCTTATTCCCACGATTAACCCGACGAGCGGTTGTCGAAAAGCCTTTCGCGCATTGGCTCTTGTGTATATGTACTAAACTTCGGAGTTAGTAATACTCACTCATTACCTATCCGGATGTTCTCCTAGGGCTATTGTAACAGTTTCAACAGTTGTCATACTGCATCTCTTCGGATGTTCTGTGAGCTTTAAATGGTGAATAAAGTCAATTCATCCTGTTCTATTTACATATATGCCAAGCTCTACGTTGTACGAAACTAAATTGACAGCTCACTACTCACTTTTTCGGTCCTAGTCCCCTGGTGGTGTGCATGATAACCAAAACTGTCGAATATTTGATGTTAATAGAATTGAATAAATAATCTTTATCTTTATTAGTTTTCCTTGCCGTCAATCATTACATCCACAATTAATCGAATGCTTCTTATTGAAAGCTCTACGGGCATCGACTCATCTATCCTATACTATGTACAAGGTCGGTGTGTTCTGTTTGTAGACTATATAGGTACTATTTTTGGATTTATTTTTGTTCTGCTTAACAGTTTACACTTGTGTAATTACTTTCGAAAAATGGGAGCTATATTCATGGCAGTGTTCATGATGTACACGATTCTTTTCTCCAATAGTTTTGTATAAAGCTGAACGCGAAGTCAGCTTGTAATTCCTTTATTTGCACACCGACTGATTTGTCGCTAGTGAATGACGACGCTTAAACTGTGTACGCAACTTGTATGCAGTATTTCTGTTTTACAAAACCCAACACACAAGCCTCTGTGTGAACATTTATCAAAATCTAACATATTTAAGCATCTTTTAGTACTTGTTTCAATCTTAGATAATTAAATTAACAGAATGATCTCTCTTGTTTTATAGTTCGTCAGTGTTTTACAATTTATTCAATGAGTGCATAGTTAGCTTCATCATTTGGTTATTTTCCATTTTGTTATTTTGAATTTAGATATTCCCGATATATCTCTGAGTTATATCCTCGTAGCATGCTGTATTGTGGTTATACTTATTCTGTGCATTTGGAAACCACTTTGTGTAAGTTATTTAGTGAACTTATTTTGTCGTTGGCATGACTGCCTGTCCGTTGTATTATATTCATTTACACCACTAACACAGAACCCACCAACGCTTTTTCTATATGATCAATAGATCACATTAATATCCACTTTCAGAAATGTCAACAGAACAGCAAAAGCAAGACAAGTTTCGATAACTGTTGTTATTGCAGTTCATAACTAAGGTAATTACTTATACAAGGAAAATACCAAATCACGAGATAGCGAATTAAAAATCCCAGTGGGTACTTGAATATTTTTGTTGAAAAAACCTTGTAGTTGACTATTATTTCTTATTGGTAAAATGGTCATTATATGAAAGTCTAGGAAACTTATTTTAAATTCTTTATTTCCTTGAGTATTTACAATTGTGTTTTATAAAAAAATTATATAAGGAAATGTTGTTCTTAATTAATCGAATAGAGTTTAACTTGTTCATTTTGATTAAGCTAATCTTTATGAAGTGTCTTTTTTTGCTCTAAAAATGATTCTGGGATATCCGTTCCTAATGGATATTGGTTCTTTTAATAATGAACGCACTCGGACTAGAACATGTCAATCGTAAATTATTTTCTAGTTGGTAATTTACTTTTTTTCAAAGAATCCTGGTGAAGTCATATAGAGTATAACAATTTCTTTGTAATGCAATATTATGATGAATGTGGTTAAGCCACTGAATGACCTGATTTCCTCTATGAACATATTACAATTTATTAATCCTATCACTTTGTTGCAGTTAGTCTATAAATAATATTAAGGATACGATAACGTCGTAAAACGTTTCTCTGCACTGATTATTCTGTTCTAATTAATGTAGTCTAATTTTCAATTGCAAGCATTAACGTAATATTGTTTCCCTTTGTTGTTTTTCAAAATCAGTCTTAATAATAACTCAGGTAGAGTTCTTGAAATAGAAGGCCTCAAAGATGACAAAAAGGTAGTCGGCATGTACATTGTTTCTCGTTAGCTTATTTTTTTCACTCGTAGTCTTTGATTTTGTGTACAGAGGTTAAAAAAATTGTATGCTATGCAATTTAAAACTAAGTCTGCAGTTAGTACAGCTTTATTTACTCATTGTATAGGAGCTAAAGATCCTACATGGCTAATACAACCAAAGTTAGTGAGTGTTTGCTCTTGCGACCAACTAATTGAAAGTTGGATTATAGATCTCTAAGATATACCAAGCATTAACAGCATTATTTTGCAGAGTTTTAAGTAGACACGTTTGATGTCTAATCTGTATACATCGAAAGCGGTGTGTTGGAATGGCTACGAGGCCGGAATGTAGATGAAAGTAAGCATACCACGTTAACTATATTGACGATTACTGCATATTATGTTTAACACAGTTAAATAATTAACATAATTTGTTATATGGGATGACTGAATGAAACTATATAAAGTAAAACCAGCTAACACGTTTACATTATGGCATGTCAAAACTGTAGTTGGATTCGTCGAAAAGGATTTATAATACAGATGGACCTAATGAACTACTTAAAAATAAGTGACTGATCAGCCGGAGAACTAGTCAAATCCAAGTAACACTGAACATTTGTTTCATTTTAATCCGGAAGATGTGTGTAGTACTGTACACCCATGTTTGAAGACGTACTTTCGGTTATAATGTAGTTGTGTTACTATCCTGTGAGATTTCATATTTTTAACTCATTATTTCGTTTGCATAGTAGTTAATTGCTTGCAGCATTGGATATAACAGATTGACTCTATCTGAATGTCCACACCATCGGATATCGGTACTCTGAAGTAAGTGCTTCTTGCTCGCTGCCAGATCTGATTCCTCTGGATTTGATCTCTTGTATCGTCGTCAGTACTCATTTCATGGGACTCGTACTAGACGGAAATAAATATCTAGTGTTCTCTGGTTTTCAACAGTCCTTAAACTGACCTATCATTAGAAATAACGTATGTTTGAAAATGATGCTCTTCTATTATTGTTATTATTACTTTATTAAGTGAATGATTAGTAATCCTTATTTATTCTGTAATTGTGTATTTTATATATTTCAGCATATATTGTACAATGTATACACTTCGTGTCGTCCGCGTTCCCGTGCTATTAGTATTGATAGTAACAGTAAAGTTGCATATCGTCAATTAAATATGCATGAGTTTTGAATTCATTGTCTACATTAGTATATATATTATACCTGAAAATGCGTTATTTGATGTTTTGCGCATTCATTGGTGTATATCTAAACAATTTAATTATTTTCGTATACATGCATACACTACAGCTCTTTTGATGATTGTTTACTTTCAGCCTCTTACTCACTTCCTTTTTGACAAATTAGTTCATTTTCAGTTGCTTTGAATTTTTTTTCTAAACTGATTTGTACGAAAATACAAAATAAAAAAGCCTAAAGTCAGCTTTACTACTCTGGGATTTGATCCAACAATTTAATCTTTATCTGTTAATTTGGGTGTGGCAACTTGAACTGACGTACGCATATACCAAGTTCTACGTTGTTACTGTCTGTAATGTTTGTCTCGTGATGCAGTCTGATGGTTTCCGCAATGTATGTCCTATCCATTTCCAACGTCTTTTCCTAATTTCCTCTTCTGCTGGAAGTTGGTTTGTTCTCTCCCATAGTAAGCTGTTGCTGATGATTCCTGGCCAACGGACATTTAGTATCTTGCGTAGACAGTTGTTTATAAATACTTGTATCCGTCTGATGTTTGCAGTAATTCTCCAAGTTTCAGTTCCATACAGCAGGACTGTCTTGACGTTCGAATTGAAGAGACTGACTTTGAGGTTAGTTGATATTTGCTTTGAGTCCTGTATGTTTTTCAACTGTAGGAATGCTGCCCTAGCTTTGCCAATTCTTGCCTTTACATCTGCATCGGACCCTCCTTGTTCATCAATGATGCTCCACAAGTATGTGAAAGTATTTACTTCCAGAGTTTATCCACCAAGTTGAATTGGATTGGTGCTCCCTGTGTTGTATTTGAGAATCTTGCTCTTTCCCTTATGTATGTTCAAGCCTACTGATGTTGAAGTTGCTGCTACACTGGTTGTCTTCTCTTGCATTTGTCGGTGTGTATGTGCTAAGAGAGCTAGATCATCCGCAAAGTCCAAATCATCGAGTTGCATCTTACTTGTTAATTCTATTCCGTGCATCCCCTCAGATATGGAGGTCTTCATGATCTAGTCAACCACTAGGAGGAAGAGAAAAGGCGAGAGTAGGCATCCTTGTTTGACTCCGGTCCTCACTGGGAATGCATTTGTCAATTGTCCTCCATGCACAATTTTGCAATGTGTTCCGTCGTAAGAGTTCCGGATGATGTTGACGAGTTTCTCTAGTACGCCGTAGTGTCGAAGAAGTTTCCATAGTGTTCTCCTATCTACACTATCCAACGCCTTCTCATAATCAATGAAGTTGATGTACAGTGGCAATTTCCATTCAATTGATTGTTCAACGATGCTCCGTAGTGTTGCGATTTGGTCTGTGCACGACCGATCCTTACGAAAACCAGCTTGTTGATCTCGAAGTTGAGCCTCCACTGAATCTTTCATTCTGTTAAGCAATACTCTGTTGAAGACTTTTCCTGGTACCGACAGTAGCGTGATCCCTCTGTAGTTGTCACATTTGCTCAAATTTCCTTTCTTTGGTATCTTGATAAGATGTCCTTCTTTCCAGTCTGCCGGCACTTGTTCTTTCTCCCAGATTCTTTTGAATAAAACGTGGAGTATCCTTGCTGTTACATCTATATCTGACTTGAGTGCCTCATCTGGTATATTGTCAGGTCCCACTGCTTTCCCACTTTTGATTTGTCTGATGGCCATCTTGATTCCTTCCATCGTTGGTGGAGTGACATCTATCGGGAGGTCTATCGGTGCTGCTTTGATGTCCGGTGGGTTCAGTGGAGCTGGCCTGTTCAAGGGTTCCTCAAAGTGTTCTACCCACCTATTCTTTTGTTCTTCAATCTCAGTGAGTGTCTTGCCTTCTTTGTTCTTGACCGGTCGCTCTGGTTTACCATGTTTATCTACCAGTTTCTTCGTTATGTCGTATAGCTGTTTCATATTTCCTTCTCCTGCAGCTTTCTCCGCTATCGTTGCAAGATTTACGATGTATTTCCGTTTGTCGGCTCTAATGCTCTTCTTTACCTGCTTATTTGCTTCTGAGTATTCAGTTTGTGCGTTGATTTTCACTGCTCTTGTTCGGCTGTTGTTGATTTCTATCTTCTTGTTCCTCCTTTGTTAAATTTTGCTCAATGTCTCAGTGGAGATCCATTTCTTATAATGGTGCTTTTTGCGGCCCAGAACCTCCTGAAACGTTGACGTTAGTGCTTGTTTGGTTCTTTTCCAGTTGTCCTCCATAGTGGTTTCTTCTTTCGGTAGATCTTATATGGCTTGGAACCTGTTGTTGAGAGCTATTTTGAATTCCTTGAGTTTGTCAATGCCTCGGAGAAAAGCTGTATTGAACCGTTGTACTGCTTCCACTCCAGTTGTCGACTGCTTCTTTAGCTTCAGTTTCATTGTGACGCTGGATTCTGTGGGTTCAAATATATATATATATATATATATATATATATATATATATATATATATATATATATTATATATATATATATATATTATATATATATATATATTATATATATATATATATATATTATATATATATATATTATATATATATATATTATATATATATATATATTATATATATATATTATATATATATATATATATTATATATATATATTATATATATATATTATATATATATATTATATATATATATTATATATATATATTATATATATATATTATATATATATATATTATATATATATATATATTATATATATATATTATATATATATATTATATATATATATTATATATATATATATATTATATATATATATTATATATATATATATATTATATATATATATTATATATATATATTATATATATATATTATATATATATATATATTATATATATATATATATATTATATATATATATATTATATATATATATATATTATATATATATATTATATATATATATATTATATATATATATATATATTATGCGTTATGTGGCATGTATGGTCTCGTTATTAACGAAAGCGAAATAATGACAAGATACATAGTATGGATCTAACGAGGTTGCAAATCCAGCAGTACCAAATGAATCCCAACAAACTGAATAGTACAAGAAGATCCTAAAAAAATGAATTGCACTTATTTATCACATTAACATGATAGATTAAAGTTCAGTGATTGAATTCGTCACAGATTGATGTCAGTAGGGTACTATTGGAAAACCACGTGCTTTACAAACCACAATTAAACCGTGTTTTAGCCAATATGATGTATATATCAAGTACAGTATGCACTCCCAGTATTTGATCCTTATAGAAAGTCAAGGGTATGAATAAGTTATTTAGATATTTTAGTTCCAAAGACTTGATTTATTTGCCTTCTAGCAACCAAACATTATCGTTTGTGACTGTAATAAATCGATAAATGCATCATAAGATCTATACGTAGGCACTAATATTTACAAAATTTAAGTAATCAAAGTGAATTTTATTCTCTTCTAATCAATCAGTAGTATGAATTACTTTAAAATTACAGCCTATTATTAAATGCTTGACATTTTTCCTATTCTTATTAAGTAAACAACTTACCGATTATTCACTAATCTCATTATTGAAACTTATTTAATTATACTTTAATAAACATGTGTATAACTAATCAAATTATTCAGTAGTATGATTCAATAGTATGTAACTTATTCTAATTAATCACTGTGAAATTTATCGTTTATTTAAGTAGATCATTATGATTATTCAAACTTGTACTTGGACAGAAAAGATAGTGACAACAGTGGTATTCATAGAAGGTTACTGATAGATCACTTCAATGATTTATTTAAAAAATATAACAGATCTCGATGTCGATCTATGTTTGTCATCCTAGATAAGCTTAACTATTAAAAAGTACTTGTATTATCATAGATAATATCTCTTAGTTTTATAAAATTTAGATTGCAATTCTTTTTAAAATAGACTTTGCTATCTATGTAAACTCCCCCCCCCCTCATATTCAACGCTGGTAGCCAACATATATACACTGTACTGGTTTGTATATACCAACTGACTCTGTGTAAATTAGGTTCACTGATATTACTTGTAGAGACGTTAGAGACTATTAACAATTAAACAGCTGTTTCTGTCACTTTCAGAACTCCTCAACGATATCCAATTACTACCGTATACATGATTCCAATAATGAGTTATACGCCTCGCGGCATTAATGAAATTCTGAGGACATTTAATCGGGGTGCAAAAGTATTTCTCCTATAGACAGATTTGGAAGTCCTTGATTCAATCTTCTCATGGGAGGGGGTCATGAATACATATCGATAAGCAGCACGAAACTAAGACAAATCAAGTAACCTGAGGGTTGTAGGTTCGATACCTGGTTGGGTCATAAGTATGAATCGCTGGACTCCATTGTAGGTGTTATGACGTGGAGAAAGAGAGGAAGGAGGGTTTGGTTGGTTGTAGCGAACGCCAATCGAGATATACTTAGTTGGTAATGCGCAACTGACCTAAGCCTAATCACCCCCCAGGCTGACAACAGAACGACCAGAATTGAGAACCGGAAACGGAGAGAGCGAGAGCTGAGAACCGAGATCGTATTATATTTTAATCATGCCTTTATATATACACAAAACCAGACCACACGGTAAACCAATCATAAACCTAACATTGATACAGAACAAAGGAAACAGTGGGAGTGAATGGGGACAACTTGTATATAACTAAGTAGCTGTAGTTCGTAGTAATAAACAATATACTAAAAGTAAATACACTAAATGAGAGAACTGGGCAAGAGAAACGTAACAGTCATAAAAATAAAATGACTACATTACTCATGAATGAAATAATGAGAATAGTCCCCCAAAATACAGTTCTGAAAGCCCGGCGTAACACTAGGGCGAAATAACTACCTAAGATCTTTTGGGTTCATTGTTATGGCATATCTGACGTACATTTTTAACCAGTCAGCTTTAGCTGATGAATCGAGAAGATACTAGAACCAGCATAGGTTCATGTTTTTATTGTTCCAATTAATTGATACATGTCCTATTTCTAAACTAATATTGTTTTAATCCATATCAAATCGTGTCAAGTTCAACCAACTAATGATATTGGGAGGACGTAACACTACGATTCTAAGAAATGTTTGAAATATCTTCAAAAATATAATTAGGACATGTTGTTGTTTTGTTTGACACCATATCCGTTAAAAGTATTCTATTGACTTTATAAATCGCATTATAGATTAGTACTTTGACCTTTCAGAACAAAACATTTTTTTCAATAATTAATTAGTACAATTGGGAAGGTTATTTTTGTGAAGATTGGTTATTTATTTGATTGAATATATCACAGATTTATGTTGGCAGAGTACCATTGAAAACCAGCAAGCACTGGACAGATGTTTCGTTCTAGTGTGGAACTCTTTAGGAATGAGCTCATTAGTGACTAACTCTAGGATGTTCCCGAAGCTCTAGTGAGAAGTCGTGACTAGTGGATTTCAGAGTTGTCAGGAGCGAGACAGTTATCACCAATGGTAATGGATGATCGTCATGCTATATATCATAAATTGATGGAAGTGGGAATTCTACCATTGGATGCCGACACAGCGGTGCAGAAGGATAAGAGTTCACCGTCAACCCGAAGCCCCTGATGCGGAATCAGGGGTGCGCAATATTGAGGAGTTCTACAGTAGAACGAAACAGCTGTTCAGTGCTCCTTGGTTTTTAGTGGTACCCTACCAACATCAATCTATGACATATTCAATCGAATTAATTAGTAGTTGCCAACAGACAAGAAATTGTTAACAATGACATTAATAGTCACAAGAAATAATAATTAAAATTGACTTTGTAAATTGTTAGAGCCAGCATTTATCGGCTTGACAATAAAGTAAAATCTGAGCGATTGGAGAGTAACACAACGCTTATCATAGATGCATCAAAGTTCCTTACGAATTATGTATCAAAAGGGTACATGTTCAATGAAAACACTCAATGATCAAACTGCATATTGAATCGAATGCTACATAAATTTGGGTTCTATATTTTTTCCCGAAGACAAATTGATCACTAATCTCTTTCTTATTGACGTAATGTATCATTATTACCACTTCATCTTAAATACTTCATTCATTATTAATTCTTGATGCCAAATTTTTAGAAATAAAATGTAACAAGCATCTGTGCTCTATGAATTTACAGTATCATATTACTTATAATTTTTCTGTATACCAAATTAATGCGATCCTCTTTTCTCAGATACTATAACAACATGATCAGCAGTCTTTAAGTAGTTTAGATCAATTTCATAAGATAGTAATATTAAACCTAAGTGAACTCTTAAGTATAACTCAACTTATCCTTTCATTGATTGTTCACATTACTGTAATAGTCTTTAACAATTAACTTAACTTAACTTATGCCCGTTACTCCTCGCTGAGAAGCATAGGCCACTCACCAGAGTTCTACATTGAACTCTGTCCTGAGCAATCCTTTCCATCTGTTTCCAGTTGCTGCTCATCCTTTTAATGTCTGTTTCCAATTCTCGACGCAGCTTGTTCTTTGGCCTTCCTCTTTTCCGTTTCCCAACAGGATTCCATGTTAATACAGTCTTTAACAATGACTTTTATTATATAATATGAAAGTAATAATTTTCTAGTAATATTAACAAATAGCTAATATTATATTATTTATTTATGAAGAAATAACATAAGTAACATGTTATTTTCAATGGTTACTAAGTCGATTTGTTTGTTTGTTTTTCTTCTACATTGTAATTGACACTGAAGGCATATAAAATACCAGATATATAGGAAATATAAACATTTAATACAAATTAAATATAAATATAAAGTTACTATTACATTTACATAGTTTAAATATGATGATTTTTTAATAGTTGATTATGTTTACGAGCTTCATAAAAAAATTGTGGTGTTCTCATTGTATACCTATTTTTTTTTTTTGTTAAAAAGAAAATAACATAAAGTTATTTGGTTTACTAATACACTAACATATAATAAATCAATTTTATATTATATAAGCTAATCAAGTTAACAATTTACTCTTAGGTATACAATAGAAATGGTGTATTACAATGTAGAAGTATTTATGGCATCAGTCGATGAAGTCACTGACTGCCAGTTTAAGTTGTGTCGGTAGCTGCAGACTACCTGGGTGGGGTCCTCACGATTACCGTAACCAGTGGCTAGAAAACTACTGAGTGACATGGCCCAGAATCGGTCACAATGGCAAAGTTGTATTCACTCATTGTCCTCCCTTAAATCATGAGCTTTAAATTATTCCATAACTTTCTTTCTATGCTTCCTGAACCATATTTTATATTTTCACACTCCTTATTACTATTATCATTTTATTTTATTGAAGTGACTTCAACTAATGGTGGTGGTGTTAATCTTGCGGTGCCATGGTGGTACGGCAACTTGAACCGATGCACACATGTGCCAGGTTCTATGTTGATTATACATACATTAAGATGACTTTACGGTAATATAAAAGTGATATATATATATATATATATATATATATATATATATATATATATATATCATTTAATTGTGAATTGGCTAACAGTGTAAGTCGACAATATCAGTCGAAAATTGAATTATTGCACATTTGCTTCACGTCGTATGTTGTCTATGACTGATTTTTGAATCTAGAAATAGCTGAGATATTGATCATTATTGATTATGACTGGGTTTTGTGGAGATAGTTGAGTGTCAATTTTGATATCACGAATTGCTCTGAACTAGACAACCGTTAATCACCTGGAAGCACTGGGGATACCTGTTTAGTCCCAGTATGGAAATCTTCAGCAGTGCGCATCCACGCCTCCATCAGAGATGGAACTCAGGACCCTCTGGCTTCGCGGTGAACACCTTACCATTAAACCACTAAGTCGGCTCCTAACGGTTGATAATTCTAACTCGGCCAATTTGTGATATGTTTGCTCGACCTTATCCTCGCCAACAGTGGTCTAATGGTATATCTTCCTCCGCAGAGACAGAGGGTTCTAGGTTCGATCCCTGATGTGGTCGTGGATGCACACTTCTGTAGAGTCCCATATTAGTATAAAACAGCTGTTCAGTGCTTCCAAGTGATCAACGGTTGTCTAATTCAGACCAATTCATGATTTAAAAATTGGCAATTAGTATTGACATAGTAATTATTATTTCTAAGGACAAAATTGGTAATATCGAATAAGTTGAGGATTGTGTAGATTGTTTATAGTGCATTGCTAAGGAGTTTCACACTGGAACGAAACAACTATCTAGTGCTCCCTGGTTTTCAATGGTGCCCTGCCAACATCAATCTGTGATATATCTGATTAATTAAAAATACCGATCTCCACGAAAGTAACCACCTCAACTGAACAATAAGCAAATAACCGAATTAAGCTAACAAAAATTTAAATAACACAGGGCTACAAATCAGTATCAAAATCTTTTGCAAAATCATAATGCAGATCTGATCGCTTTGTTGTTATATCATTTTGGGGTCAACGTGATTCAAAAAAGGGAAGTGTTTATGAACTGTGAACGGGTACAGAAAAAATATGTGGAATGATGATAAATTGTATGTGTGTAAAATATGCATGAATTTTGTTACAGTTAATTATGGTTGTTTGTAAAGGTAGTCTATGTAGGATGAAAAGTGAGGGCTTCGTTTCTTATTAATTGAAATACGGTTTCATAATATGTGGAATGATTCTAGCACTCCCCTCTCTTTATAACTGGAAGAATTTTTTCAATAATTTAAATCTATTTGATGCTGATATAATGGCTCCATCAAAATTCATGCGTGACTATACACACACACACACTCTTTCATAACCACTCACAACTTACAAATATGTTTCACTTTGAGTCAGCTTCATCAAAATGACGGCCCCAACACTCTTAGTCTTGTTGCTATATACTATTCAAAAGCATGTTGACTTAATCCAGTTATTTATTCTCTGAATAAGCAAATAACCGAATTAAGCTAACAAAAATTTAAATAACACAGGGCTACAAATCAGTATCAAAATCTTTTGCAAAATCATAATGCAGATCTGATCGCTTTGTTGTTATATCATTTTGGGGTCAACGTGATTCAAAAAAGGGAAGTGTTTATGAACTGTGAACGGGTACAGAAAAAATATGTGGAATGATGATAAATTGTATGTGTGTAAAATATGCATGAATTTTGTTACAGTTAATTATGGTTGTTTGTAAAGGTAGTCTTTAATTAAATCTATTTGATGCTGATATAATGGCTCCATCAAAATTCATGCGTGACTATACACACACACACACTCTTTCATAACCACTCACAACTTACAAATATGTTTCACTTTGAGTCAGCTTCATCAAAATGACGGCCCCAACACTCTTAGTCTTGTTGCTATAGACTATTCAAAAGCATGTTGACTTAATCCAGTTATTTATTCTCTGAATAAGCAAATTACGCTTAGTTGCAAAACGTCGGAAAGTCTAATTTCTATTAATCGGAATATTACAAATATATATATCACTGATTCTACAAACAACGCTAAGTCAGTTTATTTATATATGGAATTGATATTCACATTCTGTAGACCCTTTATCAATGACTTTAGAATATGTTCAGCGATGTCAAGACTATATAGGATGCAGCAAAATTACAACGCTAATATATTAAATAAGTTCGGACATAAAAGTCCCATATATTACATTTGAGTTCAATTGACACTGCAGACAGTAATCACAATTGGAGTAGAAAGTTAATATGTTCACTTAGAGCTCTTTAAATTTATGGGTTTACCTAAACTCAAAGAATTCAAAATGATCTGAAGATTAAAATGACAGTTGGTAAACAGCGAAAATAGATAACTACAGAAAAGTAGGAAACTGAAGCTGATATGCCGGGCACATAATAAAGATTGGCTATCTTCGGGAACTGTGTTTTAGGACATTATTCCAATTATTATGACTGTGGACAGTTTAAACATTTCATTCCTACGACTGTTATATTCCCCTTGTCCGGTTCTCTTATTTTGTATGTTTACTCTTTGTATATTGTTTATTACTATGCACTACGGTTGCTTTGTTGTGTACAAGTTCTCCTCATTCACTGCCACTATTTCTTTTGTTCTGTATCAATGTTAGATTTATGATTGGTTTACCGTGTGGTCTGATTTTATGTGTATATAAAGGCATGATTAGAACATAATACGTTCTCAGTTCTCGGTTCTGGTTGTTCTATTGTCGGCCTGTGGGGGGGGGTAGGTGGGCTTAGGTCAGTCGCACATTCTCAACTAGGCACACATCTCATTGGTACTCGCGTCCACCAACCAAAATCCTCCTTTTTATTTCGCACCGCATAACAGAAGCAAAGGCTTAACACAAGTAGAATTCAAAGGTCAAATAGCTTCAAATAAAAGTCATTACATCAAGTTTATTAGTAAGAAACAATAGACTATTTAAGAATTGACTAAAGAAAGGAAATGAAGATTAAGCGAATGTCAATATGTACTATGGTGTATGAATGAACAAAAAATGAATGATAAAATATTCACATTGAAATAAGAATATGAGTGACTATGTTTAGTATATTCAATAATGACTACTAATCGTTGACGCATTATAACTCAATTGTCAAAGTTACCACATTTAATTACTTTTATCTCAAATATAATCATTGATGTGTAGCCGTAAATAATGCCCAAAACAAATAGCTACATACGTCCTCGACGTTGATGCTGACCAAGTTTGTTTTAGCGGACACGACTAGTTGAAGGCACTCGGTCACGCATCATCACCAGATCACGCCGCGCCGCACTGTGAGAAGCATCTCTCTCTAGTTTGTCAGCCCAGACGTTGCTATCCCATCGCCACTCTATTGACGATCAAATATAACTTCTTCTCCATCTTTCATTGTCTTCTGATTTATTCTCATTCGTAAGAGTGGGTTCAATCGTTAGAAGTTGCCCTGGTAATACCGCTAACGTAACTTGGTCATATACCGGGTGCACCAGTACGCCGAACAACCAATACATCATGCCCCACAAGAGTAAATGAAGTCATAACTCGTAATCGAAGAGGTCAAATGCGATACTCTTTTTATCTGAGTTATTTGTAAACCAAGATCAGGGTTGTTACAAGATATATTAGTCGTTCGATGTACACTATCCCATTAAATACAAAAACATTATTCCGTCTGATCAAGGAAAGACAACAAAGTTAGATCAAAAGTGTCATTGCAGAACAACTCGTCACTACAATTTCTTTGTAATGCAATATTATGATGAATGTGGTTAAGCCACTGAATGACCTGATTTCCTCTATGAACATATTACAATTTATTAATCCTATCACTTTGTTGCAGTTAGTCTATAAATAATATTAAGGATACGATAACGTCGTAAAACGTTTCTCTGCACTGATTATTCTGTTCTAATTAATGTAGTCTAATTTTCAATTGCAAGCATTAACGTAATATTGTTTCCCTTTGTTGTTTTTCAAAATCAGTCTTAATAATAACTCAGGTAGAGTTCTTGAAATAGAAGGCCTCAAAGATGACAAAAAGGTAGTCGGCATGTACATTGTTTCTCGTTAGCTTATTTTTTTCACTCGTAGTCTTTGATTTTGTGTACAGAGGTTAAAAAAATTGTATGCTATGCAATTTAAAACTAAGTCTGCAGTTAGTACAGCTTTATTTACTCATTGTATAGGAGCTAAAGATCCTACATGGCTAATACAACCAAAGTTAGTGAGTGTTTGCTCTTGCGACCAACTAATTGAAAGTTGGATTATAGATCTCTAAGATATACCAAGCATTAACAGCATTATTTTTCAGAGTTTTAAGTAGACACGTTTGATGTCTAATCTGTATACATCGAAAGCGGTGTGTTGGAATGGCTACGAGGCTGGAATGTAGATGAAAGTAAGCATACCACGTTAACTATATTGACGATTACTGCATATTATGTTTAACACAGTTAAATAATTAACATAATTTGTTATATGGGATGACTGAATGAAACTATATAAAGTAAAACCAGCTAACACGTTTACATTATGGCATGTCAAAACTGTAGTTGGATTCGTCGAAAAGGATTTATAATACAGATGGACCTAATGAACTACTTAAAAATAAGTGACTGATCAGCCGGAGAACTAGTCAAATCCAAGTAACACTGAACATTTGTTTCATTTTAATCCGGAAGATGTGTGTAGTACTGTACACCCATGTTTGAAGACGTACTTTCAGTTATAATGTAGTTGTGTTACTATCCTCTGAGATTTCATATTTTTAACTCATTATTTCGTTTGCATAGTAGTTAATTGCTTGCAGCATTGGATATAACAGATTGACTCTATCTGAATGTCCACACCATCGGATATCGGTACTCTGAAGTAAGTGCTTCTTGCTCGCTGCCAGATCTGATTCCTCTGGATTTGATCTCTTGTATCGTCGTCAGTACTCATTTCATGGGACTCGTACTAGACGGAAATAAATATCTAGTGTTCTCTGGTTTTCAACAGTCCTTAAACTGACCTATCATTAGAAATAACGTATGTTTGAAAATGATGCTCTTCTATTATTGTTATTATTACTTTATTAAGTGAATGATTAGTAATCCTTATTTATTCTGCAATTGTGTATTTTATATATTTCAGCATATATTGTACAATGTATACACTTCGTGTCGTCCGCGTTCCCGTGCTAGTAGTATTGATAGTAACAGTAAAGTTGCATATCGTCAATTAAATATGCATGAGTTTTGAATTCATTGTCTACATTAGTATATATATTATACCTGAAAATGCGTTATTTGATGTTTTGCGCATTCATTGGTGTATATCTAAACAATTTAATTATTTTCGTATACATGCATACACTACAGCTCTTTTGATGATTGTTTACTTTCAGCCTCTTACTCACTTCCTTTTTGACAAATTAGTTCATTTTCAGTTGCTTTGAATTTTTTTTCTAAACTGATTTGTACGAAAATACAAAATAAAAAAGCCTAAAGTCAGCTTTACTACTCTGGGATTTGATCCAACAATTTAATCTTTATCTGTTAATTTGGGTGTGGCAACTTGAACTGACGTACGCATATACCAAGTTCTACGTTGTTACTGTCTGTAATGTTTGTCTCGTGATGCAGTCTGATGGTTTCCGCAATGTATGTCCTATCCATTTCCAACGTCTTTTCCTAATTTCCTCTTCTGCTGGAAGTTGGTTTGTTCTCTCCCATAGTAAGCTGTTGCTGATGATTCCTGGCCAACGGACATTTAGTATCTTGCGTAGACAGTTGTTTATAAATACTTGTATCCGTCTGATGTTTGCAGTAATTCTCCAAGTTCCAGTTCCATACAGCAGGACTGTCTTGACGTTCGAATTGAAGAGACTGACTTTGAGGTTAGTTGATATTTGCTTTGAGTCCTGTATGTTTTTCAACTGTAGGAATGCTGCCCTAGCTTTGCCAATTCTTGCCTTTACATCTGCATCGGACCCTCCTTGTTCATCAATGATGCTCCACAAGTATGTGAAAGTATTTACTTCCAGAGTTTATCCACCAAGTTGAATTGGATTGGTGCTCCCTGTGTTGTATTTGAGAATCTTGCTCTTTCCCTTATGTATGTTCAAGCCTACTGATGTTGAAGTTGCTGCTACACTGGTTGTCTTCTCTTGCATTTGTCGGTGTGTATGTGCTAAGAGAGCTAGATCATCCGCAAAGTCCAAATCATCGAGTTGCATCTTACTTGTTAATTCTATTCCGTGCATCCCCTCAGATATGGAGGTCTTCATGATCTAGTCAACCACTAGGAGGAAGAGAAAAGGCGAGAGTAGGCATCCTTGTTTGACTCCGGTCCTCACTGGGAATGCATTTGTCAGTTGTCCTCCATGCACAATTTTGCAATGTGTTCCGTCGTAAGAGTTCCGGATGATGTTGACGAGTTTCTCTAGTACGCCGTAGTGTCGAAGAAGTTTCCATAGTGTTCTCCTATCTACACTATCCAACGCCTTCTCATAATCAATGAAGTTGATGTACAGTGGCGATTTCCATTCAATTGATTGTTCAACGATGCTCCGTAGTGTTGCGATTTGGTCTGTGCACGACCGATCCTTACGAAAACCAGCTTGTTGATCTCGAAGTTGAGCCTCCACTGAATCTTTCATTCTGTTAAGCAATACTCTGTTGAAGACTTTTCCTGGTACCGACAGTAGCGTGATCCCTCTGTAGTTGTCACATTTGCTCAAATTTCCTTTCTTTGGTATCTTGATAAGATGTCCTTCTTTCCAGTCTGCCGGCACTTGTTCTTTCTCCCAGATTCTTTTGAATAAAACGTGGAGTATCCTTGCTGTTACATCTATATCTGACTTGAGTGCCTCATCTGGTATATTGTCAGGTCCCACTGCTTTCCCACTTTTGATTTGTCTGATGGCCATCTTGATTCCTTCCATCGTTGGTGGAGTGACATCTATCGGTAGGTCTATCGGTGCTGCTTTGATGTCCGGTGGGTTCAGTGGAGCTGGCCTGTTCAAGGGTTCCTCAAAGTGTTCTACCCACCTATTCTTTTGTTCTTCAATCTCAGTGAGTGTCTTGCCTTCTTTGTTCTTGACCGGTCGCTCTGGTTTACCATGTTTATCTACCAGTTTCTTCGTTATGTCGTATAGCTGTTTCATATTTCCTTCTCCTGCAGCTTTCTCCACTATCGTTGCAAGATTTACGATGTATTTCCGTTTGTCGGCTCTAATGCTCTTCTTTACCTGCTTATTTGCTTCTGAGTATTCAGTTTGTGCGTTGATTTTCACTGCTCTTGTTCGGCTGTTGTTGATTTCTATCTTCTTGTTCCTCCTTTGTTAAATTTTGCTCAATGTCTCAGTGGAGATCCATTTCTTATAATGGTGCTTTTTGCGGCCCAGAACCTCCTGAAACGTTGACGTTAGTGCTTGTTTGGTTCTTTTCCAGTTGTCCTCCATAGTGGTTTCTTCTTTCGGTAGATCTTATATGGCTTGGAACCTGTTGTTGAGAGCTATTTTGAATTCCTTGAGTTTGTCAATGCCTCGGAGAAAAGCTGTATTGAACCGTTGTACTGCTTCCACTCCAGTTGTCGACTGCTTCTTTAGCTTCAGTTTCATTTTAGAAATCACTAGGTGGTGGTCTGAATCTATGCTTATAAAATCTCTAACATGAATTATGTAGTTATCAAATAAATGTATTATTTTGTTTGAATTCATCTATGAACCAAATCTTATGATATTCAGTTGCTATATCCGTGTAGATCATGTTGACTTTGAGCTCAGATAATCCCATTGTTGTAAATTTCATTGGTCAAATGCTCCTGACGTAAATTGTTCTCAACTTATCAGGATTACGTAACATATTACTGTACAAAATAAGTGTTTATTAGGTGACTTGTATGCATTGTCAATTATAGTAACAATTTCGGAATCTTGACCATAGTTTTTACTAAATAATCACAAAAAGGAATCATACAACTGTATTGTACAGTATTCGTAAACTGTCATTTGGTAATTGACCTGCTAAATGCAGTTACCATTACTAAAAGTTATTACCGTGATTGGTCCAGAATCGTGTTAATATGGGGTTGTCAGTAATGTTAGAAAAGTTTGGGAAATTATTTGCTTAGTAGTTATCCAAATGTCTATTGGGGTGGTTTTATATAGTTTTCAATATTAGTTAGTGTTTATGCATTGCATACTGTAGTGTGACAAATAATTCAGAGTTATTCGCTACTCGTTCAGCGTCCAGTTATTTGATTTCTAGTGACATAGACTGTTGAGCATCATGACTGTTATGCGTTTTCTAACTTTTACTCAATTGGCTTGAATACCACAAACTTCACCGTGAACAACTTCAGATTTGACCTATCTGAGTCATTTATTTGTTCATTTGCTGGTTTCTCTGATCATATTATGACTTCAAGTTTTTTTTCAAGTTGCATGGTGTAGCTTTAAGAATAAACCTTTAAGATTGTGATTCTAGTGAAGTTAAACTTTAGTGCGTCTGGTTTGAAATTTCCAAGTTATTAACTTAAAAGCAGCCTTACCAGACGACATTTGGTCGAGTTATTGAGGAAGGCTCTACCTAACAACAGTAGATTGCTATTACGACATTTAATTCTTTTCATTATTTCTACCCATTCTGTTTAGTTAAGTAATCACGAGGAATTGTCACTGAAACATCTAGACAAACAGTTATAGGTTTCTGATTTATGCGATAAACAAATGTGAAAAGTCGATTCAGCTAATCTAATATTACCGCACCTATAAACTATGTTTGAAGACACTCACGAGACAAAACAGGATGGTTTTCGTGAAATTGTTATTAAAATTTTACCATAAGAATTTGCACACTATATGGAGTCTACTTCATTTTCATGTTATCTCCTCATGTGATAATAGTAATAAGAACAGAAAATATCTTGAATCACCAATCAGTAGGTCTAGTCACAAAAGTCGCTACCATTGTTTAGCACAAATAATTACCACTCTCTTTGGTAGTAGTAAATGAACAGGTATGTATTTTTCATTTCATTATTTACCAATCAGTAGGTCTAGTCACAAAAGTCGCTACCATTGTTTAGCACAAAATAATTACCACTCTCTTTGGTAGTAGTAAATGAACAGGTATGTATTTTTCATTTCATTTATTACAATATACTAACTATGTGCAGACTGAAGTACCCTACTCAAAGTACCATAGAGACATGCTTAAATAACAATTTAACCACTGCATAAAATTAAAGACTAAACGAAACTGGTGAGACTACAGTGATACGTGGAATTTTATATCCAACACGCTAATTTTTATGTATGGGAAAAATACGGATGAACTGATAGGTAAGCAAAAATGTGGAACACTACGTAAATACATGAAAATGAGCAGTCAGAAGTTGTAAGGGTATATTTATTAACTATTACTATAAATACACTCATACGAATTAAGAGTTTAGAAAAATGGTCAGTCCATAAAGTCACTGACTGCCAGTTTAAGTCGTGTCGATAGCTGCAGACTACCTGGATGGGGTCTTCACGATTACCGTAACCAGTGGCTAGAAACACTGAGTGACATGGCCCAAAATCGGTCACAATGGCGAAGTTGTATTCACTCATTGTCGTCCCTTAAATCATGAGCTTTAAATTATTCCATAGGTTTCTTTCTACGTTTCCTGAACCATATTCTGTATGTTCACACTCCTTGGTACTATTATTATTTTATTTTATTGAAGTAACTTCGACCAATTATTGATGGTGGTGTTAATCTTGTGGTGCCATAGATGTATGGCAACTTGAACCGATGCACACATGTGCAAGGTTGTATGTTGATTGTACATACATACATTAGAAAAATGGAGTTTATTTGCATTAGCTGGATTTGGTATTTAGATGGCTTTATTCCAGATATTCCAACTACATCTAATAAAACGTGGAGGTGGTATCGAGAGCGATATCATGAGTGCGCGAGTTATGACCATGAAGTTAGGTTTTGACAACGGCCGTAAAATATATAAACGGTGTAAACTACAATAGGACAGTTTGACGCTAGATAACTCGACTGAGAACAAGAAGTGAGACAGATGTGTATATTTGATCAAAGAGCACAATTGCTACGAGGAGACAAAAGCCTAAGAAAGGGAGGTATGTTATATTGACACAAACAAAAATAGCTAGGAGAAATAACAACAAGCATACTGACAAAATAGGCGCACGCGTAATGTTAGTAATCTATTATTAAAGTGATCCTAAGCCGTGACCCAAATATCTGAACAAAAAACAAGAAGAATCATAATGAGTTTATCGTCATGTGTTGTAGTCACGGAAACAACTCATACGTTTCTGAACACTTATTAAAAAGTTAATAAATTGGCTGAAAGTTGGTACTCAACCGATTGTGTTAGATGAGTACATAAATGCGTTTTACAAACAAGTTAATTTATTTAAAGTAATTTGGGGTCAATTTTCTCTTTGGGAATTTTAAGAACGGTAACGTTTGTCTTGTAACACCATCTACTAATAAACTGTACAACGAAAACTGTAGAGGCCACTGTTACCTCTAACACTGATGTTTGTACTGCATACGTTTTTACTGATATTTATGCCAAAAAGTTAGACTGCAGTGTTCTACTTAACTTTAGAGCGTTGTACAATTTGTGACGCTGGATTCTGTGGGTTCAAATATATATATATATATATATATATATATATATATATATATATATATATATATATATATATATATATATATATATATATATATATCACCTTCTTGCGATTATTGTGCATGTATGAGTCTCGTTATTAACGAAAGCGAAATAACTGACAAGATACATAGTAATTGGATCTAACGAGGTTGCAAATCCAGCAGTACAAATTAATCCCAACAAAACTGAAATAGTACAAGAAGATCCTAAAAAATGAATTGCACTTATTTATCACATTAACATGATAAATTAAAGTTCAGTTGATTGAATTCGTCACAGATTGATGTCAGTAGGGTACTATTGGAAACCAGTGCTTTACAAACCACAATTAAACCGTGTTTTAGCCAATATGATGTATATATCAAGTAAGTATGCAATCACAGTATTTGATCCTTATAGAAAGTCAAGGGATGAATAAGTTATTTAGATATTTTAGTTCCAAAGACTTGATTTGCTATCTTAAGCAACCAAACATTATCGTTTGTGACTGTAATAAATCGATAAATGCATCATAAGATCTATACGTAGGCACTAATATTTACAAAATTTAAGTAATCAAAGTGAATTTTATTCTCTTCTAATCAATCAGTAGTATGAATTACTTTAAAATTACAGCCTATTATTAAATGCTTGACATTTTTCCTATTCTTATTAAGTAAACAACTTACCGATTATTCACTAATCTCATTATTGAAACTTATTTAATTATACTTTAATAAACATGTGTATAACTAATCAAATTATTCAGTAGTATTGATTCAATAGTATGTAACTTATTCTAATTAATCACTGTGAAATTTATCGTTTATTTAAGTAGATCATTATCATTATTCAAACTTGTACTTGGACAGAAAATCGATAGTGACAACAGTGGTATTCATAGAAGGTTACTGATAGATCACTTCAATGATTTATTTAAAAAAATATAACAGATCTCGATGTCGATCTATGTTTGTCATCCTAGATAAGCTTAACTATTAAAAAGTACTTGTATTATCATAGATAATATCTCTTAGTTTTATAAAATTTAGATTGCAATTCTTTTTAAAATAGACTTTGCTATCTATGTAAACTCCCCCCCCCCTCATATTCAACGCTGGTAGCCAACATATATACACTGTACTGGTTTGTATATACCAACTGACTCTGTGTAAATTAGGTTCACTGATATTACTTGTAGAGACGTTAGAGACTATTAACAATTAAACAGCTGTTTCTGTCACTTTCAGAACTCCTCAACGATATCCAATTACTACCGTATACATGATTCCAATAATGAGTTATACGCCTCGCGGCATTAATGAAATTCTGAGGACATTTAATCGGGGTGCAAAAGTATTTCTCCTATAGACAGATTTTGAAGTCCTTGATTCAATCTTCTCATGGGAGGGGGTCATGAATACATATCGATAAGCAGCACGAAACTAAGACAAATCAAGTAACCTGAGGGTTGTAGGTTCGATACCTGGTTGGGTCATAAGTATGAATCGCTGGACTCCATTGTAGGTGTTATGACGTGGAGAAAGAGAGGAAGGAGGATTTGGTTGGTTGTAGCGAACGCCAATCGAGATAAACCTAGTTGGTAATGCGCAACTGACCTAAGCCTAATCACCCCCCAGGCTGACAACAGAACGACCAGAATTGAGAACCGGAAACGGAGAGAGCGAGAGCTGAGAACCGAGATCGTATTATATTTTAATCATGCCTTTATATATACACAAAACCAGACCACACGGTAAACCAATCATAAATCTAACATTGATACAGAACAAAGGAAACAGTGGGAGTGAATGGGGACAACTTGTATATAACTAAGTAGCTGTAGTTCGTAGTAATAAACAATATACTAAAAGTAAATACACTAAATGAGAGAACTGGGCAAGAGAAACGTAACAGTCATAAAAATAAAATGACTACATTACTCATGAATGAAATAATGAGAATAGTCCCCCAAAATACAGTTCTGAAAGCCCGGCGTAACACTAGGGCGAAATAACTACCTAAGATCTTTTGGGTTCATTGTTATGGCATATCTGACGTACATTTTTAACCAGTCAGCTTTAGCTGATGAATCGAGAAGATACTAGAACCAGCATAGGTTCATGTTTTTATTGTTCCAATTAATTGATACATGTCCTATTTCTAAACTAATATTGTTTTAATCCATATCAAATCGTGTCAAGTTCAACCAACTAATGATATTGGGAGGACGTAACACTACGATTCTAAGAAATGTTTGAAATATCTTCAAAAATATAATTAGGACATGTTGTTGTTTTGTTTGACACCATATCCGTTAAAAGTATTCTATTGACTTTATAAATCGCATTATAGATTAGTACTTTGACCTTTCAGAACAAAACATTTTTTTCAATAATTAATTAGTACAATTGGGAAGGTTATTTTTGTGAAGATTGGTTATTTATTTGATTGAATATATCACAGATTTATGTTGGCAGAGTACCATTGAAAACCAGCAAGCACTGGACAGATGTTTCGTTCTAGTGTGGAACTCTTTAGGAATGAGCTCATTAGTGACTAACTCTAGGATGTTCCCGAAGCTCTAGTGAGAAGTCGTGACTAGTGGATTTCAGAGTTGTCAGGAGCGAGACAGTTATCACCAATGGTAATGGATGATCGTCATGCTATATATCATAAATTGATGGAAGTGGGAATTCTACCATTGGATGCCGACACAGCGGTGCAGAAGGATAAGAGTTCACCGTCAACCCGAAGCCCCTGATGCGGAATCAGGGGTGCGCAATATTGAGGAGTTCTACAGTAGAACGAAACAGCTGTTCAGTGCTCCTTGGTTTTTAGTGGTACCCTACCAACATCAATCTATGACATATTCAATCGAATTAATTAGTAGTTGCCAACAGACAAGAAATTGTTAACAATGACATTAATAGTCACAAGAAATAATAATTAAAATTGACTTTGTAAATTGTTAGAGCCAGCATTTATCGGCTTGACAATAAAGTAAAATCTGAGCGATTGGAGAGTAACACAACGCTTATCATAGATGCATCAAAGTTCCTTACGAATTATGTATCAAAAGGGTACATGTTCAATGAAAACACTCAATGATCAAACTGCATATTGAATCGAATGCTACATAAATTTGGGTTCTATATTTTTTCCCGAAGACAAATTGATCACTAATCTCTTTCATATTGACGTAATGTATCATTATTACCACTTCATCTTAAATACTTCATTCATTATTAATTCTTGATGCCAAATTTTTAGAAATAAAATGTAACAAGCATCTGTGCTCTATGAATTTACAGTATCATATTACTTATAATTTTTCTGTATACCAAATTAATGCGATCCTCTTTTCTCAGATACTATAACAACATGATCAGCAGTCTTTAAGTAGTTTAGATCAATTTCATAAGATAGTAATATTAAACCTAAGTGAACTCTTAAGTATAACTCAACTTATCCTTTCATTGATTGTTCACATTACTGTAATAGTCTTTAACAATTAACTTAACTTAACTTATGCCCGTTACTCCTCGCTGAGAAGCATAGGCCACTCACCAGAGTTCTACATTGAACTCTGTCCTGAGCAATCCTTTCCATCTGTTTCCAGTTGCTGCTCATCCTTTTAATGTCTGTTTCCAATTCTCGACGCAGCTTGTTCTTTGGCCTTCCTCTTTTCCGTTTCCCAACAGGATTCCATGTTAATACAGTCTTTAACAATGACTTTTATTATATAATATGAAAGTAATAATTTTCTAGTAATATTAACAAATAGCTAATATTATATTATTTATTTATGAAGAAATAACATAAGTAACATGTTATTTTCAATGGTTACTAAGTCGATTTGTTTGTTTGTTTTTCTTCTACATTGTAATTGACACTGAAGGCATATAAAATACCAGATATATAGGAAATATAAACATTTAATACAAATTAAATATAAATATAAAGTTACTATTACATTTACATAGTTTAAATATGATGATTTTTTAATAGTTGATTATGTTTACGAGCTTCATAAAAAAATTGTGGTGTTCTCATTGTATACCTATTTTTTTTTTTTGTTAAAAAGAAAATAACATAAAGTTATTTGGTTTACTAATACACTAACATATAATAAATCAATTTTATATTATATAAGCTAATCAAGTTAACAATTTACTCTTAGGTATACAATAGAAATGGTGTATTACAATGTAGAAGTATTTATGGCATCAGTCGATGAAGTCACTGACTGCCAGTTTAAGTTGTGTCGGTAGCTGCAGACTACCTGGGTGGGGTCCTCACGATTACCGTAACCAGTGGCTAGAAAACTACTGAGTGACATGGCCCAGAATCGGTCACAATGGCAAAGTTGTATTCACTCATTGTCCTCCCTTAAATCATGAGCTTTAAATTATTCCATAACTTTCTTTCTATGCTTCCTGAACCATATTTTATATTTTCACACTCCTTATTACTATTATCATTTTATTTTATTGAAGTGACTTCAACTAATGGTGGTGGTGTTAATCTTGCGGTGCCATGGTGGTACGGCAACTTGAACCGATGCACACATGTGCCAGGTTCTATGTTGATTATACATACATTAAGATGACTTTACGGTAATATAAAAGTGATATATATATATATATATATATATATATATATATATATATCATTTAATTGTGAATTGGCTAACAGTGTAAGTCGACAATATCAGTCGAAAATTGAATTATTGCACATTTGCTTCACGTCGTATGTTGTCTATGACTGATTTTTGAATCTAGAAATAGCTGAGATATTGATCATTATTGATTATGACTGGGTTTTGTGGAGATAGTTGAGTGTCAATTTTGATATCACGAATTGCTCTGAACTAGACAACCGTTAATCACCTGGAAGCACTGGGGATACCTGTTTAGTCCCAGTATGGAAATCTTCAGCAGTGCGCATCCACGCCTCCATCAGAGATGGAACTCAGGACCCTCTGGCTTCGCGGTGAACACCTTACCATTAAACCACTAAGTCGGCTCCTAACGGTTGATAATTCTAACTCGGCCAATTTGTGATATGTTTGCTCGACCTTATCCTCGCCAACAGTGGTCTAATGGTATATCTTCCTCCGCAGAGACAGAGGGTTCTAGGTTCGATCCCTGATGTGGTCGTGGATGCACACTTCTGTAGAGTCCCATATTAGTATAAAACAGCTGTTCAGTGCTTCCAAGTGATCAACGGTTGTCTAATTCAGACCAATTCATGATTTAAAAATTGGCAATTAGTATTGACATAGTAATTATTATTTCTAAGGACAAAATTGGTAATATCGAATAAGTTGAGGATTGTGTAGATTGTTTATAGTGCATTGCTAAGGAGTTTCACACTGGAACGAAACAACTATCTAGTGCTCCCTGGTTTTCAATGGTGCCCTGCCAACATCAATCTGTGATATATCTGATTAATTAAAAATACCGATCTCCACGAAAGTAACCACCTCAACTGAACAATAAGCAAATAACCGAATTAAGCTAACAAAAATTTAAATAACACAGGGCTACAAATCAGTATCAAAATCTTTTGCAAAATCATAATGCAGATCTGATCGCTTTGTTGTTATATCATTTTGGGGTCAACGTGATTCAAAAAAGGGAAATGTTTATGAACTGTGAACGGGTACAGAAAAAATATGTGGAATGATGATAAATTGTATGTGTGTAAAATATGCATGAATTTTGTTACAGTTAATTATGGTTGTTTGTAAAGGTAGTCTATGTAGGATGAAAAGTGAGGGCTTCGTTTCTTATTAATTGAAATACGGTTTCATAATATGTGGAATGATTCTAGCACTCCCCTCTCTTTATAACTGGAAGAATTTTTTCAATAATTTAAATCTATTTGATGCTGATATAATGGCTCCATCAAAATTCATGCGTGACTATACACACACACACACTCTTTCATAACCACTCACAACTTACAAATATGTTTCACTTTGAGTCAGCTTCATCAAAATGACGGCCCCAACACTCTTAGTCTTGTTGCTATATACTATTCAAAAGCATGTTGACTTAATCCAGTTATTTATTCTCTGAATAAGCAAATTACGCTTAGTTGCAAAACGTCGGAAAGTCTAATTTCTATTAATCGGAATATTACAAATATATATATCACTGAATTCTACAAACAACGCTAAGTCAGTTTATTTATATATGGAATTGATTATTCACATTCTGTAGACCCTTTATCAATGACTTTAGAATATGTTCAGCGATGTCAAGACTATATAGGATGCAGCAAAATTACAACGCTAATATATTAAATAAGTTCGGACATAAAAGTCCCATATATTACATTTGAGTTCAATTGACACTGCAGACAGTAATCACAATTGGAGTAGAAAGTTAATATGTTCACTTAGAGCTCTTTAAATTTATGGGTTTACCTAAACTCAAAGAATTCAAAATGATCTGAAGATTAAAATGACAGTTGGTAAACAGCGAAAATAGATAACTACAGAAAAGTAGGAAACTGAAGCTGATATGCCGGGCACATAATAAAGATTGGCTATCTTCGGGAACTGTGTTTTAGGACATTATTCCAATTATTATGACTGTGGACAGTTTAAACATTTCATTCCTACGACTGTTATATTCCCCTTGTCCGGTTCTCTTATTTTGTATGTTTACTCTTTGTATATTGTTTATTACTATGCACTACGGTTGCTTTGTTGTGTACAAGTTCTCCTCATTCACTGCCACTATTTCTTTTGTTCTGTATCAATGTTAGATTTATGATTGGTTTACCGTGTGGTCTGATTTTATGTGTATATAAAGGCATGATTAGAACATAATACGTTCTCAGTTCTCGGTTCTGGTTGTTCTATTGTCGGCCTGTGGGGGGGGGTAGGTGGGCTTAGGTCAGTCGCACATTCTCAACTAGGCACACATCTCATTGGTACTCGCGTCCACCAACCAAAATCCTCCTTTTTATTTCGCACCACATAACAGAAGCAAAGGCTTAACACAAGTAGAATTCAAAGGTCAAATAGCTTCAAATAAAAGTCATTACATCAAGTTTATTAGTAAGAAACAATAGACTATTTAAGAATTGACTAAAGAAAGGAAATGAAGATTAAGCGAATGTCAATATGTACTATGGTGTATGAATGAACAAAAAATGAATGATAAAATATTCACATTGAAATAAGAATATGAGTGACTATGTTTAGTATATTCAATAATGACTACTAATCGTTAACGCATTATAACTCAATTGTCAAAGTTACCACATTTAATTACTTTTATCTCAAATATAATCATTGATGTGTAGCCGTAAATAATGCCCAAAACAAATAGCTACATACGTCCTCGACGTTGATGCTGACCAAGTTTGTTTTAGCGGACACGACTAGTTGAAGGCACTCGGTCACGCATCATCACCAGATCACGCCGCGCCGCACTGTGAGAAGCATCTCTCTCTAGTTTGTCAGCCCAGACGTTGCTATCCCATCGCCACTCTATTGACGATCAAATATAACTTCTTCTCCATCTTTCATTGTCTTCTGATTTATTCTCATTCGTAAGAGTGGGTTCAATCGTTAGAAGTTGCCCTGGTAATACCGCTAACGTAACTTGGTCATATACCGGGTGCACCAGTACGCCGAACAACCAATACATCATGCCCCACAAGAGTAAATGAAGTCATAACTCGTAATCGAAGAGGTCAAATGCGATACTCTTTTTATCTGAGTTATTTGTAAACCAAGATCAGGGTTGTTACAAGATATATTAGTCGTTCGATGTACACTATCCCATTAAATACAAAAACATTATTCCGTCTGATCAAGGAAAGACAACAAAGTTAGATCAAAAGTGTCATTGCAGAACAACTCGTCACTACAAATCACTCAGTAGGAACAGATTTGCCATTTAAAATCCTCTACATAGGGAACAGAAACCTATCAAGGACAATTTGTTCCCTGCACGTATCGGATAAATTTCGTTTCTCACATTTATTACTTGACGTAACTGTTGGGTATTCAAAATCCGAAAAAATACGGTAGTTCATTTAATCAACCGAAACGCGTTGTATTGGTTTCTTTTATAGGATTGATTTGTAGACTTTCATCAATTAATTTAATTTCAAATATACAAGCGTTGTTTGCTAGACTCGTCTTGCATTATGCTCTTCCTAGAAGTATAGTCTTTTGGAGTAGGTGTGGATCGGGAAGGAACAAATCGCGATATCCGAATTAAGTACAAGTATCAGAGATAACGATTCGCACAAACCGTACCGCCTATCAAAGGAATCAGATATAGAATCCGATTAACCTAGATAATTTAGCTGTATAGTATCGCGGATCGTACTAAGCTAATAAGAACCCACGCGTTTGATTCATCCAGCCGAAAATATAACAGTAACCTAACTCCAAAACTACTCTGCATTTATTTCCAAATATACCTTAGTATTATTTAAGTTGGATTGTGACTGGCAAGTCAAATCCAGGACGCGCGTTTCGTCCTATTTGGGACTCATTGGCTAGATGTACCTGCATCCCAATGTTGATGTTCACACTGGGATTCGAACTCAGTCCACTTCATGCCAAACGCCACTACATTCACCAGTAAGCTACTGTGTCCGGACAGTTACATCTGTGATTTGGGCATATATGTAATTATATATATATACCGAAACCCGCATCCTGGATTCCGCTTGCCAGTCACAATCCAATTTAAATATTACTTGTATACTATCGCTATATCGAGGTAATCCACTCAAGATGTACATATAGCAACAGAGATTGACCAGTTTCAGTCCATTACAAATCAAACCAAAAAGTATAAGCTTATCCTAATAACTTGGTTTATTTTACATAACCTAAATGACTACTTTTAGATACTCAGAAACTCTATTATATTGTTTACATAACCTTGTTCTAAAATTTCTCTATTAAACCACTATAGTATTCTAAATAAGAATAACAAAGATTTTACAATTATACCGATTTCGGTTTTTGTTAGAATGTTCCTTGTTATCAGTCTAACTTACACACATACATAAATACTCGATTGTATAGTATTGGTAAATGAAATTGTTGAGAACTGATTCTCTTCATTGAACCAATGTCTACTTGTTTATGAGATATGTGACATTTAGTGATATACATTTCTTTGTATTCATTTAGTCACTGACTAGATAATTATTAGTATTAATCTACTTCACAGATTATCGTACTATCTAAACTGAATTGTCACAATCAACCAAATGTTGGAGTTCAAATTTATTGGGAGTGAGATAGTTATCACTAGTAACAATGGACAATCGTCGCGATATATATCACAAATTGATGGAAGTCGGAGTTCTACCATGTGATGTCGACATATTGGTGCAAAGGGTTAGATGTTTGCCAACTTGAAACTGGTGGAGCGGAATCTGGGGTGTACACTGCTGAAGAGTTTCACACTAGAACAAAACGGCTGTTCATTTCTCCTTGATTTTTAATCGTATCCTGCCAACATCAATCTGTAACGTATTCAAATGTACAAACCATTGTGTATACACTATTCTAACAGTTAGATATCAATTGGGGCGGTTATTGTTGTGGAGATTGGTTATTTATTTGATTGAATATATCACAGATTGATGTTAACAGGGTACCATTGAAAACCAAAAAGCACTGGACAGATGTTTCGTTGTAGTGTGGAACTCCTCAATATTGCGCACCCCAGATTCCGCGCCAGAGGATTCAGGTTGACGGCGAACGCCTAACCATCTGCACCACTGGGTCGGCATCCATTGGCAGACTTGTCGGGTATGAGACAGTTATCACCAATGATAATGGATGATCGTCGTGCTAAAATATCACAAATTGATGGAATTGGGAATTCTACCATTGGATGCCGACCTAATGGTGCACATGGTTAGGAGTTAGATTTCAATTTATTAATAGATGAATGCTAACAATAAGGTTCTTTTTAGATGAATGAATGTACTTAATAAGTGTAATTTAATCGACTCTAAGTTGTTGAATGTTTCTACGAATTTCTTAACAGAATTATCATTTGATTCAGTTTAAAAGTAGAGTTTAAGATTTAGTTACTATGTCAGAATAATGTGTAAACACATATGAATATTGAAAAGTTGTAATCTAGCGAATAAATTACCTAAATGAAAGATGTAAACATAAACTTGAAAATAACAACTGTTCTATTAGACTTTAAATTAAGTAAAATTGAAAGATGTTGAATAATTAACCGCTCAACTTTTGATATGATAGTCTATTTAGTAAATAAATATCATGGATTCAAACCTAACCCCTAACTGGTTAAGTTTTAATAGGAATTATATCAAAAGCTATCAACTTCATAATAGTTCAACGAGAAAAATAAGTTAAAAAGTGAAATAATAGCTGATATTTTCAAAGTGCTTGCTTTCTTTTCTTTTTTGTCTTTTTTCTTTTTGTTAGGTAGTTTTCAGGAGAAACGGGTAGATACAAGTCTCAAGGTAGTTATAAAGTAACCAATAGTAACCATTACCTTAGTGTAAGTTATTAATTCATTAGCACTGAAGAAAAAAGATAATCCATATATTAAAGATACTTACCATTTAGGTAAAGGTTTTCTTATTCTTTCCAACATATCGAGTTTCTCTGCTTGCATTAACATTTTCTCTTCTAATTGTAAACGTTTTAAACGTGATTCTATTAAATTTTGATGTACTGGAGAAATGATTGAATTATAATGATTCATTAGAGATATAGAATTGGGAACTGATAATTCTTTAAAAGATAAATATAAATTTGTAAAGTATTTCAGTAGTAGGATAGAAAATTATTACTTTATATATTTGAAGAATGTTTAAAAATGTTTTGAAACATACAGTAAATGAGAAGTTACTGAATTCACAGGTGATGTATGATGAGTAGATATTAAGCTTGTTGATCAGTTTTAAATGTTAACAATTGATGAATTTGATTGAATATGTCACAGATTGATGCTGACAGGGTACCATTGAAAACTAGGGAGCACTGAACAGATGTTTCGTTCTAGTGTGGAACTCCTCAGCATTGCGCAACTCAGATTCCGAACTAGGGCCTTCAGGTTGACGGCGAACGCTTAACCATCTGCACCGCTGTGACGGTATCCAATGGTAGAATTCCCACTTCCATCAATAACCATCCTAATTGATGAGTTATCTATACAACTAACTCACGACAATCAATTATGATTCTAATAACTTTTAATGATGTTTCACTTAAACGAAATATGTATTCTATAGTCAAATCGCTTTACTTGAAAGAGGACTTAACTTTAATATTCACAGAAACTCTCTCAATACGTTAGAAATAGCATCAATTCTGAAGCCATTACTAGAAAAGTTACCTGATAAAGAAGCTATTTTACGTCAAAAAACTTCCCACATCTTGACTAAACAAAATCATCTTCCTTCTAATTTATCAAAGGGAGAATTAAGAGCTCTATATTCATTACAAAAAGATAAATCAATAATAAATATCAAAGCCGATAAAGGTAATACCACAGTTGTAATGAATAAAACACATTATGAAGATAAAGTCTATGAGAATTTATCCACAGGATTATATCTAATGATTGATTGAAAAAATCATCCACCGATAAAAAACAAAGTGGAATCTGAGACGGGTCAATTTCTGGAAGAATTGAAACCATTCATTGGTACTTCTCTTTGGTTTACTTTATATCCTAAATCATGCACAACTCGTTTCTATGGTTTATCAAAAATTCATAAATCTGGTGTCCCACTGAGACCAATAGTTGATTTCACTAACATTCCCAACTTATGCGCTTGTTAGAAATATAAGCAAAATTTTAATTGCACTACAACAAAATTTACACAATGTTGTCAAAGACACATATGATTTCAAATCAAGAATCTCACATTTGATAGTTGAACATATTGAAACAATCGTAAACTAAGATGTTATATATATAATTAGGATAAGTTTGTATTTTCCCGTTGAATTGTAATGGACTGAAACTGGTCGGTCTCTGTTGCCATATTTGCATCCTGTACAAACAAACCAACGGAGAAATAGGCTCCTCCGTTTCACCAATCGTAGTAAACTTTTTCACGGCCCATATTGAATCTCACATTTTCAATAATGTCATTAGACCAAAGGTTTGGCTAAGATATGTTGATGACACTTTTGTCATCATCAAAAAGACTTTTGCAAGAACATTCTCAAAACGAATCAACACCCTGTCTCAGCATATCAAATTCAATTAAAAGTGAAAATGAACACAATGAGTTATCATTTTTAAACTGCCTAGTCAAAGAAACTTAAATGGAACTCTTAATCTGAGAGTTTATCGCAGGCCTACACATTCAAATCGATATATCGATTTCAATTCAGCACATCTATTCACTGAGAAACTATCACTGGCTCTAAACTTATTCAGAAGAGCCAGTAGACTCATTACATCTGAAGACGACAAGAAATGCGAGTACAAAACTATGATCAACATACTACGGCTTAATAATTTTCCAATGAATATTATTAAAAATTTGCAAAAACGAAACGATTTATTACTAACTAATAGTAAATTAGTCAAAATATCTTCGATTGGTACAGCCGTTCTACCTTACCGTCAAGACACAACAGATGAATTACAAAGAATTCTAAAACAACACGGAATCCAGACTTTCTACATAACTACCAACACTATTCGAAGTGCATTGGTTAAAGGACAAGATCCCTTTAACCTCTACACAGAATTGTGTCTACAGGCTAGGTTGTGCTGATTGTGATGCTTTCTATATTGGAGAGTCTTCATGAGAAATCAAAACTCTTGCCAAAGAACATGAAAGCTACACTAAACGACCTCCTAATAATCCTGTTGAGCTTGAAAAATTACAAATTAAATCAACATAGCAGTACATGCTATCTATCACAACCATAAAATCGATAGTAAAAATATCCAAATTAGGACAGTTATTTCGTGGAGATTGATTATTTATTTGTTTGAATATGTCACATATTGATGTTGGCAGGATACTACTGAAATTCGTGACTGTTGGAGTTCAGACTTGCGGGTGTGAGACAGTTATCACTAATGACAATGGATGATCGTCGCGCTATATATCACAAATTGATGGAAGTAGGAATTCTACGATTGGATGCTGACCCAGTAGTGCAGATGGTTAGGCGCTCGCCATCAACTTGAAGCCCTTGATGAGGAATCTGGGGCGTGCACTGCTGGGGAGTTCCATACTAGAACGAAACAGCTATCCAGTACTTTCTGGTTTCCAATGGTACCTACCAACATCAGTGTATGACATATTCAACCAAATATTCAATTTAATCCGAAAGGTTTTTCCAATTATAACGAAGACGAGCTATAGCTGAAACACTTCACATTTTCTTATATCCGACTGCATTAACAAAAGGAAAGGTCTTTTTATTCACCCAGCATGAACTTTCATCCAAACTGACACAATTAAGTACATCATATTTCATCACAGGACCTACATACAATTTTATTTCACATATTCACATATTTTCCTTTCACATCACACTAACATTGCATACATGTCTCATTTCAATCCACCTTCACCCAAATGACTTAATGTCATGACACGATCAAACTGGCATTTTGATTGGACGAGATTATTTGTGTTTTGATTTGTTCCATTGTGCAGTATTTTAGTCTTATATTAATTCAATGTGGTATTCATTAGTTCTCTGAAGAAGCGACTTGCACTAAGCCGTGAAACCATCAGAACTTTTAATGTCTATGGATTGGAATTTTACAAATATGTATATTACTTATTCTATAGTCAAATATTAAATCTTATGATATACATTTATTTAGGCATATTGAATGAACTTTACCTCTATAAATTTCAAGAAACCAACATCAGCAATTGTAGTGAATGATATGAATTTATTTAATAATATAGATTCCTTTTATTTAATGATAACTTAGTACACAATAATATTATTGTTAATTGTTATGTATTGTGGAAAAATACACTGTGGCCTTGATGTCACAGAATTTCAGAGCCTCACCCAGCCTGACTGGGTGAAGGTCAACTACAGCAAGTAAACAGATCTGTACTTGCATATTTAGTTGACACGGTGCATCAAGTAGATGTCAATGGAGCTTTTAAATCCATCTATCAAGTCCCACCCATCCTAGTGTATGGTTCATGTGTACGTCTTCTATAAGTAGCGGAAGTCATCGGTATCCACATTCTCGAACCGCACCTGTGTGTACATAAGAAATGTGTATAGCCTCTTTCCATGTCTTGGCCATCATAATAGGAAATATTCTCAGAGCTTTACAAAGAGAAGAGAGTCGCAGATGCTCCGCTGCGCGAGTAGCCCAAAGCCGTAGAGAGGACGGTATCTCTCACTGCGGGCAGCCAGAGGCCGTGACGTTGAACTGTATCTGGCCATCGGATTCTTCTAATTAGGTTTATAGGTTTATTTCTCAATGGCTATTATGAATCAACAGTATGTATGCCATGCAATACATCTACACCACTTTCAAAAACGATGATTATCTAGTCACCCTCATGTCTTAATCGCCTTGTTATTTGTAATTGTAGTATTTTCCAAAACAACATTGAACTGAAAAATATTATGTAACACACCACCAATTATGGTAATGATTTAACACCTGTGTCAACTTAAGTAGGGTAGAGCTTTGATGAATAAACTAATTGAAAAGAAATTCATTCGTGCTCTTGGTCCCTTTCTCAATATCTTAATACGCTAATTAACAAAGCTATGAAAACTGAGGTGATTAGTTTTGAAGTATGCTAATGACAAGTGAATGAGTTGGTAATTATTGATTGGATAATATCCAGTGAGAAAAAAATCAATAAAGTGATTACAAGGACATCTGATGGTCAAGATAGTTACGGAAGAGTTAGAGATAATTAAGAGGGCAACAAATTTTTTTGAAGTTATGAAAAGAAAATACTATGTTATGATAAGAATATAATAGTAATAATAGTCATAATAATACTAATAAAATAATAATAATAATAGGAGAGCGGAGAGAAAAGTGTAATAATTCTTTTGTAAACCATCAAAAACAAGAAAAGAGGGCTGTACAAAGTTCTTATGTTGCACTCAGTTATGTTGGGACGTTCCCAGAAACCTCACCAAAGCCTCCAGACCCCTTGAAAGAGGCCGGAGAATCACATCCAATCACGATAGACAGAGCCTTCAGGAATCGCAGTGTGGCGCCTTCTGACTGTGTAATAGGTTGAAACTCTTAGTGGATAGGATGTATTATAGACTGATTTATTATTCAGAAAAACTATATAAATATATGACTCTCCATTTACTGGAATAAAGTTCCTGCTACTCGTCTTATGAATTTTGCGACTAGAAGGGTTTAAGGCGTCCGAGAGCGAAGTTGTTTGCGGGCTAATTAAGCTATCAGGCACGAGATATAACAAATTAGTAAAGCAAAAATCTCAGAGCCCTTCAACCCAAGGACAATGAAAAGCTACGTAATAAATCAAAAACCATGAATATTGTTTCAATAATAGCACGGTTACAAAATTAAGAGGTATTTTTTGTAAACATCATTGGAATTGAAATCTCTTAGTAAGATGGAATACGCGGAGATAGGTATAATAGATAAAAAATAGTCAGAGATCTAAAAAAGGTTGAATTAATCAGATAAGAATAACATGGATAAATCAGATTTACACTTTACTGAATTTTGCTATGAGCTTGATTAGAACACTTTAAGGCATTTTAATTAATCTAAGAAATTAAAGGTTTTTGATTAACAAAATGCCAAATAGTTGGAAATAAATCCAAACGCTTTAAAGCTTGTAGTTTACATTAATTTTGGATGGCATCATTCTAATTAATGACGTTTTCTTCATTAAAAGTGCTAGAAAAAGGGGTTTTCAGTATCAAGGTTTGTTACCGTCGCCGACTCAGTATTCTTCAAACTACTGGTCCTGCGCCCCCTCTCAATTATTTCCCACAATTGCTAGGTTCATTATTTTTATAAAAAGATCTACCTCTAATCCCAGGCGCAATGTTTTCTTTGGTCGGAATCCCCTAGACGTTACTACCGACCACTCCCGAACAAAGGGAGCGTGGACATAGAGTTAATAACCTCATTCCGTAGAAAACAACTTGGTTAAAAAAAAAACACTAACGAGAAAAACGATTGCATATAAGTGTAGTTAATGAACTTCCTTAACCACAGATTCGTTTGCAGTATGTAAAAATAAACCATGTTACTACACTACAGCTACATAAAATATGCATTTGAACAAAGGGATTATATCTTTATAAGAATTCGTATTCTTAAGCAGTTTGAATTGGCACACGAGACACCATAAAACAGACTGATCGATTGCTTAGTTATTACGGAAAATAATCAGTGAACGCCGTTAACTAGTTGGCTTCCCTTCAGACTACTATGCATATGCCTAAGTACACAATTGAGTTGAACAGACGAAACGAACGGGAAGACAAGTACAGGAAGAGTGATTTTTACAAACCACAAAGGTTCAGTCAAAACAAGATCATTGAGAACCATCTATGAATCAAAGAATGACTGTGGTAGTAAGTGGCGGCAATATTATATCGCGATACATGAAATACTCTGTTGACCCGGTAAAACATTTTCAGGGACTATATAAAAGGAGCTATCAAATACTAAATCAAAGAATACTCATATAGCTACTAAGGACGATTTGAAGCATGGATTCTAAATCTGTTAGTGAAAACGCTGGTCTATCAAAGATAGTAACTCATAGATAATTTGGTTGATTAACAATCCCTCTAGAATTCCCAGAACCGAAGTGAGGAGGTGATTGAACAGAAGGTGAGTGAGGGGAATAATGAATTCGAACCAGCTGTTTAATTTCATGGTACTTCAGCCCGACCCAAAACCCCAAATATTTTGAATTTGGCTTAATGTGTGCAGACTAAGCGTAGGCGGAAAAGAGGTAGGGGGATACGACTTGTATGAAGAGAGGCATGTACTACTGATGGAAAGGATTAGTCTAGCCTCGCAAATTATCTATCTAGTGTCCTACAGATATTTTTATTGTTAAACCGATGACTAAGACCACCTTGAAAAATCTTCACGAAAACACCTTCACGAAGCGTTTTGAGTAGCAATACCATAAGTGTAACAATATTGAGATGAAGGCCTTCCAAATAATGATAAAGTTGTGTAAGTAGAAAAAGTCCCATTCGTATAATATTTTTACATTACTAAGCTGTTCCAATAGATATTTCATTTTGAGAAGGAGAAGTAGAGCCTCGAGGTAGCGACCGTATTGCTTCTACAAGTACTCAGGGGTGGATAGATCCAAATCAGTAGTTGACGATTGTCAGAACACCTATTTAATTTAAGTAATGAAATTGCCTTTACTGTGTGATAACGTCTATATATTTTTACATAAAGGGAGGGGGAGAAAGAGGGGAGACATTTAAATGTTTGACACTGGTATGACTAATGATTGATTTTTTGTTTTTATGTCATGACACAGACAAGTTAAACGGAATCTAGATAATTGTACACTCTACATAGTCGCTTATTGTTAGTTTGGAAAGTCATATTCTTCTAAACGAAGAATATCAAGTTTTATAACGAGTAAGATACCTAAATTTAACATTAATGGTTTTAATTTAAAAATAAATTCAGTGTCACGTAATAGTTGTTGGTTACCCACGAAATTTATACGGGGAATATTGTTAGAAATTCTTATTATTTTAAATGGTTACTGGGTATAGTCGAATCCTCTGTCAACTTACTTGGCCCTGTCTGTAAACGTGGTTTACTGCTTCTTTTAAATACCCAAAACTTGTTGGTGGTTATCTTTGGGACTGTAAGCCGAACGACATTGTGTTCTAGGCTGAGTTAATTTACCCACTCTCATCTATGATACAATGTCAAAATCCAGCTTATCAACGGCCTTGACGATACACAGTTGTCGCTTAGTGCCGGTGTGGTCTTCAGCCCTCAACAATTGCCATGGATTAAAAATCATCACCATGGTCTCTGGACACTTCCAAAAGCAGGTGGCGCGAAAACGTACACAAATCGATTGTTGGTTAATTATGCCTCCATTCATAGTATCCAGTTCAGGTTAATTTAAAATATAAAGCATCTAAAGTTAGCTAACTTCAAATAATTGCAAACCTTCATGCAAAGTTCGCAAAAAACCCCAGCGGAACCATAATTTACATAAAAGCATTAAGTAGGGTGTCCTTCTATGATGTCATGCAACGTAGTTTGGTTAAAAGACAATGAATACATATAGTTTGCAAAATTCAGTTGGATACTTTCTAGGATGTATGATTCAGTTATAGGTAGAACTGAAATTCAAACTTATACAATACAAGTGCGGGGAAGCTTGTGGCAAATTTATTTATTCGGAGCCGACTCCGGCTTTTATATGGCTTAGTTTACTTTTAGAGAGTGTCTAATTTTAAAACTATACTAGTAAACTACCTATGCAAGACAGTTGGCCCAGAGATTTAAAAAATACGTTATGTAGTTGAAGGCTTATTACCGGAGATAGAAAGCTATTAGAAAAGAATGCTCTTTACATCCAACAAAGCGACGTGACTGTTCCCTGAAGAAGCTCTTTTCATATTTTAGGTGTGACATACAAAAATTTAGTGAAATAACTTTATTTCTTTGTAGCTGGATTGATAGCAAATTCTACTTTGTTTTGGCATATTTTCATAAGATATTCAAGTGAAATTTATACGGTTCATTACTTTAAGAGAGATCATACTTCAAGGTGAGAGAGTTTCAAAAATATAGACAAAAGTTCTGTGATATAAAAATTCGTCATTTGAAAAATTGAACACACCAAAATTTAGAAATATGAAGTAAGTATCATACTAAAACGGATAGAGTCATGTAAACCGGTAGTAAAATTCACTGGCTAGGAATTTTAGAACTATCTCTGACCATGTTTCAAGAACCCTTGTCTGTGTGTTTAAAATGTAATAAACTGAATTCAAGGAAAAATTCATGTAATAAGTGAGGATATTACCTAGTTATAAAATAAACCATATTATTCTTGGAATAACAAACAGTAATACAAAAAGAAGGGCATAATTACAGGTAAGCGTCAGCACGTTTCCTTATGTTTATTAACTACCTTCCTAAGAAACACTTAGTCAGTCTTAATTTGAGGACGATGTAACGCTATAACGCTACGCTGAGACAAGTCAGGGACTACAAAACGACCTATAACGCCCAAAACATTGGGCACTCTAACGGATTGGCAATTTTCCGTCCAAAATCTAAAACCAAATTATTCTTTACCCAAAAAGAGTAGAAGAACATGTCGCTATAGATAGGAACTTTCTGACGTACAAAGGAGTGTGAGTTACGTCTTGTCCGATAGACAACTTTCAATTTGCTAAAACGTAAATATCAGGAGAGGTTGATCAAACATTATTTATATTTCAATTCATCTTAAACAGAGAGGCATACTGACCATTTGAAATCTCACCACATTACAAGACCTTATATAACTCTGTCATAAGACCGTCAATATTAGTGATTCCCTGTTCCTAAATGAAACATAAATATCACAAAAAAGTGCGAGGACCCGTCCACACGGTATCCCAAGACTCAGAAAAAGGAAAGTATGCGGAACGATTAGTATCCCTAGATGTTTCAACTCAGCTGTATAGAATAAGGGCGATTTACTATGGTATACAATGGAACCTAACCATTTAGGTCACTCTTATAATAAAACTATTACCTGAAGTCCAAAAGAGGTAAACTTCCACAAAGGTAGGAACACTAAACAGAAAAACGGAATAAAGCACAATGTTCCCATTGAAGAACTTCTCCATCTAATATCCCTAAGTGCTCGTAACACAGTTTAGATTGCTGCTTTCGGAATCAACTAAACCCCCGTTTCTTGCATTGGGTCAGAGAGGGACCAACCGAAGCTGAAGGAGTCGACCCACATTTTGTGGCATCCTCCATACTATACAAACATTCTATCACGATAACATCCTCAGTTAGTGTAAGTATCACTATTCAATTTATCTATTTAGTCACTGTACAAACTTACTCATTTTCCGTGCTGATTACGTCAGCCTCCGTCCTCCGCTTACAGGGTTTACAATCAAACTTAACCGACTGTCCGACAATGTTGTGGCTGTGGCTTTGGAGGGGAAGTATTGTCCTGGGATGCTTCATAGCACTGACTATCAGGTAATAAACTCAAAAAAACAAACTGCTTTAACGAAGGGTATTGTCTAGTCAAGATGTTTATATTATTTGTGCCAGACGCAAACCTCCCGAGAAACAAGGAACATGACTTCCTCAACATAAGAACGGACTACGAAAAAAGCAGCAGTTGTCTATAATAGCTCGTAATGACAGCCGGGTCTTATGAACATTTTTTACGCGTTGTTATACTAAATATGAATCAAACTATGTCTTCTAAATAAACATATACTGTACATTGTCATATCACCCAAAGTAATAGGATAGTAGATTCTCGTAGCGATTAAAGTCGAAATATTTTTGTTCTTGACTGGATTTCCGAACGAAACAAACTGATGTCTAGAACCCATGACAGAGTAATCAATATTATGAGATCATCCATTACTAATGCTAAGTATATGAACAAGAACATTGATAGGAAATCCTCGAATAAATGTGTTTTGAGATAATATTATCTAAGGCAAACAATGTACTGTCAGTTTTGAATTGCCTGTTTGAACACCTGACTTATATTATAAGCGGAAAGTTGCACCCGGTATTATGGCCAAGCCACTTTTGTCTTATCACCAGGGAACTTCAACGGTTGTGAAGCCCCGATTAAAAATGAGGATAAATAGGAAGGCAATAGAAAGAGTGGGGCAAGTTAATTTGATCGTAGTGGAGCGTCGAGAGATAGCAAACTCTGAGGCTGGCAAACTAGAGAGAGATGGCTTCCCCACCCGTTGTTGTAGTTAAGCCATAGGTGGTAATTGCGTGACAATTGATATGCTTTCAACTAGTCGGTCCGCTAAAACAAACAATTGGTCAGAATCATGTTGAGAGCCTATGGAAACTATGTGGTTTTTGGCGATTAGTTACTGCAAAGTAGGAAACACCATTAAGACTCCATTTACGAAACCAAATGATAGAGTTTGGGGGTAAATTAAGACCGAAAAACATGGACAAATTCTCCGAGTATAGACTACTGTGACCGCCTACGGAGGTTCCCTTTCTGCTTCACAAAGCGGCTGGTCACGTTATCCTTAAAACACCACTTACGCGGACAGATGTTTACTATCATAACTCTAATTGTCCGTAAAAAGAACCAATTAATAAGTATTCCGTCGCTCATCTATCTTGCTTTACTTTAATGAATCTATGCCAAGATTTACTACGGGACCTGAAGGTAATAAGGAGAAAGCGGACTAACCAGTTCATAACAGAAGTTATAAATGGAGGCTGTGAAAACGACACCTCAACACAAAGGACACAGGTTTGTGAACCAAAAGTAATAGTTTTTAAAAATAGTGGTTTCAATATATTGTATATTTAAATACCACGGTTTGCAATCTAATTGAGAATACATTTTGAAATGTAGGCATCTTTAACACCGATGTGGATGAGATACACTAGTTTTAGTAGAACCAGGGCCGTATCCTAAAGGTCAAACTGCACAGTTCTATTTTAAAACTAAATATAACGTAGTAATCACAACAAAAGTAAGTAAACATTGTTACTGATAAATGAAATATGTCAATATGGTTTTACGTATGAATTAATTTTCGTAGCGGAAAACACCTAAATTTTTTCTCCTAAATCGAACGTTTATACACTGAAAGATGATCAAAATCTAAGATATGTGTTTCAATATATTTAGCCACGGTAAATCAAACTTGACTGGGGTAACAGGGGATGATGATATCATTCTTCAATAATTTAATGAGATATTGTTTTAATTGGTATTATTAGTTTTACTGCCTGGTAAGTTCTATTAATGCAGTATAGTCCTCCGGCTAAATAGTTTCTGAAATATCTCACTTTGAATT
>CM068310.1:18812672-18877672 GCA_034768735.1 Schistosoma mekongi
TTGAGTCAGCTTCATCAAAATGACGGCCCCAACACTCTTAGTCTTGTTGCTATATACTATTCAAAAGCATGTTGACTTAATCCAGTTATTTATTCTCTGAATAAGCAAATTACGCTTAGTTGCAAAACGTCGGAAAGTCTAATTTCTATTAATCGGAATATTACAAATATATATATCACTGAATTCTACAAACAACGCTAAGTCAGTTTATTTATATATGGAATTGATTATTCACATTCTGTAGACCCTTTATCAATGACTTTAGAATATGTTCAGCGATGTCAAGACTATATAGGATGCAGCAAAATTACAACGCTAATATATTAAATAAGTTCGGACATAAAAGTCCCATATATTACATTTGAGTTCAATTGACACTGCAGACAGTAATCACAATTGGAGTAGAAAGTTAATATGTTCACTTAGAGCTCTTTAAATTTATGGGTTTACCTAAACTCAAAGAATTCAAATGATCTGAAGATTAAAATGACAGTTGGTAAACAGCGAAAATAGATAACTACAGAAAAGTAGGAAACTGAAGCTGATATGCCGGGCACATAATAAAGATTGGCTATCTTCGGGAACTGTGTTTTAGGACATTATTCCAATTATTATGACTGTGGACAGTTTAAACATTTCATTCCTACGACTGTTATATTCCCCTTGTCCGGTTCTCTTATTTTGTATGTTTACTCTTTGTATATTGTTTATTACTATGCACTACGGTTGCTTTGTTGTGTACAAGTTCTCCTCATTCACTGCCACTATTTCTTTTGTTCTGTATCAATGTTAGATTTATGATTGGTTTACCGTGTGGTCTGATTTTATGTGTATATAAAGGCATGATTAGAACATAATACGTTCTCAGTTCTCGGTTCTGGTTGTTCTATTGTCGGCCTGTGGGGGGGGGTAGGTGGGCTTAGGTCAGTCGCACATTCTCAACTAGGCACACATCTCATTGGTACTCGCGTCCACCAACCAAAATCCTCCTTTTTATTTCGCACCACATAACAGAAGCAAAGGCTTAACACAAGTAGAATTCAAAGGTCAAATAGCTTCAAATAAAAGTCATTACATCAAGTTTATTAGTAAGAAACAATAGACTATTTAAGAATTGACTAAAGAAAGGAAATGAAGATTAAGCGAATGTCAATATGTACTATGGTGTATGAATGAACAAAAAATGAATGATAAAATATTCACATTGAAATAAGAATATGAGTGACTATGTTTAGTATATTCAATAATGACTACTAATCGTTAACGCATTATAACTCAATTGTCAAAGTTACCACATTTAATTACTTTTATCTCAAATATAATCATTGATGTGTAGCCGTAAATAATGCCCAAAACAAATAGCTACATACGTCCTCGACGTTGATGCTGACCAAGTTTGTTTTAGCGGACACGACTAGTTGAAGGCACTCGGTCACGCATCATCACCAGATCACGCCGCGCCGCACTGTGAGAAGCATCTCTCTCTAGTTTGTCAGCCCAGACGTTGCTATCCCATCGCCACTCTATTGACGATCAAATATAACTTCTTCTCCATCTTTCATTGTCTTCTGATTTATTCTCATTCGTAAGAGTGGGTTCAATCGTTAGAAGTTGCCCTGGTAATACCGCTAACGTAACTTGGTCATATACCGGGTGCACCAGTACGCCGAACAACCAATACATCATGCCCCACAAGAGTAAATGAAGTCATAACTCGTAATCGAAGAGGTCAAATGCGATACTCTTTTTATCTGAGTTATTTGTAAACCAAGATCAGGGTTGTTACAAGATATATTAGTCGTTCGATGTACACTATCCCATTAAATACAAAAACATTATTCCGTCTGATCAAGGAAAGACAACAAAGTTAGATCAAAAGTGTCATTGCAGAACAACTCGTCACTACAAATCACTCAGTAGGAACAGATTTGCCATTTAAAATCCTCTACATAGGGAACAGAAACCTATCAAGGACAATTTGTTCCCTGCACGTATCGGATAAATTTCGTTTCTCACATTTATTACTTGACGTAACTGTTGGGTATTCAAAATCCGAAAAAATACGGTAGTTCATTTAATCAACCGAAACGCGTTGTATTGGTTTCTTTTATAGGATTGATTTGTAGACTTTCATCAATTAATTTAATTTCAAATATACAAGCGTTGTTTGCTAGACTCGTCTTGCATTATGCTCTTCCTAGAAGTATAGTCTTTTGGAGTAGGTGTGGATCGGGAAGGAACAAATCGCGATATCCGAATTAAGTACAAGTATCAGAGATAACGATTCGCACAAACCGTACCGCCTATCAAAGGAATCAGATATAGAATCCGATTAACCTAGATAATTTAGCTGTATAGTATCGCGGATCGTACTAAGCTAATAAGAACCCACGCGTTTGATTCATCCAGCCGAAAATATAACAGTAACCTAACTCCAAAACTACTCTGCATTTATTTCCAAATATACCTTAGTATTATTTAAGTTGGATTGTGACTGGCAAGTCAAATCCAGGACGCGCGTTTCGTCCTATTTGGGACTCATTGGCTAGATGTACCTGCATCCCAATGTTGATGTTCACACTGGGATTCGAACTCAGTCCACTTCATGCCAAACGCCACTACATTCACCAGTAAGCTACTGTGTCCGGACAGTTACATCTGTGATTTGGGCATATATGTAATTATATATATATACCGAAACCCGCATCCTGGATTCCGCTTGCCAGTCACAATCCAATTTAAATATTACTTGTATACTATCGCTATATCGAGGTAATCCACTCAAGATGTACATATAGCAACAGAGATTGACCAGTTTCAGTCCATTACAAATCAAACCAAAAAGTATAAGCTTATCCTAATAACTTGGTTTATTTTACATAACCTAAATGACTACTTTTAGATACTCAGAAACTCTATTATATTGTTTACATAACCTTGTTCTAAAATTTCTCTATTAAACCACTATAGTATTCTAAATAAGAATAACAAAGATTTTACAATTATACCGATTTCGGTTTTTGTTAGAATGTTCCTTGTTATCAGTCTAACTTACACACATACATAAATACTCGATTGTATAGTATTGGTAAATGAAATTGTTGAGAACTGATTCTCTTCATTGAACCAATGTCTACTTGTTTATGAGATATGTGACATTTAGTGATATACATTTCTTTGTATTCATTTAGTCACTGACTAGATAATTATTAGTATTAATCTACTTCACAGATTATCGTACTATCTAAACTGAATTGTCACAATCAACCAAATGTTGGAGTTCAAATTTATTGGGAGTGAGATAGTTATCACTAGTAACAATGGACAATCGTCGCGATATATCACAAATTGATGGAAGTCGGAGTTCTACCATGTGATGTCGACATATTGGTGCAAAGGGTTAGATGTTTGCCAACTTGAAACTGGTGGAGCGGAATCTGGGGTGTACACTGCTGAAGAGTTTCACACTAGAACAAAACGGCTGTTCATTTCTCCTTGATTTTTAATCGTATCCTGCCAACATCAATCTGTAACGTATTCAAATGTACAAACCATTGTGTATACACTATTCTAACAGTTAGATATCAATTGGGGCGGTTATTGTTGTGGAGATTGGTTATTTATTTGATTGAATATATCACAGATTGATGTTAACAGGGTACCATTGAAAACCAAAAAGCACTGGACAGATGTTTCGTTGTAGTGTGGAACTCCTCAATATTGCGCACCCCAGATTCCGCGCCAGAGGATTCAGGTTGACGGCGAACGCCTAACCATCTGCACCACTGGGTCGGCATCCATTGGCAGACTTGTCGGGTATGAGACAGTTATCACCAATGATAATGGATGATCGTCGTGCTAAAATATCACAAATTGATGGAATTGGGAATTCTACCATTGGATGCCGACCTAATGGTGCACATGGTTAGGAGTTAGATTTCAATTTATTAATAGATGAATGCTAACAATAAGGTTCTTTTTAGATGAATGAATGTACTTAATAAGTGTAATTTAATCGACTCTAAGTTGTTGAATGTTTCTACGAATTTCTTAACAGAATTATCATTTGATTCAGTTTAAAAGTAGAGTTTAAGATTTAGTTACTATGTCAGAATAATGTGTAAACACATATGAATATTGAAAAGTTGTAATCTAGCGAATAAATTACCTAAATGAAAGATGTAAACATAAACTTGAAAATAACAACTGTTCTATTAGACTTTAAATTAAGTAAAATTGAAAGATGTTGAATAATTAACCGCTCAACTTTTGATATGATAGTCTATTTAGTAAATAAATATCATGGATTCAAACCTAACCCCTAACTGGTTAAGTTTTTAATAGGAATTATATCAAAAGCTATCAACTTCATAATAGTTCAACGAGAAAAATAAGTTAAAAAGTGAAATAATAGCTGATATTTTCAAAGTGCTTGCTTTCTTTTCTTTTTTGTCTTTTTTCTTTTTGTTAGGTAGTTTTCAGGAGAAACGGGTAGATACAAGTCTCAAGGTAGTTATAAAGTAACCAATAGTAACCATTACCTTAGTGTAAGTTATTAATTCATTAGCACTGAAGAAAAAAGATAATCCATATATTAAAGATACTTACCATTTAGGTAAAGGTTTTCTTATTCTTTCCAACATATCGAGTTTCTCTGCTTGCATTAACATTTTCTCTTCTAATTGTAAACGTTTTAAACGTGATTCTATTAAATTTTGATGTACTGGAGAAATGATTGAATTATAATGATTCATTAGAGATATAGAATTGGGAACTGATAATTCTTTAAAAGATAAATATAAATTTGTAAAGTATTTCAGTAGTAGGATAGAAAATTATTACTTTATATATTTGAAGAATGTTTAAAAATGTTTTGAAACATACAGTAAATGAGAAGTTACTGAATTCACAGGTGATGTATGATGAGTAGATATTAAGCTTGTTGATCAGTTTTAAATGTTAACAATTGATGAATTTGATTGAATATGTCACAGATTGATGCTGACAGGGTACCATTGAAAACTAGGGAGCACTGAACAGATGTTTCGTTCTAGTGTGGAACTCCTCAGCATTGCGCAACTCAGATTCCGAACTAGGGCCTTCAGGTTGACGGCGAACGCTTAACCATCTGCACCGCTGTGACGGTATCCAATGGTAGAATTCCCACTTCCATCAATAACCATCCTAATTGATGAGTTATCTATACAACTAACTCACGACAATCAATTATGATTCTAATAACTTTTAATGATGTTTCACTTAAACGAAATATGTATTCTATAGTCAAATCGCTTTACTTGAAAGAGGACTTAACTTTAATATTCACAGAAACTCTCTCAATACGTTAGAAATAGCATCAATTCTGAAGCCATTACTAGAAAAGTTACCTGATAAAGAAGCACATATTTTACGTCAAAAAACTTCCCACATCTTGACTAAACAAAATCATCTTCCTTCTAATTTATCAAAGGGAGAATTAAGAGCTCTATATTCATTACAAAAAGATAAATCAATAATAAATATCAAAGCCGATAAAGGTAATACCACAGTTGTAATGAATAAAACACATTATGAAGATAAAGTCTATGAGAATTTATCCACAGGATTATATCTAATGATTGATTGAAAAAATCATCCACCGATAAAAAACAAAGTGGAATCTGAGACGGGTCAATTTCTGGAAGAATTGAAACCATTCATTGGTACTTCTCTTTGGTTTACTTTATATCCTAAATCATGCACAACTCGTTTCTATGGTTTATCAAAAATTCATAAATCTGGTGTCCCACTGAGACCAATAGTTGATTTCACTAACATTCCAACTTATGCGCTTGTTAGAAATATAAGCAAAATTTTAATTGCACTACAACAAAATTTACACAATGTTGTCAAAGACACATATGATTTCAAATCAAGAATCTCACATTTGATAGTTGAACATATTGAAACAATCGTAAACTAAGATGTTATATATATAATTAGGATAAGTTTGTATTTTCCCGTTGAATTGTAATGGACTGAAACTGGTCGGTCTCTGTTGCCATATTTGCATCCTGTACAAACAAACCAACGGAGAAATAGGCTCCTCCGTTTCACCAATCGTAGTAAACTTTTTCACGGCCCATATTGAATCTCACATTTTCAATAATGTCATTAGACCAAAGGTTTGGCTAAGATATGTTGATGACACTTTTGTCATCATCAAAAAGACTTTTGCAAGAACATTCTCAAAACGAATCAACACCCTGTCTCAGCATATCAAATTCAATTTAAAAAGTGAAAATGAACACAATGAGTTATCATTTTTAAACTGCCTAGTCAAAAGAAACTTAAATGGAACTCTTAATCTGAGAGTTTATCGCAGGCCTACACATTCAAATCGATATATCGATTTCAATTCAGCACATCTATTCACTGAGAAACTATCACTGGCTCTAAACTTATTCAGAAGAGCCAGTAGACTCATTACATCTGAAGACGACAAGAAATGCGAGTACAAAACTATGATCAACATACTACGGCTTAATAATTTTCCAATGAATATTATTAAAAATTTGCAAAAACGAAACGATTTATTACTAACTAATAGTAAATTAGTCAAAATATCTTCGATTGGTACAGCCGTTCTACCTTACCGTCAAGACACAACAGATGAATTACAAAGAATTCTAAAACAACACGGAATCCAGACTTTCTACATAACTACCAACACTATTCGAAGTGCATTGGTTAAAGGACAAGATCCCTTTAACCTCTACACAGAATTGTGTCTACAGGCTAGGTTGTGCTGATTGTGATGCTTTCTATATTGGAGAGTCTTCATGAGAAATCAAAACTCTTGCCAAAGAACATGAAAGCTACACTAAACGACCTCCTAATAATCCTGTTGAGCTTGAAAAATTACAAATTAAATCAACAATAGCAGTACATGCTATCTATCACAACCATAAAATCGATAGTAAAAATATCCAAATTAGGACAGTTATTTTCGTGGAGATTGATTATTTATTTGTTTGAATATGTCACATATTGATGTTGGCAGGATACTACTGAAATTCGTGACTGTTGGAGTTCAGACTTGCGGGTGTGAGACAGTTATCACTAATGACAATGGATGATCGTCGCGCTATATATCACAAATTGATGGAAGTAGGAATTCTACGATTGGATGCTGACCCAGTAGTGCAGATGGTTAGGCGCTCGCCATCAACTTGAAGCCCTTGATGAGGAATCTGGGGCGTGCACTGCTGGGGAGTTCCATACTAGAACGAAACAGCTATCCAGTACTTTCTGGTTTCCAATGGTACCCTACCAACATCAGTGTATGACATATTCAACCAAATATTCAAATTAATCCGAAAGGTTTTTCCAATTATAACGAAAGACGAATAGCTGAAACACTTCACATTTTCTTATATCCGACTGCATTTAACAAAAGGAAAGGTCTTTTTATTCACCCAGCATGAACTTTCTATCCAACTGACCACAATTAAAGTACATCATATTTCATTCACAGGACCATACATACAATTTTATTTTCACATATTCACATATTTTCCTTTCACATCACACTAACATTTGCATACATGTCTCATTTCAATCCACCTTCACCCAAATGACTTAATGTCATGACACGATCAAACTGGCATTTTGATTGGACGAGATTATTTTGTTTTTGATTTGTTCCATTGTGCAGTATTTAGTCTTATATTAATTCAATGTGGTTATTCATTAGTTCTCTGAAGAAGCGACTTGCACTAAGCCGTGAAACATCAGAAATTTTAATTTCTATGGATTGGAATTTTACAAATATGTATATTACTTATTCTATAGTCAAATATTAAATCTTATGATATACATTTATTTAGGCATATTGAATGAACTTTACCTCTATAAATTTCAAGAAACCAACATCAGCAATTGTAGTGGAATGATATGAATTTATTTAATAATATAGATTCCTTTTATTTAATGATAACTTAGTACACAATAATATTATTGTTAATTGTTATGTATTGTGGAAAAATACACTGTGGCCTTGATGTCACAGAATTTCAGAGCCTCACCCAGCCTGACTGGGTGAAGGTCAACTACAGCAAGTAAACAGATCTGTACTTGCATATTTAGTTGACACGGTGCATCAAGTAGATGTCAATGGAGCTTTTAAATCCATCTATCAAGTCCCACCCATCCTAGTGTATGGTTCATGTGTACGTCTTCTATAAGTAGCGGAAGTCATCGGTATCCACATTCTCGAACCGCACCTGTGTGTACATAAGAAATGTGTATAGCCTCTTTCCATGTCTTGGCCATCATAATAGCGAATTCTCAGACGCTTTACAAATAACTTATTGCACTTAATTCTCTCACTATTATTATTATTATTACCACGATATACAAATCTTTTCATAACTTCACAAATTTGTCACCTCTCCACTATAACTTAACTCTTACGTAACTGTCTTGGCCATCGGATTTCTTATAATTAGTTTATCGGTTTCTTCTCAATGGATATTATGTAATCAACAGTATGTCATGCCATTCACTTATCATCTACACACTTTCAAAACGATGATTATCTTATTCACCCTCATGTCTTAATCGCCTTGTTATTTGTAATTGTAGTTATTTTACAAACACATTTGAACCTGTAAAACTATTATGTAACACACCACCAATTATTTGGTAATGATTTAAAACCTGTTGTCAACTTATATGTAGGGTAGAGCTTTGATGAATAAACTAATTGAAAAGAAATTCCTTCGTTCTCTTGGTCCTTTCTCAATATCTTAATTACGACTAATTAACAAAGCTATGAAAACATGGAGGTGATTAAGTTTTGAAAGTATGCTAATGACAAGTGAATGAGTTGGTATATTATTGATTGGATAATATCCAGTGAGAAAAAAATCAATAAAGTGATTACAAGACATCTGATGGTCAAGATAGTTACGTAAGAGTTAAGAGATAATTAAGAGGCAACAAATTTTTTTGAAGTTATGAAAAGAATCCTATTTTATGATAATAATAATAATAGTAATAATAGTAATAATAATAATAATAATAATAATAATAATAATATGGAGAGAACTGAGTGTAATAATTCTTTTGTAAACCATCCAAAACAAGAAAAGAGGCTGTACAAATTTCTTATGTGCACTCAGTTATGTTGGGACGGTTCCCAGAAACCTCAACAAAGCCTCCAGAACCCTTGAAAGAGCCGGAGACATCCCATCCAATCACTGATCGACAGAGCCTTCCAGAATCTCAGTGTGGCGCATTCTGACTGTGTAATAGTTGAAACTTCTTAGTTTGGATAGGATGTATTATAATACTGATTTTATTGTTCCAGAAAACTATATAAATATATGACTCTCCATTTTACTGGAATAAAGTTCCTGCCTACTCGTCTTCTGAATTTGCGACTAGAAGGGTTTAAGGCGTCCGAGAGCTGAAGTTGTTTGCGGCTAATTAAGATATCATGCACGAGATATAACAAATTAGAAAGCCAAAAATCTCAGACCCTTCAACCCCAAGGACAATGAAAAGATACGTAATAATATAAAAACCTTAATACAATAATAGCACGGTTACAAAACTTAAGAGGTATTTTTGTAACCATCATTGGAATTGAATCTCTAGTAGCTACGGAGAATAATATAAATAATAGTCATAATCTAAAATTGAATTAATCAGATAAGAATGAACATGGATAAATCAGATTCTACACTTTACTGGAATTTTGCTATGGATGCTGATTAGAACAATTTAAGGCATTTTAATAATCTTAAGAAATTAAAGGTTTTTTGATTAACAAAATGCCACACTAGTTGGAATAAATCACAACGCTTTAAAGCTTTGTAGTTTACATTAATTTTTGGATTGGCATCAATTTCTAATTAATGACGTTTTCTTTCATTAAAGTGCTAGATAAAGGGGTTTCATTATCAATGTTTGTTACCGTCGCCGACTAGTATTCTTCAACTAACTGTGTCCTGGGCCCTCTCAATTATTCCCAAATGCTGTTCATTATTTTTATATCTACCTCTAATCCCAGGCGCAATGTTTTCTTTGGTCTGGAATCCCCTAGAGTTACTACCGATCCACTCCCGAACAAAGGAGGACAGTTGGACATAGAGTTAATAACCTCATTCCGTAGAAAACAACTTTGTTAAAAAAAACACTAACGAGAAAAACGATTCTATAAGTAGTAAGTTAATGAACTTCCTTAACACAGATTAGTTGCATTATGTAAAAATAAACCATGTTACTAACTACAGCTTACATAAAAGTATGCATTTGAACAAATTTATTATATCTTTCTAAGAATTTCGTATTCTTAAAGCAGTTTGATCCATAAACACTGTCTTAGTGCTTAGTTATACGGAAAATATCAGTTGAAATCCGTTAAATATTTGGCTGTTACCTTCAGACTACTATGCATATTGCCTAATTACACAATGTAGTTGACAGTGAAACTACAGTTATTTTTTAAAAACAAAAACGGTTCTCAAAACAAATTGATAACACTAGGAATCCAAGAATGACTGTGAGTAGTAAGTGGCTGCAATCTTATATAGACGATACATGAAATACTTCTTTTGACGGTAAACATTTTCAGACTATATAAAAGATCTATCAAACTACCTAATCAAATAATACTCATATAGCTACTAATGACTGGATTTGAAATGGATTTCTAAATCTGTTAGTGAATACTGGTCTATCAAATGGATAGTAACTCATAGATAATTTTGATTAACAATCACTCTAGCATACAGAACCGAGTGGGATTAAAAGTTTGGAATAATGAATTCTTAACCAGCTGTTTAATTTCATGGTACTCGCGACAAAACCCAAATATTTTGAATTTGGTTATGTGTTAGGTTGTAACTACTTACTGATGAAATTAGTCTAGCCTCAGCAAATTATCTATCTAGTGATCCTACAGATATTTTTATATTGTTAACCGATGACTAAGACCACCTTGAAAAATCTTTTCACGAAACACCTCACGAAGACGTTTTAGTATCAACTTACCATAAGTGTAACAATATTGAGATGAGGCCTTCCAAATAATGATAAAGTTGTGTAAGTAGAAAAAAGTCACCACTTCGTATAATATTTTTACATACTTAAGCTGTTCAAATAGATATTTCATTTATGAGAAAAGCCTCGATAGCTCTGATTGCTTAACTCTTATAGATCCAAATCAGTAGTTGACGATTGTCAGAACACCTATTTAATTGTAAGTAATGAAATATGACTTCTACTGTGTTGATAAAGTCTATATATTTTTACATACAGGGAGGAGAAAATGATTTAATGTTTTACACTGGTATGACTAATTGATTAGATTTTTATGTCATGAACACAAGTTAAAAGACTCTAGATAATTGTATACTCTACATAGTCGCTTCTTTTTTAGTTTTGAAGTCATTTCTTCTACACGAAGAATACTCAAGTTTTATAACGAGTAAGATACCTAAAATTTAACATTAAATGGTCTTAATTTAAAAATTAAATTCAGTGTCACTTAATAGTTGTTGTCTTAACCACGAACTTTATAACGGGGAATATTGTTAGAAATTCTTATTATTTAAATGTTTACTGGGTAGTCGAATCCTCTGCTCAACTTACTTGAATGTTCTGTAACGTGTTTTACTGCTTCTTTTAAATACCCTAAACTTGTTGGTGGATTATCTTTTGGACTGTAACGCCTAACCGACATTGTTGTTCTAGGCTGATGTAATTTACCACTTTCATCTATTATACATTCAAAATCAGCTTTATCAACGGCTTGACGATACACAGTTGTCGCTAGTGCCGGTGCTTCTTCAGCCAGTACACATTGCCATGGATTAAAATCATCACCAGGTCTCTTGACACTTCCAAAAGCAGGTGGCGAAAACGTACACAATCGATTGTTGGTTAATGTATTCCTCACATTCATAGTATCCTAGTTCAGTTAATTTAAAATATACAGCATCTAAAGTTAGATAACTTCAAATATTGCAAACCTTCATGCAAATTTCAGCAAAAACCCCATAGCGGAACCAAATTTTACATAAAATCATTAAGTATGCGTTCCTTCTATGATGTCATGCAACTGTAGTTTGTTTAAAAGACAATGAATACATAATATTTTGCAAAATTCAGTTGGATACTTTTCTAGATTTATGATTCAGTTATAGGTAGAACTGAAATTTCAAACTACAATACAAGTGCGGGAACTTTGGCAAAATTATTATATTCGATCGACTCCGGTTTATATGCTTAGTTTACTTTTAGAGATGTCTAATCTTTAAAACTCATACTTTAACTACCTATGCAAAGACAGTTGGCCAGAGATTTAATAAGTTATGTAGTTGAAGCTTATTACCGGAGATAGAAAGCTATTAGAAAAGAAATGCTTCCTTTACATCCCAACAAAGCTACGTACTGTTCTCCTGAAGAATCTCTTTCATATTTAGTGTGACATACAAAAATTTTGTGAAATAACTTTTATTTCATTTGTAGCTGGATTATAGCAAATTCTACTTTCGTTCTGGCATATTTTCATAAGATATTCAAGTGAAATTTTATACGGTTCATTACTTATACGAGAGATCATACTTTCAAGGTGAATAGAGTTTCAAAAATATTAGCAAGTTCTGTTATATAAAAATCGTCATTTGAAAAATTGAACACACAAAATTTAGAAATATGAAGTATCATACTAAAACGATAAGTCATGTAAACCGGTAGTAAAATTCACTGAGCTATGGAATTATTAGAACTATCTTGCCCATGTTTAAGCACCCTTGTATTGTGATGTTTAAATGTACATAAACTGAATTCAAGAAATTCATGTATAAGTGAGGATAATTAAGTTATAAATAAACCATATATATTCTTGGAATAACAAACAGTACTACAAAAAGGTCATAAATTAACAGGTAAGCGTCAGCACGTTTCCTTATGTTTATTAACTACCTTCCTAATGAACACTTAGTCAGTCTTAATTTTTGAGGACGATGTAAGCTATACGCTACGATGATGACATTCAGGGACTACAACAAGACCTACTAACGCCCAAACATTGGGCACATGCTAACGGCTTGCAATTTTCCGTCCAAAAATCTAAAACCAAATTCTTCTTTACCCAAAAAGAGTAGAAGAACTATTGTCGCTATAGATACTGACTTTCTGACGTTACAAAGGAGTGTGAGTTACGTCTTGTCCCGATAGACACTTTCAATGCAAACAGTAAATATCAGGAGGTTTAGATCAAACATTATGTTATATTTCAATTCATCTATAAACAGATAGGCATACTTACATTTGAACTCCTCACCACCTACAAGACCTATATTCAACTCTGTCATAAGACCGTCAATATTATTGTATTCCCTTTTCCTAAATGACACATAAATATCACAAAAAAAGTGCAGAGACAGTCCACAAAGTGTATCACAAGACTCAGAAAAAGAAAGTATGAGGACCGATTAGTCTCCCTCGACCTGTTTTCACTCAGCTTTATAGAATTAAGGGCGATTTACTATGTATACAATGGCCTAACCATTTAGGTCACTCTTATAATAAAATATTACCTGAAGTCCAAAAAGAGGTAACTTCCACAAGGTAGAACACTAAACAGAAAACGGATAAATGCACACTGTTCCCATTGAAGAACTTCTCCATCTACTATCACTAAGTGCTAGTAACAAAGTTTAGATTGCTGCTTTCGGAATCCACTAAACCCCGTTTCTTGCATGGGTCAGAGGACCACCCGAAGCTGACCACATTTTGTTGGCACTCCTCATACTATACAACCATTACTATCACCGATAACATCCTCAGTTAGTGTAAGTATCACTATTCACTTTATCTATTTAGTCACTTTACAAACTTACTTCATTTATCCTTGCTGATTACTTTCATGCCTCCGTCCCTCCGCTTTACAGTTTTACAATCAACTAACCGACTGTCCGACAATGTTGTGGCTGTTGGCTTTGGAGAACTTATTGTCCTGGGATGCTCATATTCACTAACTATCAGGTCTCATAAACTCACAAACAAACTGCTTTAACGAAGGGTCATTGTCTAGTCAGTGTTTAGACTTATTGTGCCAGACGCAACCGAAAACAAGGAACAATGCCTCAACATCAGAACGGAAATACGAAAAAGCCAGTTGATCTATACTAGCTCTTTAATGACAGCCGGTCTTATGAGACATTTTTTAAGCGTGTTAATATAAATATGAATCAAAAATGTCTTCTAAACTAACATATACTTACATTTGTCATATCACCCAAAGTAATAGGATAGTAGATTTCTCGTAGCGATTTAAAGTCAATATTTTTTGTCTTAGACTGATTTCCAAACGAAACAAACTGATTGTCTAGAACCCATGACAGGTAATCAATATTACTGAGATCATCCATACTAACTGCTAAGTATATGAACAAGAAAATTGATAGAAATCACTCGAATAAATGTTGTTTTGAGATAATATTATCATAAGCAAACACTTTACTGTCAGTCTTAATTGCCTGTTTGACAGTGACCTATTATAGCGAAGTGCACCCGGTATATGGCCAAGCCACTTTTGTCTTATCACCAGGGCAACTTCTAACGGTTGAAGCCCCGATTAAAAATGAGGATAAATAGGAAGGCAATAAAAGATGGAGCATAAGTTATATTTGATCGTAAGTGGAGCGTCGATGAGATAGCAACGTCTAGGCTGGCAAACTAGAGAGAGATGCTTCCCCACCCAGTGTGTCGTGAAGCCATCTGGTGGTAATGCGTGACCTGATGCTTTCAACTAGTCGTGTCCGCTAAAACAAACATGGTCAGCATCAATGTTGAGAGCCTATGGAACTATGTGGTTTGGCGATTATTTACTGCAAAGATAGGAACCACCATTAAGACTTCCATTTACGAAAACCTAAATGATAGAGTTTGGGGTAAAATTAAGACGAAAACATGGACAAATTATCCGAGTTAGACTACTGTTTACCCGCCTACGGAGTTTCCCTTTCTGCTTCAAACAGCGGCTGGTCACGTTTCCTTAACACACCTTACGCGACAGATGTTTACTATCATTAACTCTAATTTCCGTAAATGCACCCAATTTAATCAAATTGTATTCCGTCGCTCATCTATCTTGCTTTACTTTAATTAATCTATTCCAAATTTAACTACCGGGACTGAAGGGTAATAAGGAGTAAAGAGACTACCCATTCCATAACAGAAGTTATTAAATGGAGGCTGAAACGCACCTCAACACCAAGACACAAGTGTGAACAAATTAATTAGTTTAAAATAGCTGGTTTCAAATATATTGTATTATTTAAAATCCACGGGTTTGCATCTAATTAGAATACATTTTGAAATGTAGGATCTTTAACACGATGTGGATGAGATACACTAATTTTAGTAGAACCAGGCGTATCATAAAGGTCAAACTGCAAATGTTCTATTTTAAACTAAAATATAACGTATTAATCACAACAAAAGTAAGTAAACATATGTTTACTTATCAATGCATATGTAAAAATATGGTTTTACTGTATGAATTAATTTTCGTAGCGAAAACACCCTAAAAAAGCTAACTTTGCAGTAAATCGACTTCAGCCTAAAAAATTATAAGCCTTTAGGTTCTAGGCTCTAGGCAACGAATGTTGATCTGAAAATAATGTTAAAAATAGTAACGCATATTGTTGATAATCTACATGTTATTCGTCAAGTCGGTAAGTAGTATAAACAATCTGATCCAATATCCAATAATATTGTGACAAGCTGCTACGAACTTAGCAGTTCTTGAGGTTTTTGCGTCTTGATGTTACTGTTTTTGAGCCGGATCTTTGGTAGTTTTCTGTCTCTCTGATTGAACTGGTTCCACTGAATAAGCAAGAGGATGCATAGAGGTATATTTTTTCTTTTTCTTTTTTTTTCGTGTTCTGTTGTGTGTGACTCTTTAAGGCTAAATATTCTTACTTTTTACGTCCATGATCGTTTATTTAATCTTACGTTTTTCGTCGCTGAATAGACACAATTTCAAACAGTCGTAAAGTTAAGCATATAGATAGTGAATCGAGAAATCGTTTTAACACTTAAAAATTTAAGGATGTCTAGAATAACTTTTAGAAAAGATAGAAGATTCACTGGAAGTGGTGGTAATATAGAGAATGATAACGATAGTAGTAATAACAACAATAATGACGATAATGGAAACAACGGTGAATACAACAATAACAAGAGGTAATAGATGACCAGTTAGTGTGACAGTAAGCTGGTTGGTAAAGAGTAGGAGAGCGAACAGCTAAGAGAAGTACAGACGGGTGACGGGTGACTCTTAAGGCGTACATAATGATCTAGCTGTTTACTTTGGCAGGGTGCGGTGGCTTGAGAAGCACTAGATGGAAGTGCATTACAGGTAGAACAGAGTCTAAGTGAGAAAAAATTCGAACCCACTGACATCATTGCCCATTGGTGTGCACTTTTCAGGACTTCTCTCTCGTTCTGAGGAAAGACAATAGGCATCACGTTGCTGCACAGTTTGTTAAGTAGTAAAGTAATAAAGAGGGGAATAAGGAGAGAATAGAAGGTGACATACATGGTCAGCCTTAGTTTTAAGAGGAGGACGGAATTCCGTCCCTATAAAAGCCACTTGATGAGTTGACGGAATTTATGACAATCGGCAAAATATTCCAGATCAGTTGGGCTTTCAATAAGAAGTTTGATTTGATCTGGAGATATCGTTTTCTCGTGTTTTTTTGGAGATTACCTTGGTGGGGAGCATGTGAAATCTGAGGCAGTATCATCTTAGATAAGAGTACCAGGCTGTTAAAGATTTTCAAAACCGTTACTGAGCTACCATTAGTTTTCGCTGTAATTAAGCAAAAACAGACCCGTAAGCATCATAAGCTACTTTCGGGTGAAGTGGAATATATCGTATGCTTCGCTGTTACTCCCTGATCGTTATCGTTGATATTGAGTGTGTCAATCATGGTAAGGCCGCGGTCTCTTTGCGTCAAACTAAAGGAGATGGGGTCTCTACAAATAAATTAGCACTGTCTTCACTCCTCTGAAGTGCTGAAGTGTATGACACAGCACTTCCGGTTGTTGGGTGGTTGGAGATTGATTTATAATTAGTTGTTGAAGAGACTGAACATTGGTACCAGTGAATGTTGTTCGGCTGAATCAAGTTCCATTTTTGGCAGCCATTGGTTCTGGAACGATTGAGCAAACGTTCGTTTTACCGTTGGAGTCAATATTATTCAGAAACTATTGTTATTGTTGTTGTCATCGCTGTTATTATATACGTTGGAGTAATTACTCGTTTTTTGACGACTTATTATCATTCCGTCGTGTTGTGGGGATAATAATGAAGGTCGGCACTCGATTATTTAGAAGCACTTGGTTGGTAGAAGGAAAACAGTAGTATTCCGAACTCCAGTAACCGCTCAGTCGTAGCAATACAGTTTATTGATTTGACACTTGTGTTTGAGGTAAAGCAGACATTGTTGTAATTCATATGCACTCTTGTCGCAGTGTATGGTGATAAGGCAATACACACAATCAAAATTTCCACTTGCTGGAGGGGGGCAAACAGAAGTGCAACGTGGTCATTTTAACAGCTCGTGTGTCCATATCACCATGGTAATTTTTATCGCTTAAACCTCTTTAGACTAAGGCAGTATCAGAGCGATGATAAACCGAGCATCAAGTTATCACCAATTATCCTGCGAATTTGCTCGACCATTAAGCAGAATTCAGGCTATTGTCCTGCTCAATCAGTTGGCGGGATACACTTAAATTTACCGGAAAAGTATTTTGACACGAAGGCAGAAGTTTTTAATATGTCTAATTACATACAACAGTTGAAAAGATATTTGTAAAATTTAAGATTGCAATTTCTCCGTTGTACGTTGTACCCTACTTAAGTGCCCCAATGCCTCAGAAACTGTTCTTATGCTGTAGTCAGTTGATAATGAATTAAAGCCTTTACGGTACTGTATGAAGGCTTATATGAACTCTTATGTAGAAATGACAAAATATTAACTAAATAACATGTTATAAAAAGACACTGAGTGCAGATAGGGTGGAGCTGGCATTCACCAAGAGTGGCAACTGTCAACCACCCTCACAGTAACAGTCAACGTCTAAACAGTGGGAAACCAACAATCTCAGTTACAACACGAGAAACATCGACCTATCATACGATTTTTTCCGGAAAGACAGGGCACTGACCACGAAGATATATTGAGAGACTTTACATCCCCGCGGATCCAGAGGGTCCTGGGTTGTATACCCAAAGGGGTCGTGGATGTGCACTGCTAGGTAGTCGCATACTAGAACGAAACAGCTGTCCAGTGCTTCCAGGTGATCAGTGGTTGTTATTGATGACTTCCGAGCGGGAGTGGATTCAGGCAAATGAGAGAAATGAACTTGGATTGAACGTGTGGCTAACTGCTCAGACATAACCGAGGCTTATGTTTAGGTGTACTGTCAGTGGAAAGCAGAGGTCAGAGCCACTCGGTAGCGCTTGACGGCGGCTAGTATAATTAAGCACTCTCCATCAAAGCACTCGCTGTAGTCAGTGATAACGAAGGCTATAGACATCGTTCGTTGGTTCTTTTTAATATCTTTGAGCCAAGAAGTTACTTGATGGTAGGTTCTTAAACGTTTTAATAAACGATAGTGCAGGAATACTTTCAATTTTTAGAGTTGGGAGCTGAATTAATAGAACTTTTCGGTCCATATTGACTGAGAATCACCAAATAGCTCTACACCACTGCGAATGACTTTCAAGTTAGCGAACGAGATAGCTTTGTTTACTTTTTAACATCTACTGGTCACGAAAAACACACTGATCAGGGCTGTGATTAGCAAAGCTCTGGAAGAGTTGGCGGTGCTAAGGAGACAGTCATTAAGCTTGGCAGCGAGCTCTTTCATGACAGTTTATGGTGTTCCTGAACTGTCACTTTGGGTGCCTAGATGAGAATTATTTGTATGGCTTGCAATAATCGGAGTGGCCTTCTGACCAACTTAACTTGAAAGAAGTCACGGTCGTTAGTTTCCGTAGATTACCACTTTCCGTTCACCCCAAAACATTATTCACACCTGGACTAACATGTGTAAAATTTTGAAACAGTGAGGAGGCTTATAGTCGTGGTACACAGTCACACGTGTTCCCCTAGGCCACAATCGGTGTTGAGAATGTAGGCCCACATCACCCTTTCATAGGTATACTATCAAAGAGGGACTCCCACAACTGTCTCCATGACTATGGAATTACAATCTCCTCAACGGGATGCTTCCTAAAGTTAGCTTTAAACACATGCATCGTTTCCTCAAAAATCTCTCCCTCCCTACTGGTTTGTTCCGGAAAAACTGGCCACCAACTCTATGTGAACACGCCTAATAGACAAATTCCAAAGCAATTTTACAGAAGATGGAGAATACAGTAATGCACGAGGACTGAGAGGCATGACAAGGGGATTCCGACGCCTACGCATAAGTTCGTAATCAAGGGTTGTCATACTCACCAGAACGTGGTTCACTCTAAAAGACACAGATGAAGTAAACGTCTAGGGCATTAGACTGTTTAGAACGGACAGAGAACAAAGAGAGGAGAAGAGGAGTTGCAATATACTTAGGTAATTTACTCTAAGCCACAGCCACCATCACTGCCTTGATGAATGTGCAGTAATCCGGCAGGTGCTTCTGCGGCACTAGTAGCAACATATACCTGATTGGTGAGATTGATCGTTCTACCGAATGTGATCACAGGCTCGAGGAGAGGCCACTCCAGGAGATTTCGTCATTTGCCAACGTAGAGGTTGATAGAACACTTGTCACTGGAGACTTTAGCACCCTACTGCTAGACATGTCTAACGAGGGGGTCCCACAAAACGAAACATCATGCTGGAAGACTTATGAATGTCATCAGGGAAGTAGGTCTCACCGATGGGGTAAAAAGCAGCATTAGATGGGGGACATGGTGACCCACTGAAACTGAACTGCCTTTTGTCTAATGATGTTGGAATTTGTACCCTTATGGCGAGCAGCAGCCACACCATCATCGTATCCCACATGGTCATCCGTGAAACATTACTGTTAACTGGAGGCATACTAGGTTTTGGTTATCCTCGAACAGACTATCGAACCGTAGGTGAATACTTTACACATGTTACACGGTGCAAGACCTAAAACTGTCCATAGGCGAACAATCGAGAATGGTCAAAACCATTATCAACCAAGCAACTCTCATCGTGGCAGGCAAACCATTTCACAGGGCTCGTGGTGGAAGCATGAAATGAACACTGACTTAGTTCTAAAAAGATAGCTTAGTGTATTTAGAGGACCTAACGACTAATGATACCCGCAAGCCTACTTTGCTGTAATCAAATGTTATCGGTAGAGTGAAAGTGAGTAAGGAGGGTTACGAAAGATCGCTGCTGCTACGGACCTGTGGCAATGGTTACGATACTACCCAAGGTTTCGGAAAGTGTTGTGAACTATCCAATGCATGGGTTTACTGACAAGCGCAGTTTGGTGCACAAGGTACAACCTGACTCATGTCGGGGATGTTCCTGTAGTGCAAACATTTTTCTTGTTTTAAAAGATTGGGTGGCTAGTCGGAGAATAAATGTAGCAGGCCATGAAGTATTTCTGAACTTCACCAAGGCTTTAGATGAAGTTCCACAGAGTTTTAATTCAGGGTAACCCTATGGGCTTCACAGAACAACTACAATCCAGGCTACTGAGGCACTCCTCAGGGAGTGGAATCCGTACCGGGGTGAACAGGATGTATTTCAACTAAAGATCATCTGGAGTATCACACAGCATAATCTTCCTGTCTTGTTTTTAATAACGATTCTTACCCTTAGTAGTCGCCTGTCACCTCTTATTTGCACAGACTAGTTCATGCCATTGAGAACCATCAGAGAAGATAGTGGTGCAATAGACTTCTAACAAAACCTAGTTTGAAGAAGGATGTGAACAAGCGACAACGGTCTAAAATTCAACACGAAGGGAAATCACGTGGTGTATTACTGCACTACAGACGTTACTCAAACGGACTATTACCCAGACGGGAGACAAGTAACTAGTATCTCAAAGCGACGAGATCTATGTCTGGTTTACACCATCAAACTGGACAATAGGGAGAGCTACTAAGTGGTGTCTCTAAAGCATACGCCGCTCTATATCAAGTCAGTTGGTAGCTGGCTATGTTGACACAAGAACTGTTCTTGATACAGAAATGAGCATGCTGGCTGAACCACGTACTCTCATGTCACCAAAGAGCCATCAGACAATTACTAATCAGTGTATGCAAAGGCAGGTGGGGGCTTTACAAGTTCATCCTAATACTAATGTGCCTGATGCACAAGTTTGACTGTCTGGACTTAGTAGTCTAGTGGTGAACGCGGTGGAATTCTACACGAAACGGACTGAGTTCGAACCCCAGTGTGAACATCAACAGTGGGATGCTGGTGCATCCAGCCGATGAGTTCCAAATAGAACGAAACTTGAGTCCTGGATTCCACTTGCCAGTCACAATCCAACTTATATAATGCAGGTGAGGGATATTTTCCTGTCATTAACGATTTGTTCCAACTGCAGCGAATTACGTAGTGTTGTAACTGCAGTTCTCACGTTGTGACGTTCTGAATGAAAATTTGACGATTATGAATTTTATTACGGCACAATGAAAGCCTCCTGAAACAGGGGTAGTCAAGCTATGTTGCTACAATCCCACTAAGTAGCACCATTGCTTCCTTATTACCTTCCTAATCTTATCGACTAATGAATTGTTGTTCCGTTCACTCCTCGTTCATTTTATAGTAATCTGCTAATAAAATGACCGATTCCTTCTTCTACACATATGAATATATATTTTAGGAAAAAACGCCATGTCAATAATATAACAAAGAAAATGAATAAAAAGCGAAAAATATTACTAGTACATATTTTATGTTGGGTCCATTAGTTGTCTAATGATCCTATTCACACTGAATCCATACTGTAATTATCCATTGATTTTCAACACCATATACTTATTTATGTATACACACACTTTTTTATTCAGAAATTTTACCCCTCTAGTATCACTTGATTGAAAACTCACAATTTCATCACACTGTTAATTGCACTGTTTGACCCCTCCATTACAGTAATTCGCTATGTACATAGTTAATAGTGCATATTCCCGTCCTGTTCCAATCTACTTTATTATTATTATTACTACTATAGTTATTACTGTTATTATTATTATTATTATTATCTGTCTTCTGTCATCACTTATAAACTAATTCACAATTTTGACGACAACCTGACCTTCTAAATATATTAGGTTTATTAGTTGGCTAACAAACCTATTCATACAAATTCTAAACTACAACTACGCATTGAACTCTTTAGAATTTCATTTATAATCTCTTTCCATAGTGCCATACATGTATTTTTATTTACATGTACTACATCACATTAGCGTTTTACTATTAATACCACTTCGCTAATCTGATTTATTGAATTATTATACTCATCTGATAAAACGCAAATCGTTTTCATCACAACACTAATTGTAAATGAATAGTATGTGATTAAAATAAAACTAAAATAAAAATAAAATAAAAATAAAAAATATAAAAATAATAAAAAACATAAAAAGCAGCCGGAACTGATAGGCAGAAATTAAAATATCGGAACTTCGACCAGGAATTTCAAGAAGCGAGCACGGCGAAGTTAAGTGGTTTACAGTAGCTCATTGTATAGAATTGTCTACAGTGGAGGAACTTCTGTACTGAAGCGAACAGGGTGTACGACAGTAAACTGTGGAGAGCTACGAGCTAGGTCGAGGGCACGAAACGTTTACGACGAGATCTGACTGGGGTAGAGACGTGGGTCTGACACTTAATATACACAAATCCCATGTAATGGACTACTTCACTCCAAATGGTACTCAACCAACCTATTACCGTAATGGGCAAAGAATAATTAGTACCTTGGAGGAAGGAGACCCAGGCTTAACATTCACCGACAGGTTGGGAACTAGGGAAAACTATCATACGGATGTCACGAAAGCATGCGCCAAGTTGCGTTGAGTCCGTAGGCAGCTGGGCATGCTGACACCGGACTTGTTCTACAGAATATTTACGATATACATGTAGAGGTAAACAACCCGCAAAATAAATAGTTACATAGGTCCTCGACATTGATGCTGACCACGTTTGTTTTAGCGGACACTACTAGTTGAAGGCACTCGGTCACGCATCATCACCAGATCACGTCACGACGCACTGGGGGGGGAAGCATTTCTCTCTAGTTTTCCAGCCTAGACATTGCTATCCCATTGCCCACTATCCATGATCAAATATAACTTCTTTTCCATCCTTCACTGTCTTCTGGTTTATTCTCATTTTTAAGAGTGGGTTCAGTCGTTTGAAGTTGCCCTGGTAATACCGCTAACGTAACTTGGTCATATACCGGGTGCACTTCATACATAAGACAGCCTTTTGAAAACCATAACATTGTCTCACTCCAATCCACAAAATGGATGGTGACTTTCTGAAGAGTCCAGTGGAGAGCAATAAAATACGTAACCAGACACCAGGACAAGTATTACTCCGACCGGCAAAGACATCCGGAGCTGCTTACCCCGAGAGGAAACCTAATCACCGTATACAATACATTAAGTATGCCTGGACACCCATATATATGCATACTGGGTACTTCACATGTTCACACATTTCGACGAAACCCATGAACTATTGCCTAGCAGAGAGCGCGAACACAGGTGAGGGCAAATTTCTTGTCATTACGAGTTTGCTCTGCTTGGAACTCGCTGCCAGAGGAAGTTGCTGCAGCCTCCGCCTTGGCTGGTATTACAAAAATGCAGAGATACCCATGCGTACTACTATAGTGTACCTTGAGCTTTCTGGAACAGGATCCAAAAACTAGATGTTAATTCCAAACCCCCAATTTAAGCACTCGCAAACTTCATCTATTCTACGATATTATTTTAAACATTACTCACAGACCAATCTACCCAGGACGAGACTTAGGAACAGAAACTGGTACATTACTATGGTTCTAAAAAAATAAAGCAAAAAGGAAAGAAAAAAGAAAAGGGAGGGAAAAATTTAGAAAAAGAAGTGATATAACGTCAGAAACTGCTACGCGAAGAGCGACCGTGTAGCCATCCAACTACAGGAAGAAGCCAAAGACAAGTAGCTGAAACAGTAACACTCAAGATGCGAGCACAAATAAGTTGATTGTCTTAAAATTGCTCGTCATATAGATATTGGATATTGCATCACGCAAAACAATCCATGGTAATTGTGGCTTAAGATTGTGACAAAAACAATGTACAGGCAGTCATTAGTACACAGGGTTGATTGGTTTCCATGATCAAAGGCGTGGCATTCGATTTCACGAACAGCTCAAGCTCCGTCAAATATATTGATATTGGGCATTGGAATGTCTGACCGCGTTAGTTTTTGGTCACGGTACTTCACATTTCACAACCAATTCCTGTGTAACGCATTGGAAGCGTAAGCCTACCAACTTCTGATACATATTTTCATATACCCTTTGTTTCACGACTGTTCCATCTCCATTTTTATTACTTGATTATTAAATACAATGTGTATATAGCCTCTTAAGAGGCTTGACTACTTACTCGATGAATTCATCGAGTAAGTAGTCAAGTTCCTAGCGTCTGGATATTACTAGCCACTGCACTATCCACGGTCACCATCCAATAAGAAGTTATATAGAAAAATAAGTTGAAAAATATGGATATTAGTAAAAGTCGTTGGAACTGCGGTAGCCTATACGTCAGATAAACTCACATTGCCCTTGAATCTGTCATGAAACGCTACGAAAGCATGAAGTCGCTTACACAAAAACATCATTTGGGTAATACTAGCTTGTTGCAAAAAATATTCATTTGAGCCTACAAATTTATGATGGCATTCGCAAATGGAAAGCTTCCGAACGTAAGTTTGCCTTTGTGGGATATACATTTATTTCCGCCTTTCATCCTACATTTTCATACCGAGCTAGTATAAACCACTTGAATTATTTCCACTTGTGACTTGCTGTTTCAATGGGAAACGGTGAGGCCTGTCTGATATGATTGAGGCAGTCCGAGTTTCACTACTTTTAATTGATATTTTCTTTTTGGATGGTGACAGTCGATATGGCTGTCGACATCTTTACACCAGGCAGCAACCCGCCTAATCACAATGAGATGATGTATATTTATACATGGTGGAGGTAGGTTAAGGAATATTAATAAATCGAAATGAGCAGAAACACTTCACTGCTCCAAGAACTTCAGTCTCTTAGTACTATTCCTGCAGTCAGTGTGATTACACCCATGGGTACGAGTGGTCGGTGCGGATACGTTTTCTTATTTTCAGTGAATTTCCTTCAGCTGATGAGCAGTGTGGATCAAAGGTGTCAACTACCCTTCACTTCATACGAAGACGGTTTGACACCCTGGCGCTAGACCTATTCCTAACATTATGCGAAATCCACGTCTAGCCCCACCTCTGAAACAATAGTATTGTAGCCTTACCAACTAGAAAGAAGGATTCAGACCTCATAGTGAAAGCTCAGCATCTAGCAACCAGGTGGGTAGTGGGCCTGAAATACACACCATATAAAGATAGTCTTTTTGAGGTTCAGCCTTTTTTTCTTAGATACACTTGAGTAAGAGAAGGCTCAAAATACTCCAAGACCAAGATCACTCCAACAAAAATATTTCCCCTCAAAGAAACCTTAATAAACCTCGGGGGTAACCTCCTAAAAATTACTCACCGATAGGCGACTTCCCTGATGTGAACGCAGTTTTGTGCAATGAGAGTGTGTTCCACTTAGAATTACTTACTAGCCTCTATTACGAGGCCCTATTGGTGGAGAGCTTCAAGCAAAAACTAGATCCGATATCCCACGACATGGACTATTATTTCTTACCTAGAACAAAGAAAAAGCTTACTAATTCTCCGATAGCCAATACCCATACGTCAATCGTCAGCATGCTCATTCACCACCCTTTTTTTTTTTATTTAAAAATGCTTATTTGCATTTATTTTCCTGTATTATATATATATATATATATATATATATATATATATATATATGCATCACTTTTTGATCATGCAACCTACTGCTTAGTGTCGGACTACCGATAACCATAGGAACTTTCATCGCCCAAAAATAGACAGCAGTAATAAATGAATAAAAAACTGGGACTTCTTGTCATACGACAAGCGTGCCTCGTCGTTTCAAGCAGAACCAACCAAGGACCGACCCAGATAATTCAGTTGGTTTACACTCGATTGTTACATGTATTGGAAATCGGATGCGCCTACTTACTTGTCTGCTAACTCTTCGTCTCATCCTTCTTCCAGACACTTATACTGCTCTCTCTGACATGTAATGCCCTCCTAAGGTCGTTTGTACGTAGTTTATCCCCAGCAAAGTGCTGTGTCTAGATTCTGAAGATAAATAATTTTGCCTTTCAGACTTTCGAAGATCTGAGACGACCGCTTGATAACCCAACAGTAGAATACCTCATTTCGATCGTGACTGTACTTATAAGTCTTTTCACTATAGTGTAGAATTAATAGACACTACTGACATTCTCAGTTGATTATTCACTGGAGACATCACTGAATCATACAAGCAAATAGTTTTTCTACGCTGGTGTGTTCCCGTTAATTCCCCAGCAGAAGTCATATGTTTGGAAAAAGAGTAGATTATGGGAGGTGTTTTGGTGAGTAATAGGAACCTGTATGGATAATTTAAAGTCATATAAGTAATGATCTGAAACTATGGTTAACTTTAAGATAACATATTATCAGGTTTTCTTATTTACTTTAAAATGAGAATTGTCGTAGATCACTTGATATCTTATTCTTTCCACCAATTGTTTATTCACCAGAATATCTATTGTCTGCACATTGAATATTAGCTTTGATTTCAACCTGTTAAATATAGCCAACCAAATATTTGAACCACGTTTTAGCTTGCATTCGTAGAACTTTTTGAAAATATGTTATAAAGCATACCAGCTGATGTGTAATAAGAACCTGTAAATTTTGTGCTCGCGCGAGTTTGTGTGAAATTGTTAACAGCTCAGTTGTCCCTTCTGCTTCATGCCGTATGGAATGCTCTATGTACACGGGATTTCGGTCAACACTTTTTTTACATGTTTGCCGTTTTGAATTTCCTTAATCTTCATACCACTATTGTTTCAGATCTTGAATGTCCTTTTTAAACCAGCACAATGATTAGTCCAGAAAATAGTCAGTCAATAGAGTGTGGTTCAGTCACTGACAATCGGTTATGTACTGTATGCTTAGAAAATGAATTCAAATATAAATGTCCAAAATGTGAGACAAAAACTTGTAGTCTTTCTTGCTGTAATGATCATAAAATTCGGTTTGATTGCTCTGGAATATGTGATGCTGTTACTTATTGTCGGAAAGAGAATTATTCTATGTTTCTTTTCCAGAGAGACTATAGATTACTAGAGGAAATCGACAGGAAAAATGCTTATAGAGAAAAACAGCTTTTATCGGTAAGCAACAAATATTATTTCTTGAAATTTTCTAGTCAACATATTGGAATCAACTAATCTAACGTATCACGTATACCTCACAGCTTTTGAGTGTTTTGTTGATTTGGTTTCATAGTACTTGCAAATTGCACAGAAATATCACCCGGGTATATAATGCATTTAATAAAGACTTAACCGTAATTATTTCACCAGGTATTTCATAATACCAATAACCTACTAATGTCACCTACTCTAAATGGCCACGTTTCACGTTCATACAGTAAAAACGGGATGCAGTGTATTTGTTTAATTGATAGAGAGATATCTCACCTGCTCCACAAATGTTATTTAGGAAAAGCCAAACGAGCTCCATGGACTTGTGCCGAGAATTCATCGGACACCAACCCATAAGGGCTTATCAGACTTCCAAGATAAGTGGAGCGGTGGACCCGCCCAACTACTTCACTCTTTATTTATGGTTCACACATCGATGTAAACGATGACATCGTTATTTTTACCTATAAATCTATAGTGAAATTAAATAAAATTAAGTTAGCGGGATGTCTTGACGGACATTACTGGAGGTCACAAGTTTTGACGACTGTTCGCCTTACGTGCTTATTGAACTAATAGTGTTTGAGTAAAGAGCCGTCACAATGTTTGTGTGTTTCTGAAGTAAGCGTTTTAGTGGCAGACTTTTGAAGCTGATTTATACAGACACGTTGCTCTTCCTTGTTTCAGATAGGCTACGGTTTTTTCGAATTCGGAGTTGGGGGAGGGTATTTCGATTTTCCGTTCAGGCTTTTTTGAAAAAGTGGGCAGTTATAAGATAATTGAAGGTCAGCTAAATTACTGTTTGAAGTGTTTTGCTCGTCATCCTGGGAGAGCGGATAAATGTCGCGTCTTTTTTCAGATATTGCCCCACTAATTAATTAGTCTGAAAAGTTGTCTAGTGTTACCTATGACCGCTGCCTGTTCTATCCTTTTTTCATTCTTTACCACCTATTGCTCACGTTTTGCCAGTCTACATCTGATTTTTTTTCGTTCCTCATCACATTCGGATCCTGACAAAATAGATTTACGGAAGTTCATCAATCCAATAGACGCTGCTGCGACCCACTGATTTTTCTTTATCTTTTGGTCTAAATCTCTGATACGTATCACTGCCGATATCGTAGCTGTTCGGACATCTTAGCAAGCAGAACCTAGGTGGATGTCGTTTCTATGATTTCCTAAATGACCTTATAGTTGTTCGTAGGATATAATTTTGGTTTTCTAATCGCTGAACCAAATTCTAATAGTTCTTGTTGGGATCTATCTGCGTCTCGTAATACGCAATCAAATGCGTGCTTACACTAGAACGTGATCAAAATCTAACCACATAATCCAGCAACAATCTTCTAGAATCTCACCAACGATGACTGATAGCGATATAATCTATTTGAGTCTATCGTTGGGTACTTACCGGGACGGGTTGTTATGTCAGACGATGTCTCTTCTTTTTCTTAATGTTGGTGCTTCCTAGAACCATACGATTGTCAGAGCAGAGTTGCAACAGGCGGTTATTACCACCGGCCGGTCAAGAACCCTTCTGCAAGTGGTTTTCTATGTCTTAGCCCCGTATTTGGAAAGATCTCAGCGCCAGAGACGTAAATTCGCAGTGAGGTGTGCATTCTTAGGACCAACCTCCCCCAACTCCACCCTCTCCATGGGGGTAAGGCGACACTGCTGTCATGCTGGTTGTCATCTGAGGGAAAAACCTTAGTTCCGTCACATCTCTATAGTCGACGGTACTTCGCCGTCGGACCTTAGGTTTACTGCTTTTAGGCTTACCACTTTCCAACCGACCTATCTGGCATGCTAGGATCTTAATAAACGACTGTTCCATCCAGTATAATTCGATTGATTCATCACGATAGACAACCCCGATCACAACGTAGCAATAACGGTCGGGACTTTTTTAGTCAATATGAGAGGGTGCTTTTATTCAACCTCAATTTTAACAGCATCGGCTATTTGTGCCAAGTAGTCAAATTCCCAAAAGACCACGACCAACTAACAGTAAACTCATTCAGATTTTGTCTATTTTGTGTTGGGAATTTTCTGTCCTGTAGTAGCGTATGCGAAGCATTTCATTCTTAAACGGGACCATCGGGTTTTGTGCGGTACACAGTTTGTCATACACGACCCTTACTTCGTTATTTCAGAACCCAAGTTTCTCGCAATAGTAACAGGATATCTATTGCGTGAGGTTCTGTACTAGGATCAGTAAACTGAAATTTAAAGCTCCCAATCATGCATCACTTACAAATATATCAGCAAAACAAATACGTTAATTTTATTAGTTGTCACCTAGTTATAAATAATTTTGCCATGTCAATTTATCGCTTAAACCAAGCAGTCTCTTGAGATAGAAATCTTTGTCATAATGGTGTTGGGTAGCGTAACATTAGGATAGGAAGCTAGGAAATCCAAACCAAAACATTGCATCAGTACTCTCGTTGGAGTCCGTAACCAACATTTGGAGACGTTGAATGATATTGCCCATGATCAACTGCAATGGTACAGATGAATTCTTTATTTCTTCTCCTATATCCCAAGCTCATATATTCCCAGGATTTATTTAATTAATTAAATACATTCCTTATGTCTAAAGTTTTTTACTTCCTTGGTATCCATCTTGCTGTGCGGATGTAGTGGCACGTTGGACTAATATACATATGTACTATGTTCTACATTCCTCATTACTGATTGAGTCTAAACTCCTTACACTTTTTAATGGCTACACTAAATTTCAAAAATCTTTCAGTATACCGAATTTTCTTTAAAGTAGTAAGTACAAACCCTTAGATTTTCTATCTTTTGTAATTGTAATCATTTATACCTATTTTCCTTAGCTATCCCATCACAATACTGGAAGAATCCGTAAAAGGAACCAACTAATAAAGCTAGCCAATGAATATGGTATAACACTCCGACTGGCACCAACGCTTATGTTGTCACGTTCAAAAGTTAACAGAACCCGTATTCAAGTACAAAAAAATGAACCGAAGACTATTTCATGGAGTATAGAATTCAGTCTTATGTCTTCAGATGAAACTCAGAATTTAGCTGATGCTACTGATCGTTCGAAATCAATACGCCTAGTTATACATGACCAAGACCAAGTAAAACGTCTGTGTACTATATGGAACGATTATGTAGTAAATGTATCATCTGAGCAGCAAGATGCACTGATCACGTTTTATCCTACATGTTCACCTCCCTTTGGGAAAATTTCATCGTGGTTGCATTCTCCAACTCAGTCTTTTAATTCTACTAACAAGTTTTATTTTTATGTACATATCCAGGAGATCAGTGCTGAACGAGTGCATGGAGAGCTAAAAACAACACTCCCTTATCGAAATAATTATAAGGAAGTGTTTTCAACAAACAGACTGATCGATATATTGACTATTCCTGGTTTTATAATTTATGAAATGCCTACAAATTTACGTGTCTAAGGATAATTTACATAGTATAAATACAAAGCAATAAGCTCCTAATTTTTTTATTCCACATGTTATTCTGTTCTCCTGGTAAACACTAAGTTAGAATTCAGCTTAGAAGTAAAGTTATGTCATGGCATAGCATTGTTGCTCAATAATGCTTCCTTTAATATGCATTAGTTGTCTTAAACAATAGTCATTTCTCGAAAATGGATGTCTGTTGGCATTCCACTGCTCAAATATAATTTACAAACTAGGCTAAATAAAACTTACTGTACGTTTTCCATCACGTACCAGCAACGAATTCGAAACGCATGCGATCAAATAACCACATGTTCTCTGCATTCCACGGGTTAAACTTTAGTTGAAGAATGCTGTTTCATAAACTAAAATACCCGTATTTGAAAATAATAATGACTTATTCATAAGCATATTAGATTTTAGAAAATGACTGTACAAACATTAAAATAGTGCATAACATAATAACTGTACAACTTATAGCACGCAAAATATACTGATGCGTACATATTAAATGGAGTGGAGAAAAACAGAAAAGAAGGGGGTTATTGTTTATAACCCTGGAGGTGGCGGTGTCGAACTACTATGATCATTTTCTGTATTGTCATCTGTATACGGAACAAGAGGTTTAGATGACAGAATCTCCGTACCACATGCATTCCATGCTTTTAGCGACGCTTCAATATTATTTGCAGCAGTTGTTGTATTTTGATAAGCAGTACATAGCTGACTACCATCCATACACACTTCTTTGTAATCAGGGTCATAGGGCTCTTGTTGAGGTAGTACACATGTTGCATACGCATAAGCAGCATAATCATTCTTACCTGCGCGTATTTCTGCTAATTGCGCGGCTACACACATGGCTGCTTTTTTAGCAGCTTCTCGCTCAGCCATAGCTTTATCTGCTGCAGCCTGAGCTGCCGCTGCTTGAGCCACGTGAGCAGCGGCAAGTTCAGCTTGGATCAATGTATTGGCTAGGATATATCGTCCTTCAGATTGAGACCAATAGTAATACATTTGATTAGATGAATCGTAGAAATAACCTCTAAGTGGATCATAATACAAGGCAGTTTCTGGGTCGTAATATAAACCGGTAGTTGACTCGTACTGCAATCGAGCTGACTCAGGTGGTGTAGAAAATCTGCGATCTTTTCTAATTTTATCCATGACTTCACTTTCTGTAGTATTGTGTGTACGGGCGTAACAAGTCAACGCAGCTTGATAAATATGACCTGAAGGCATGAGATCGGAAATACGAGTACTCAGATGTAATGCACAAACTTTGACCTGTTTTAATCTTATCGCTTCTTTATCTCGAAGAGCCTCCTGGATTAATGACTTAAGTGATTCCGAATGCAGATTTTGATCATCATTAGCATCGTAGTTATGTTTTGTACCTGTTTCAGTTACGGGCACATGATCAACAGATTTCATAGTTTTTTGAGGATTCCATATAACAGGTTGAGCTAAGACTAGTTCGCCACCGATTTGTTTCCATTCCAACCAATTGAGATCAGATGGTGGCGGGTTTATCGGACGATTATGTATTGAACGTTGACAGCCAAGGAAATCCAAATTTTCAGCAGCCCATACCTATAAATTCACATTACACAGTAAGATTAAAATCCATTAGAATACTGACAGGTTTACAAGTGTAACACGTCTACAAAGACTGCGATGATTAAGGAAAAAAATGTTCAACTGAGTAACATCGACACATTTCTGTAAATACGAAAAGCATGGTTAAATAGGATTCCTATGTAAACGCATTTCAGTATAAATCTTTGTTCTACTGTTCGTCCAAAAGTATTGTTTTAAAGCATGATCATTGAGTGGGTTGTGTAAGGATGAGCTACTGATAGGTTTTTGGTTTCATTAGCTTTTTATAATAGCACTTTGTTTACTCGCCTTTTCTTGTATACCAAGTTTGTGTTTTGCATAAAACTGAGATAAGACAGACTAAAATAAATAATCTTCAATCACGTCTTTATTCCACTTTAAACTGATATGGTTATAGTGTATATTATGCGGACTCATTGCCCAATAGTAACACCGTGAAACTAAAACTCTGGAAGAAAATGGAGATTACCTATAGTCATATAAATACTGAATGTTAATTGTATGTCAAGGGGAAAATTTGCACTTATGTAACACGACTGCCATCTACTTTAACTGAACACAATATAGTACTGTGACTGTTGAGACGAAGGAAATTACTGCTACATATTGGGCGTATTCACTACGTAATTTTCTGATGTGAATCTTCTAGTGTGCATTCCAAGGAATTATTAGGGAAGGGAAATAGGACAAATGAATATCCTGTTACGAAAACGTTATGTGACTGAATTTACTCAGTGGTTTTTTTTTAAATATGTCTTTGCGGTATATGTACATTTAATTTAGGAACGTCGCTAAATATCTAACAGTTCGTATTAAAATATGAACATAAAACTGTCAGTTATAAGATGTACGATCACAGTGGATTTTGACGTGTACTGAACAAACAACGCTACTAATCTGCTGTCTCCATGGGATGTGACGAGTAAATAAAAATTGGTGGATATCCTTAGCTCACAGGCTCTACAAGTACAGAGAGGACACTGCTCCGATACGTAAACCTGGCTTGTGCAAACAATATATTGCATGATATGCTAAAAAGCAAAGATGAAAATTGTCTTAGCAAGTATAGGTTCAAAATAAACATTTTCAAACTAACACGTTGTAAACCTGATTTAAATCCAACTTTAGCTCGGAAATCCCCTGACTTATCCCATAAAACTGGCCATTTCGTAATCCGACTAACTTGTTTACACCAACTTCGTACTTCGTCTGCAGGGCCCCAAGTAACAACTACGTATCCAACTTTGAACTGAGATAGATCACACTTAAAATGAAAATTGCACAGATAGTTAATTTACTTGGTGAACTGTTTAAGATGAATGGAAGATAAATGAAAAACAACATAAAATGTATGAGAAGAAGACAAACGAATGTAGATTTTAGACGGTCAGTTACATTGGATATCAATTAAGAAGGTAGCTTCCCAAATACCGACTAAATTAAGGATGCTATCAATCTCACCGTAATTTCTGTCAGGGAATGACATCTACTGGGTAAATATTGGATTCTAGGAGACACTTGACACAAGTTTTGTTTTAATTTGCAATTATATAAAGATAATAACTCGAGACCCCATCATAGACCGAGTCCGACTTAATAACATTAGACCTCTAAATTTGTCTCCTATCATTTATAGATTCAACTTCGATTAATGTGATACAGCGTGACAACTATTGGTGGATAACTGCTTGACTCGTTGATTAGCCAAAGTTGGAAGCAGACAATTCAGTAGTCTAAATGTAAGGCGTTTGTAACGACAACTAAAGGTCTTGCTGGCGCAGCAGTTCCTCCAGTTATCAATCTTGACACCACTTTCGAGTGCTAAAGAGGAACAATAACAATAGACCTGTATTTAAAAAAAAGCAGCAGCTATCCTTGGTCTTAACCTTATTTCAAGTATACAAAAAAGAATTTTGGGTTCAAATAGCAATGCCATGTATTACTGAATCCATTCTGCAACGCTGGACTACAAATAATACTATATTCATAAGTGTGAAACATACCTGAGCCTTTGAAACCTCTGAATAACGCCAACGCACAGAAGTATCTGGCCAGTAAGCGGGTTGACAAATGACCACAAGACACATATATTTTTGAACATAATCCTGCAAATTAACCTCACGATTAGTGTGCCAGTCAATAAGTGGTAGTGTTGGTAAAAATAAGTAGTCACATTCAATATTATCAAAGTTCTTGGGGTTGGACACTGATTTAGTTTCATCATTTTCATGCTCAATACGAGTAACTTCCTTGTCGAGATTAATTAGGAAATTTCTCCAGTTGCCTTCAGTTTCTTCAATTGCATCTTGAGTATCCTGAATTTCTTCACAGTCAGAAAATTTAGAGAATAATCTTTCCAATCCATCTCTTGACTTGACAGCCAGTTTTTCGTACATATCAGCATAAGAGTCAATACCTCTAAACATGACACTGATTCCTGTTTCTGCAAACAGTTTGGCATTTGACTGGGCTTTTCGGCGTGCGCCCTGTAAGATATCATCCAATTCTCGGGCACAATGACGTACTGATATCACAACATTACGCTCTTCTTCAGTTAGTTCCCTATCTTGTTTTGCCCGTTTCATCGAATAGAAGAGTAAAACTAAAAGAATTATAAGTAGATGAAATATGTAACGGAAGTGCATATAGATACAAAACTATGCTGAAATCAATGACGTATTTACACTCCTATTCATTCGATATATTACCTAATTAACAGATAGTGTGAGTGACAATCGTGAGACATTAGATCGAATAATAAACCAATTTAAGGTAACTAGTTTACATTTAGTAACAGCGAAAAATAATTTGACACATTACATTGTCAAAGATGGGAACTGGCTCAAATCCTGCCCCACCTACTCCGGTTTAGGCAGTCAGGCAGTATCGTTGACGATTGCACCGGTCAGGTCTGGAGTATACAAATGTAATATTGGCTATCAGCGATTAACAATAAACTAAAAGCCTAACAAAATACGCATTAGCCCAAATCACTATACTAAATCAGTATGATGAGAATAACAACAAAGTCGAAATAATTGTACCAAGAATGATAGTGACAATGCCTAAATTTTGGAAATACCGCTCAAAAAGCCTAAGGTATTTACGAAAGAATACTGGAGCTAAGAGTCCGAATGAAGATGAAGAGTGGATGCAATTGACTTTGGTCGTGCTATCCAACGTCTCCAACAACTAATAGCAGTTATTGTAACGACTCTAATGTGTACAAAATAACATTGTTCATTTGAATAGACAAATATTTAATGGATTAATGCTACGTCTTAGTTTAACTACGCCCAAGCTCCTTTCGAGTATACTCCTATTCTAAGCAGAACTGCACGTCTACGTAGGCGATGGTTAAGGACGTACAACGCATTGAGGAAGAAACTCATTCCACTGGTTATTCCACTGTCTGTGATTTCAGCACTTCGAAAGTGATTACAGCTCTGAAATAGTTTACCATGCTTAGTAGTCCTCTACGATGATTGGAGCCCAAGCGGTTTCAAAGCTAATCAACAACCACAGACTAAATATCTCAGCACTCAGCTTTTAACCATGAGATTATGAGTTAAAAGGCGACTTACATGACTCAGATGTTTACAACTAACTCCAATAATCCAACATCCAGTTTGGCTAGCAAATAAATTACTGTGAAAAATAAGAATAAAATCAGACTAACAGTAACTTCAGTTAGATTCATATAACACTAAATAAAATCTGAATGTTAACCTTTCAAAACCTCCAGTAGTTGAAATACAGTGACCTTCAACCAGTCGTGCACAATATTATGATAATGAAGCGATGAATAACGTGAGAACTAATGTGTATTCTGGCTCCAACAATATAGCTTAATATAGTTTTTATTAACGGTCAGTTCCCACTACTACTAGCAGGGGGTTTATGAGAATGAAACTAACTTTTTGTTTCGTAACTGATTAGCTAAATCTTACATTCTTGGAAAAACATCAGGGATTGGTGAAAGTTATGGGGAGCTGGTAATGCTAGATATGGCTGCTGCATATGTAGGTACAGTGACCTTGGAATACCAAAACTCCAGGAAAAAGCATGTAACACGAACCAGAAGTGGTTCCACAGGTTCCAAATGATACAGCTTAATAAGAATAAACGGCTTCATATTTTTTACGGCACAGGTAAAGTTCTTTCATTCTCATTAACGGTGAACGACTCAGATGTGATTTGAACATCAGTTTACTTCAGAAATACTTGCTTAATCAACAAAACGTTATTAATAGACCACACCGATACCCTTTCGGGAGTTACTTAAGCCGAATATAGGGGAATTATTCAATCAGAGAAAAATTCGTCCTTGATTGTCCAAATACATTGTTTAACGCTAAATGTTGAGCTTAGTCAGTAAATCATGGGACGTTATCAAATATTTGTACAGATAATATGAAATGTCATCCAGTTGAAAACTACTTTCTAAAATCTGTTAAGGATTATGCCGTCATCAATTTAACTAGCAGCATGGTTGTATGCTTGGAGGATTTTTTACAACAATATTTGGTTACTCAGATAACATCGTGGCCATATTTGCAAGACAACATAATCTTAAGGACGGCTACTTATGCCTTAGAAAGACAGCTAATGTAATACGAAAAATCAGAAATTGGTGACTAAAGCGGCTTCTGATATCCATAATAATCATTAGTAGTTTTTCAAAGAACGTTCTGTTATTTAAGTCCGATAATAGTGACTACAGGCTAACTACTTTTATGAAGTTACTTTAGCCAATCTCAATGTTTCTAGCTACACACTAGTGTTAGATGGAGTACATTGATACTAATAAACGACAACAATAAAATCACACTAAGTAGCATAGAGCTATGTCTTCCTACACCTCACTCATGGGAAGCAGTCACATATTTTATACGATACAAATATACCAAACAGATGTAATAGAGTTCTTCCAACTAAAAATCTGGATACCAGCACAAAACCACGCAGTAAACGTGAAACCACAGTGAAAAGTTGCATGCGGCTTTTGCACATAGTAAGGAATGTTAACATTTTATTTTTTGCCGGATATCTCCTTTGCCAAGGAAATACTGGTTTTTTAGAGGACAAAACAGTAGTCTGGTAGTTATGTTTCGTTGTATTCAATTGAATAGTCACATGATGGCAACCGGATAGTCACTAAGCCTTAGAGAGGCTAAGAACCAAGGAAATCTGAACTTATGAACCACCTAAAGTTAAGCATGGGAATTTACCTTGAGATGAGTTTACGAACACTAGAATACTCCACTGCATAGTCTTTAAAAAACTATCAAAATATACCCATAAAGAGTTGATATCTTGTTCACTAGAAATGTCTTCTAACTAAAATATCGATTGGGTCGACAAGACGAACTAGGCAAAAAGTCGATGGTCAATATCTTTCCCCATTCTATTTTAAAGCTCTCTCCTTGTCTTACTAATTTTAACATTACCCTTAAAGCATTTATTCTTCAGTTAGTAACGTGGCTAGATTTATCGCCAGCAAGAGAGTTCAGTAAAATATTTGTAATCACTCAAGTTATACACCTAGGTAGCTTTCAAGCGTTTAAACCTAAACGTAAACGTAGGCGCCAGAACATCTTTTGAAGCTTTACATATAAACATTGTACAATTCAATAAGCTGAAAAATAAAGCCCGAATAAACATCGACGGTGGACATGATTTCTACGGCCGAACCAATAAGGAACAACAGAAACATTTAAAGATTACGTTGGATACCTGCAAATATCATGATGACACCAGAGGGTCTTCTAGATCTAATAAGTAGTGATCAACTTGCAATTATTTCGGAAGAATCGTGGAATTAGTTTGGACGAATAAGAGAATAGCTTTAACAAGCTTTATGATAAAATAAAAGTAATAAACCTCCATAGATTTCAGTTTTAGCCATAAAGAATCCATTAGAAATTGCGGATTTCTCGTTGCATTTCAGACAACGGTTAAGCCATCAGATTACCTATATGTTTTTTTGTTTTTTTTAATTAAAGCATTCAAGGTCATTCAACAGTCACTCAAGTTCGGCCATAAACGTCATGTCTACTAGATGTGCTATTGCGTCCCAACACAAAAAAGAACTAATTGGCTTTTAGGAGTCAAAAAACTGGAGGAACAACATACACAAGCTTTGTCAAAGTGCTTGATTTACCAATTAATGTTAAGAATAGAGTGAGAGCAACAGAAGCATCAGCTTCCAATAAAATTATGACCGCAACGCAATTACTTGGATTAACTACCAAGTAATCAATATCCAATACCTTTTGAGCTGAGGTCTAATATCCAATACTTGTATGACGAGCTATTGTAAACCAATTGTTTTATGCCTGTTCATAATTTGAAAGTAATAACTTCGGCTATAGGTCTTTTAATAGTTGACTGGCCAGACGGTAGAATTGGCCCTTGCAGTATCAGCTAGTTTTTTTCACATTATTTTTTTGTTTTCTTATCTTATTTTTCTTTCTTTGTACCCTTGTGAGTGTATGTACAAGCCTTTGTGTCTTCATTTCGTAATAAACATCTGGTTCGTGGAAAAAGTTATATTTGATTGTGAATAGAGCGGCAATGGAATAGAAACGTCAAGGCTGGCAAACTAGAGATAGATGCTTTCGAAGATGCGGCGTGACGTGATCTGGTGGTGATGCATGACCGTGTGCCTTCAACTAATCGTGTCCGCTAAAACAAACAGGGTCAACATGAATGTCGAGGACTTATGTAACTATTTCTTTTGAGGATTATTTATCGCTATAGCTTACTACCCCCCTAATGGGTTCGTGAGGACCCTATGACATACCAGCCAAAGGATAAAACCCAATGCGTTAGACATCGGTAAACGTTCCTTTGATAGCCTGGATGTTGTGCAGCTTCTGGGAGTCAGTACCTATGCTATGGTGTCGTTACATAAAATATTCGTACAAAATATGATCGTTCTCTTTCTCGTTTTTCTGTTCGTTTCTAGACAGCCTGGAAATCCAAAAAAAGATTTAAATATACGCATTTCATTTATATAAATATATTTATTTAAAAGCAATTTGGTGGCTAAATACAACTACAAAAACGCATAAAATGTCGACAACGCAAACATGAATAAAAAAAGGTTTTTTAATATTTTTTTCAAATATATGAAAATGTGTAGAATGCATACCATAAAGTTTAAAAAGTAATTGTATTCAATTTTTCTTTCTTTTTCTCATTTTTTTAAGTGGAAATACGAAAAATATTTGCAATCCATAGAGAGTAGGATATAAGGAAGAAGTTAATAAACGTAATATTCATTTAAGTGTTCTGGAAATCGTACTTTTCTACCAGAACGTATAGCTCTCGGCGTTATGGAGTTCTTCTGAATTTCCACTTGCTTATTAATCAGTGTTTGAGGGGTGACGACTTCATTCATGTTAAGTTTCGGAGGTGTTGTGACGAGTTCGACGTCAAAATATTTACCTTCTAGGCTGCTTTGAAGCGGTCAATGCTGACGTTCTCCTCGTGTCTATTCTTGTCGATCGTATAGTACTTTGTTTCGGCAACTACATTGTTAGCACCAGATATATGTCGTATATCAGTAGAGAACTGGGAAATGTAGTCTAGATGAGAGTAATTATCTGAAGATGAATTCATAGAAAACGTCAGTGGTTTATGGTCGGTGAGTATTGTAAATTCCCGACCTTCGATGTAGTGTTGAAAGTGTCGTACAGTACAGTACATTGCTAACAATTCACGTCCAAAAGTGCTGTATCTCCATTCGGTGTCGTTTAGTCGTCTGGAGAAAAATGCTAAAGGTTGCCAAGTTTCGCCAGTCCATTGTTGCAGAACTGCGCCAAGGGCTGAGTTGGATGCGTCAACCGCGATGCTGACAGGAGCCTCAGTATTGTGATGTGCCTGCATAGTTGCTTTGGCTATTGCTTCTTTAGTCGCAGTAAAGGCATTTTTGACTCTGCATCCATTGTGACCACTTTTTTATTCCCACGAGGCTGATCCGTTAGCGGTTTCATGATAGATGCACAGTTCGGTATAAATCATCTGTAAAAACTTACCAATCCATTTAAAGCTCGCAACAGTTTAATGGTGGTTGGTTCCGGGTACTCCAGAATAGTCACCACCTTGTGTTTTTGAAGTTGTATACCATTAGCATCAATAATATGATCCAGGAAGTTCAACGAGGTTGTTCCAATTTGGCATTTCTGTATGTTTATGGTAACTCCACATTGATGTATTCTTCTAAAGACTGTCTGAATGTTTCATATGTGTTACCTCGTCTGGGCTTGCTATCAAGCAGTCGTCGACGTATGCATGGACATAGTCAAGCCCGCAGGACACGTCCTAGATGAAACGTTGAAATGTTTGTGCTGCATCTCTTAACCCAAAAGGCATTCGAAGGAATTCGTAAAGGCCAATAGGGGTTACAATGGCGGTTTTGGGTATGTCATTTTCAGACATCGTTATTTGGTTGTACGCCTTTATGAAGTCGATTTTCGAAAATATTGGCATTCCCTTCAGGGTGGCCGTTAAATCGTGAATGTGCGGCAACGGCGTAGTTTGGGCGTTAAGACGTCGGTAATCACCGGTAGGACGCCAATCATTGGTATCTTTCTTCGGGACCATGTGTAATGGAGATGACCATGGGCTACAGGATGGGCGTATTATTCCCAGGTCAATCATATGAACGAATTCGTTTCTTGCAATCCTTAGTTTTTCGGGTGCCAGTCGGAGCGCTTTGGAGAATACAGGTTGACCTGTAGTCGCGATGTGATGTGTAACATTGCTGGTTGCAAATGATAATTTCAATGTTCCCTTATTCAGATCTGGATACTTGTCGAGTATCGGCTGAAAATTAGGGTTAATTAAATGTTTAAAACGAAGAGGACATAAGCTACAACCTGTATCCGCGGTTCCCCGAACTTATAGATTTGTGTTACTATCCACTAGTCTCTTTTTACTAGGGTCCACAAGCAAGTTGTGGTGGCTCAGTAAATCTATGCCTATGATAGGTATTTTAACGTCGGCGATGATGAAAATCCAGTGTATGGGTTTTCGTCAACACACAATTAAGTAGATATATCGCTTACCATACGTAGCTATGTGTTTTCAATCGTTTGTCTGTAGATCGAATACAGCTTCATGTTGGCGATCAGATGGAGCTGCAGGAAATACGCTAACTTCTGCACCAGTGTCGACAGGGTAGCGATCCTTCGTTATCATGTCAGTGATAAATAACAGGAGGCTGCTTCCACCGGCTACGGTTGCCGCTAACGCTAGCAGGCGGAATAGTTTACCGATGCGTCAACAATCGGTTTAGTCTAGGGAAACATCAGGGGTATCTACATTTCTTCGAATCATTGCCATCGGTGTTGTGGTACCAATACCAATGTGAATTTTCGCTTCGTTGAGACGACCATCTTCTCCGTGATGTACTTCGTCGACGAGAATTGTTTGGTCGGTGTCTATCCTTCAGGTCAGGAAAACAAGAAAGAGCATTACAAAATTTCGTCACGTCGTTTTCAGTGGCATGCGGTTTTTCAGTAATGGAATAAACCCGATTGTCGCGAGTTCTGATGATCTCCAGAATTCGATCAGCAGATAAAGCTAGTTCATCTACTGGGTTGTTATTAAACGTTACCAGAACTGCTTGCACTTGTTGTGGCAGTTTTGATAAGAAGAGTTGACGGAAAAGACCTTCGTCGAAAGCGCGTTGACCAATTACCTAACGCATTCGTGACAACATTTCCGTCGCCGAACCGCTGCCTAGCCCGATGGTGTGAAACAACTCATCAAGACGCTGTCTGTCGGATAAATCTCTGCGTTTGAAAATTGATCTTTTGAGCTGGTCATAAGGTTCTAGGCAGTCAGGGCTGATAAAGAAGGGGGTCACGTACTTGTTCAATTCACGCCGAAGTGACCTCACAACAGCAAGGAATTGAATGCGTGGGTCTGTCACGCAGCAGTCTGGAAACTCGGCTCCTGTCTAGCAGAATCAAGCTTCTATGTTTTCTGTCCAGAACGGAATGAACTGAACGTTTGGGAGTGTAGGAGTTTTAATCTTAATGAACTTAGGAGTCTGATCAGTCATGCTATATATGCAGTATATGAAAATACAAAAATAAATGCAATGAAAATGTGCAAAAAGAAAATGATAATCACACCAAAAATACTGTTAAAAACTATAAACAGGAAAGAAATCACAGTTATGAACGTGTCCAGAACACGTCGTGCTCATCAATGAAGTACACTCGATATATGACAAAGTTACGTTTGTGGTATTACCAGAGCAACTTCTAACGATTGAACCCACTCTTACGAATGAGGATAAATCAGAAGGCAATAAAGGATGGAAAGGAAGTTATATTTGATTGTGAAAAGAGCGGCAATGGAATAGCAACGTCAAGGCTGGCAAACTAGAGATAGATGCTTTCGAAGATGCGGCGTGACGTGATCTGGTGGTGATGCATGACCGAGCGCCTTCAACTTGTAGTGTCTGCTAAAAATACGTGGCCAAAATAATATGCTGCGCACCTAATGAAGCTTGACTATCTTCGAGAACTGTGTTTTAGAGGATTATTTCAATTATTATAACTGTGGACAGTGTTGACATTTCATTTCTATGACTGTTACGTTCCCCTTGCCCGGTTCTCTCGTTTCGTTTATTTGTTTTTAGTATATTGTTTATTACTTTGAACTACGTTTACTTAATTGTGTACAGGCTGTCCCCATTCACTGACACTGTTTCCTCTGTTCTGTATCAATGTTAGATTTATGATTGGTTTACCGTGTGGTCTGATTTTATGTGTATATAAAGGCATGCTTAGAATATAATACGTTCTCGGTTCTCAGTTCTCGCTCTCTGTCTTCCTGTTCTCAATTGTAGTTGTCTGATTGTCGGCCTGGGGGTGAGTGGGCTTATTTCAATCGTACATTCTCAACTAGGCACGCATCTCATTGGTGTTCGCGTCAACCAACGAAATCATCCCCATCCTCTCTTTCATTTTCACGGCATAACAGAATCAATGTCGAGAGGCTTTATAACTATTTATTTTGGGAATTAATTACCACTACAGATCACTTCTCCCCAAATGTCTTCATAGGGACCATACGACGTACAAGCCAAAGGATAAAACCCATTGCGTTAGACATTAGTAAACGTTCCTTCGATAGCTTGCGACAATGTGCAGCTTCTGTATGTCAAAGCCTACTCTAGAGTGTCGTTGCATAAAACAAAATACAATCTCTTTCTTCAGCACTCTTTTTTTCGTTTTCAGACAGCCGGGAAACCAAAAAAACGAAACGTTTTAAATTTGTGCATTTCGTATACAAATGGAAACAATTTACTAGATTAATATGGTTACAGAAATGTGTAAAATGTCAACAACATCGATAAATAAAAAACGTTTAGATTATTTTTTAAACATACAAAAATGTGTAAGATGAATACCGTGAAGTGAAAATAAGTATTTAATTGTTATTTTTATTCGTAAAACACTTTACGAAATTAGGAGAGAATTAATAGTAGTCAAATGTACTAATTTGAACTAATTTGATATAGTAACATTTTGCGGTCAGCAAAAATCATGATTTCCGAATGCGCGTTAGATGTAGTGTACCGTAGAGCACATGACCAACAGTTTAGTGGCCCTCTATTTAAACGTCTTTAGAAAGGCAGATAGTTACGTAAATCCATTAATATCAGCTTACTGACAAATTAAACAAATGGATTTACTTCATAATGATTTTTCCAAATATTGTAACCTAGCCGTTGCCTTATTTTCATTAATGTTGACATCTTAGACATTGTTTATATTTTTAGAGAGGTTGATAGATATGAAGTTTTTAACCTTTCACAGTAGCACTTGGTTAAGGAGGTTACAACACTGCTTGACCTACTAATTGGATATGTTTTCAAGTTGAAGAAAGTATCTATAAGTGAGTTCATTAAAACATCACCTTACAACATATCCTTTGTAAGATTCTAGTGGTCTTTTGAATTTGAAATACATATAAAAAATATTCGAAGACCGTATTGTTGCTTGTTGTGTTGGATTATGTAAAAGTTCAGTTCTGTTAAATATTTGTCTCGTATGCATATATAAATCTATATAAATCATAATGAATCATAAACAAACGGAAATGGTGGAATGCAAGTATAATAAAAAGGACAATAAGTTTGACTAAGATAATTGAATTTGAACTGATTGAATTCCACATACAAACAAGATAACCAACTGTCGGCGTGTATCCAATCTTAAAATTACAGCAAATTGTGAATGTTATTTTATACTACTTTTCAATAGGCAAAATTACAGATTAGTAATTTTATTTACCATTGGAAGCCGACTCAGTGAATCAGATGGTTAGGCGTTCGCGACAACCTGAAGCCCCTGGTGCAGAATCTGGGTTGCGCAATATTGAGGGGTTCAATACTAGAACAAAACAGCTGTCCAGTGCTTCCTGGTTTTCAGTGGTACCCTGCCAACATCAATCTGTGACATATTTAATCAAAATTTTATTTACGTTTGAAAAAATAGGCAGATTGTCGTTGGTTTTATTCGCATTTTACTAGTTGGTTTCAAATTATTGCTTAATATTCATAGTTAATCAATGCAAATCGTCAACAATAAATGAGGATCAACATGTAAATTTCTCATTGCACTGCGTTGCCATTGTAAAGATAAAAATTTACTTGTCTGCCAGTAAGTAACACAAAATCACATTCTAAATTTACTGCAATTTTCGCTATTGGACATATTTAACGCAACTAGCTCTACTATCGGAATTTACGCACGACACATAGCATATTCAATCATACCTTAAAGAAGCATATCAAAATAGAAATGCACAATAAGTGGATTTTTATGATTAAGAGTAAACGCAGCATCTGAAAACGAAATCATATCAATTGGCGTATCGATTTGCTGGTGGGTAATCAAACATGGAATAAGGTTCTTGCACTGTTTTGAAGTATTAGAATGCCTGTAGTCGACAGGTCAAGATCTTAATATTTAAGGGTTCTTGTAGGATCAAGTTGTCAGTAAGTTTATATTATTAATCATTTGGTGATTTAGTACTTCTATATCCTCACGGTAAGGGATGCTAGTTGGTGCGCCTTAATCAGATATGATGTTAGACATGAAGAATTAAGAAATCACAGAATGGGAACTGTAAAAGGCTCAGTTAAAAGTACACTGAATGAAGGTTTTCTTCAAATTACCTGAAGAACTCAGCGTATTCAGTCTGTGGATACTGTGGATACTAGAGAAGGTGAGGTGACGTCGGGCATATTTACCCCACAACTGGCTGTTAATAGTCTTATATAGCATGTAAGATTGATAACTTCAATCTTTGTTCAACTGACTGTAGTGAATCTTCAGGATACTTTCATGAAGAACTCATATGTACTAGATAGTCGTCAACACTCTTATTTCAATTAACTGCACTTTATTAAACTGTACTTTCACATGCCTTTGTAGATCATAGGAATACATTATAATTGTACATCTTAAATTTTTATTTAGAATAATTAAAGAATACTTTATAATATCATAGTTACATGCTATTTCATATGTTAAAATGAACAAATAAGCATGAGAACCTTATAATATTCTCATAACTGTTCATTATTTTGTATAGTTGTTTTATCAAATCATAATATTTACACTGTTTTCATTATCCATTGAAATTCAAAAGAGTACTAGTATCATTTAACAGAGTTTGTGTTAACTAACTCAAATGTTATATTATGTCATACATACAAAGTTTATTTAAACTATACTTTTCAATAGGCAAACTTCTAAATGTTTACTTTAATCATCAATTAAGCATTACACCTTAGTAAACATTATAAAATGACAAGAAGTAAGTAATGAAGGTATATTCTGTTGATCGTCTAGTTTATTCCTTTAGATAACTAGTTAGTTATATACTAGTGGAAATATAGATACATTTTAGTATGTATAAATTGCTTCTATTTAATGTATGAGAAAATGATAAAAATATCAAATAAACACAATAAAAAACAACAATAACCATTTCAAGTGAATTCAATCATTTTTATTTGTATATTAAAATAATTCATCCCATCCAGATGTTTCATCGTCTGGTTCTTCTGTATCTTCTGGATATTCATCAAAATGTCTAAGATCACTTTGTGATGTTACCTTGTTTTTAAGAAGAAAAATAAAAAAAAGTAAAAAGTAAAATATGAATAGAATGTTAAGCTAAACATTATGTACAAGATTATTCTAACTGTTTTCGAGACAGGACTATAGAATAGGGACGAACCAATGAGATAGCGATTTTTCATTGATATGCCGGGCACCTAATGAAGATTGACTATCTTCGGGAACTGTGTTTTAAAGGGTTATTTCAATTATTATAACTGTGGACAATGTAATCATTTCATTTCTATGACTTACGTTCCCGTTGCCCAGTTTTCTCGTTTCGTATATTTGCTCTTAGTATATTTTTTATTACTTTGAACTACGTTTACTTAATTGTGTAAAAGTTCTCCCCATTCACTGCCATTATTTCTTTTGTTCTGTATCAATGTTAGATTCATGATTGGTTTACCGTGTGGTCTGATTTTATGTGTATATAAAAGCATGATCAGAATATAATACGTTCTCAGTTCTTGGCTCTGGTTGTTCTATTGTCAGCCTGGGGGTGAGTGGGCTTAGGTCAATCACACATTCTCAACTAGGCACGCATCTCATTGGCGTTCGCTGCAACCAATCATAACCCTCCCTCTCTTCTTTGTTCACGGCATAACATTCATCATAAGGTCATTGAATACAGTTTAGTTGACAGAGGAGGAAGTTATCGTTAGTTATTTACGGGAGAAAAGTTCTTTGAAAGCGCAAATATAATCAGTGATGCAGTATATATACAGTATGGGTAGGTAGTTTTTATATGAAGGCCTACATTAGATATTTGGTATTTGGGATTGACAACTAGGAAAAGGATACATTGAAAGGGTTTTGGACCTGAAAAAATCTACCTTAATTCCGATTATTATGAAGTATGTCGAACTAGGAGCAATAATTTACACCAATGATTTAAAGTCATACAAATGACTATTAAGAGTTGGATACAATCATCAGATCGTTGTTCGTAGCCAACACTTTGTGGATACCTCAACGGCAACTCACACGAATAACACAGAAGCCATATGGTCTAGGTTGAAAAATTATCTTCACAAATATAAGGGAACATGTAGAAAAATGCTCTATACCATATAAATGAGTATTTACATAGAAGTTAATTTTATTTTAAATGTTTACAATCCTTAGATAATCTTGTATATTTGAGTAATACTTTATTTTGAAAGACTTTTCTCATAGTAATATCATTCCATTCTAAGCCACTTTCTTATTAGTCAATTTTCGCATAACCAATGTCAAGGCCATCCCTATTCTATAATCCTACCGTTTTAGATGAAAGAGTCAGATGGAAGCTATGAAATGATATCAAGTAAAGTATATGATTTTCTGACTACGCTAAACTATAGTTGCGAATAAGTTGATTTTCATCCAGTTGTCAAAAAAAACTAAAACGGTTATCATGAACATTAGAGAATATGGATTTCATCTAATTTAAGGCTTTGGTTTCATACTTGTGGGAAATTTCAATCTAGAATGGTTTAAGTTGTTTTTACTTAGTGACTTTCAGTTTTTCTCTATGTGATATTGTAGCAGTATCGTTTGCATATTATATCTACGGTAACAGTTATCAGACTGGATTGTACATTGAAATGTTAAATAGTATTTGTTCATTGGATTGATATAGACATGAAATACATTGATACTGAACAAATAATGAACTTGTAACTTTTGAATTTTTGAATATACATTCATTAGTTGTTACATAAATAAACTCCATTTGTGCTTAGTCTTGACTTATAATATACACTGATTGTTGACTGTGTTTTGTCAGTGTAAGTAAGATTGATAACATATAGTGTTATAATATATCAGTCGAATCACGGAGCCTTTTGATAACTGTAACATTACTACGCCCTCGTTCAATCACTCTACCTATCTGTTTGCATTATGTATGTATGTATGTATAATCAACATAGAACCTAGCACATGTGTGTATCGGTTCAAGTTGCCATACTTCTGTGGCAATGCAAGATTAACACCACCACCAATAATTAGTCGAAGTTACTTCAATAAAATAAAATGATAATAGTAACAAGGAGTGTGAACATATCGCATATAGTTCAGAAAGCGTAGAAAGAAAGTTAGGGAATAATTTGAAGCTCATGATTTAAGGGAGGACAATGAGTGTATGCATCTGCGCCATTGTGACCAATTCTGGGCCATGTCACTCAGTGTTTCTAGACACTGGTTATGGTAATCGCGACGATCCCATCCAGGTACTCTGCAGCTACCGACACGACTTAAACTGGTAGTCAGTGGCTTCATGGACTGATGCCATACTTTAGTTTTGCCACCCCTAACTCCCATCCTATTCCTATATCAGCCAGCATTGCGTGTCGAGGAAGACGGTGGTTGGGCATACGCAACACATGTCCCAACCACCTCAGTCGGTGAAGATTCACAACCTCATCGACTGATTTACCACATTTGCCTAACACCCGTCGTCTAACCTCGTTATTATTTACTCGGTGATCCCACCTAACACGAGCGATATTTCGTAGACATCGATGGTCAAAAACTAATAACCTTCGAGTGTCATCTACCCTTAATGGACACGTCTCACACCCATACAGTAAGACAGAGCGAACAACTGTTGCTCAGTGCACTCTCCCTTTCGTTGAGAGACGAATATCTCGTCTACGCCATAGGTGACGTAAATTGCCAAAGCCAAACGAGGTTATTGAATCCGTACTGAGATTTCGTCATAGACCAACCCATTAGGGCTAACCAGACTTCCAAGATAAGTGAAGTGGTCGACGTGCTCAACTACTTCACTCCCTATCTTTAGTTCAGGTGTTGACGAAAACCAGTCCTGGAGCAATAGTTTGCATTTAGGGGGGGAGAAACGCATTCCGAACATGCTTGGATTGGAGCTTATTACTGTTAAAAGATTCTGCATCTTGTCAGCGTCTTCGCCAAACATGACTATATCGTCAGTATATTCTAAGTCAATAAGTAAATCTCCTGGTAGATCAATTCCTGAAATATTAAACCATGAGAGTGTAATTTCCAACAGTATGTCGATAATGAAATTAAACAAAAGTGGGGAAAGTAGGCAGTTTTGACGGACACCACTTGAGGTTACAAGTTCAGATGACAGTCTGTTTGCATTAAAAGGAATAGAATAGATAATATGTTTGAAAATAAAACGCTTCGAGTTTTCCCGACTAAACCTTAATGTCGTTATGATTGTAACTTATAATCAGGTTTAATAGGGTAATATTTCCTGTGGTGACTTCATACTAAGCTAATGAAGTTGAAGCTGACATCCTGTCTAACTACGATGTTGGCATTAATCAACCGCTAACTAACAGTCATTGCTCTGTATTTCAAAATTCTTAGTGGTGAATTCTAGGTAAAGTATCAATTCATTGACAATTAAAGGTGAGTTGGCGATAAGTTTCATCCAGTACGACTTTCAGTTATTAAGCCTTCTAACCAATTAAAATGAAAGAAAATGTACTGTAATGTCATTTTATATATTTACTACAGCATACCTTAAACGTGACTTAAACAGCACTATAGACTAGTCAGCATTTATTAGTTACTTTTCATTCAAAGTTTGGCATAAACATTAGAAAGTTTGTTTGAAAATGTCTACTCAGTCTGTAAAGCAAATTTCTTTTTAGAAATTAATGCAATTATCAACTTTAATATCACCAATTGATTTGAATCACACAACCAGTGATCACCTGGAAGTACTGGACAGTTGTTTCGTTCTAGTATGAGACTCCTCAGCAGTGAGCATTCCACGACCCTATCTGGGATCAAACCCAGTACCCTCTGGCTCCGAGGCAGAAGCTTTACCATTGAACCACTGAGTCAGTTTCTGACGGTTGATATTTCCAATTCAGTCAATTTGCGATGTTGCGCGACCTCATTCATGCCATTGGAATTTAAAGTGTCAGGAGTTAGTGGTAGATGAGTGTGACATGTCTGGAAGAAGACATGTGATTGGCCAATATCGTGTGACAGAAGTATGACAAAGACTAGGTCATATATATATATATATATTGTATATTATTGGTTACAATACATCCGTGTGAGTAACTAGCTGGCTTCTTGATAATCAGTCGGATCTTTGTGCCTGTGCAATAGATTAAAGTAAGGTTGGGTGCAAGTAGTAAGACACCGCGGCAGATAACAGAATCGATAATATCGGCCATCCCTGCTTCAGATACAATAGAGTGTTATGTCATTAGGTGTTATCCTACCCTTGAAAAAGCGTCTAGTCTGTAATCACATTCTGACTTATACAAATGAAGACTGGCGTAAGACCACGTTAAATATATAAAATTTCGCTTACTATTTTTCATGGATTCATACTAAACAACAATTAAACAGGTATGAATTTTGATTTTGAATATAAACTGAGAATTTTCTAAGTCTCATAAGACCTGTAGGTTATTTATGTGAAAAGAAAATCACAGAATTGAATTACTTGTCTTTCATGTGGAGCTTTTAATGCATGTTTACGTAATCCAACCCAATCGAATCCTTCAAACCAAACGTGTCTTTCAATTTCACTCAGACCTTCTTTTCCTGCACCATATCGTTCAGTTGGATTTTCACTAATGATAATTAGTGTGTATAATAAACAAATGAGATTGATTGCATAATTTATACTTATAATGTCAATAAATTTGTATAGAAAGTTAAATGGATAGTAACAAACTTGTAAATGTAATAAACAAGTATATTTCGTCAAAATTCTTTATTGTAAAATCAAGATTACGTTTCTTTCATCAGTGTGAAATCAATTCAGAAGTAGTCTGTTATTTCATAATTTGATCATAGAATAATCACTAGACCCTATCTGATATAACCAGGTAGAATAATGTGATTGTATAAATAAAGTGTACTGATGATATATGAACAAACAATAAATATGATTACTGCCCCATCCCCCCGTTCCCTCTACTGGATACTGAATGTATCTATCACACAGCAACAGAAATATCAGAAAACTTTAGTCTTAGTTTGTAACGCCGATGAAATTTCTATATTCGACTACTAAAGAAGAGTAACAAACTTTCAGAACTACGTTTTAGAATACTGTTTCAATCATTTTAATTTTGAGTAGTGTAAACAATTCATTTCTATCATTGTTATGTTCTTTTTACCATATCCTCCAGTTCACTATATTTACTCTTAATATATTAACACATATATTTGAACTACAGTTAGTTAGTTGTATATAAGTTACTCTTATTCACCGTAACTACCTCCTTTGTTCCGTATTAGTGATAGTTTTCTAATTGATTAACTGTGTGGTCGGGTTTCGTGTAGATATAAAAGAATGTAATTAGGATAAGCTTGTATTTTCCAGCTGATTTGTAATGGACTGAAATTAATCAGTTTCTGTTGCCATATGTGCATCCCCAGCGGATTGCCTCGATATAACGATAGTACACAAGTAATATTTAAGTTGGCTTGTGACTGGTAAGTGGAATCCAAGACGCGCGTTTCGTCCTATTAATACAAATCAACGGGAAAATACAAACTTATCTTAATTACATATAATGCCCGTTGTACAAGTGTGACTGTCTGGACACAGTAGCCTAGTGGTGAACACGGTGACGTTTGGCACGAAGCTGACTGAGTTCGAATCCCAGTGTGAACATTAACATTGAGATGTAATTACATCCAGCTGATGAGTCCAAAATAGGACGAAACTCGTATCATAAATTCCACTTGCCAGTCACAATCCAAATTAAATCTAAAGAAATATCTGAAATTCAATATGATTCTTTCTAGCTGAATCATCAGCTTGTGTTCATCTTATTCTGGCCTGGGATCAAGTAGAGATTGAGCAGACATACAATGACTAACAAGGCAGTCATTGGCATTTGTCACTGTAACTTCATGCGCACAAGTCTATATTGATTAATTGGTGTTATACATTAACAATAACAGTTTATTTACGTCATAATAGAAATATTATTTAATGTATGTAGCTTATTACGTACATTTATCACTAACCAAATTTACAATGTCAACAGTTTTTAATGCATGACATTGATTATCCCAATAATAACATCAATCATTCATTAATGTTATTCAAATTAGAATATACGTAAAGAATCAATTAAATGAGATTTAGAAGAACGTCACTGTAAAGTGATCTAAACATTTTCTTTAAGTGTAGTTACAACCATTGTAGAAGGTTATCCACCTTCCAAGTGGAGATCCAGTCACACATTGAGTATGCATACAACAATGAAAAGTATTATATGTAGAATATGATATCTAGAGATATTGTCGACTGTTACAATCTCATCCGAACCACTTGTTTGATATGTCAACTGTTATTGTTTATCAAATGGAATTAATTATTTAGATACCAATTATTTTAATTGTCTATCTTCTTCGTCATTATTCTATGTTAACATTGTTATTCTAAATGGTCTGTTGCATAATCACTTTTTGCATGTTTATAATGTAATTCATGAAATATATTTTGACTTGGTTAAGTAACATCATCATATGAGTGTTGTGTACTACCTATCTAACCTGAATCTAATAACACAGGGGTAGACCTTTGAGTACATGATAGACAATCTTATGTCATCTATCACTGTACTGGTTCGTGTACAGGTTGTATCACGTGTGGAGATTGTAAGATATAAGTGTTGACTGTACAAACAAATAAATATTTCGGGGGGGGGGGGGGGTGTGGTGGTATGGAGATAGTTAATCGTCAATTTTGATATCATAAATTGATCTGAATCAGACAACCATTAATCACCTGGAAGCACTGGACAGCTGTTTCGTCCTAGTATAGGACTCCTTAGCAGTGAGCATCCATAAATGAATTTTTAATTGAAATAACTGTTGAATACAGTACATTGTACAATATATATCTGTACCGTATATCATTCAACCTGTACGTATACAAATCTGACAAACATCACATTAATTTCAAATTTAATTACAAAAAATACATCATTTAGCTTACCGACATAGTTTTTTAACCAGATTTTGAGCATTTTTCGACATTCTTGTTGGGAAGTTTATAGCATCTATCCCTTTTAGTATGATGCCATATGTACGCATTGTATCTTGTGATTCGAATGGTGGTCTATGAAAACAAAATTATCATAATCATAATGAAATTCAATGAAAAAGTCACTTGTTGACTGCAAAATAACCAACGTAGTAGTAACAGAATGAACTTGTATATGCCCATTGCACAAGTGTGACTGTCTGGACTCAGTAGTCTAGTGGTGAACGCGGTGGCGTTCTACACGAAACGGACTGAGTTTGAATCCCACTGTGAACATCAACATTCGGATGCAGGTACATCCAGCCGATGAGTCTCGAATAGGACGAAACGTGCGTCCTGGATTCCACTTGCCAGTCACAATCCAACTTATATAACAGCGTAGTAGTATGTTTAATAAGCTCTACGCAGAACATATAACATACTCAATAGTTGATTACATATATACATCATCATCATCATCATACATAATTGGTTTATGACTTTCGTCTGTTAGGTTTCATCTTCGTGTCTACCTTCATCTACTTCGACTTGAGCAATCGAGTGGAATCACTAGCCGTCATATATCAAGCAGAGCTTAAAGCCATAATCTTGGATCTATACTTGGTAAATTAGTTATTCCGTTTAAATTGCCATATATTATCAGTTTGAATTGAATTGATGATTCAATGAAGACTCTGCTTTTGCTTGAAACTAACTCTTGTAACCAACATACGTATGATTACAGTAGAAATGAATAACAGCTTAGTTGATCACTGTGTGATAATCATTTTGATTTTCGTTAACTGACAGAATTCATCTGGCACTATGAAGGACTTGATGAATATCAAATTAATCACTACTGAGTGATCAACCAATCTTCTATTTAGAGGGAGTCAGTCACATCCCAAATAGTTCGGTTGTAGAGATCTCAGATTTTGAAAATAGGTAACCAGGGGATATAAATTCCCTCAAAGATTACAGGTACACTTTGGTGACAAGTACCAAATAAATAACACGGAACCTAAGTTGAGGGTTTTATCCCAACTACTCTTAAACCATGTTCCACAAATAAACAATCAATATCTTAATAAAAATAGGAATCTCTGTAAGATTACTTACAAGCCTGTCAATAGCTCAAATATTAACACACCTAATGACCAGTGATCAACAGCAATATCATGACCTTTATTCAATATTACTTCAGGTGCCATATACTCTGGTGTTCCACAAAATGTCCACGTTTTAGCACCATATGGTAACTGTTTAGCAAATCCAAGATCTGTCTAGAAAGATGTTATATTGATAAATGAAATTTATGCACTGGAAAAAAGTTAAAGAATATAGATTATGCATGATAAACACAAAGTAAAATCACTTAAAGCTTCCTGTAATCACTTATTCAGTCATTAATAAGACAGCATCCTGCTGAAATATACATTAGCCCTAGTTACTACACTTGATACTGGTTAGCGTTTTTTCAACAAGATTGTCCACTCAACTAGATGACTTGGACTTTGCAGATGACCTAGCTCTTTTATCCCACACACAGCATCAAATGCAGATGAAGACGAACAGTATAGCAATAGCCTCTGCAGCAGCAGGCCTCAACATACACAAAGGGAAAAGCAAGATCCTTCGATGCAAACACTAACCCAATTACACTTGACTGAGAAATTCTGGAAGACGTTAAAACATTTGCATACTTGGGCAGCATAATCAATAAACAAGGAGGTCTGATTTTGATGTAAAGGCGCGGATTGGTAAGGCAAGGGCAGCATTTCTATAATTGAAAAACATCTGGAAATCAAACCAACTGTCAGTCAATATTAAAGTCGATGTTTTCAATACAAATGTGAGGACAGTTCTGTTGTATGGAGGTGAAACATGGAGAACTACGAAATGGATCCTTTACAAGATAGAAGTATTTATAAACAACTGTCTGCGTAAGATACTTCTGATTCGCTGGCCAGATACTATCAACAACAACCTTCTATGACAGATTATTAATCAACTTCCAGCAGAGGAGGAAATTAGGAAAAGACGCTCGAGGTGGGATTGGACACACATTGAAGAAACCACCAAACTGTCTCACAAGACAAGGATTAACTTCGAGTCTTAAAGGCCAGAGGAAAAGAGGAAGACCGAGGAATACATTACGTCGGGAATTGGAAACAGACATGAAGAGAATGAACAGCACTTAGGAAGAGCTGGAAAGGAAAGCCTAGGACAGAGTTGGTTAGAGAATGCTGGTGGGCGGTCTATACTCTACATGGGATAACAGGCATTGATTGATTGATTGACTACACTTAGTAGACATTCAAATAGTGATTTGTAATTTTCAACTAACTAGTAAGACCAAAGAATGATAAGCACAAAATAACAATAAGCTATTTGATGCAAATGAGTAAATTTGTATCAATGACAAATTACGATGTAGAGTCTACAGTCATAGACAACCATTATATCAAAGCTACGAACTAAGAAATTTTCTATCTCATTACTCGTCTAAAGTAAGAATAACATAGACTGACTTCACAGGATGATTTGTAAAGTACTAACCTTCTTACAATCCATGTCTATGCATGAATCAATTCAATAACTAGTCTTGTATACTGATTTGTTTGATTGTGTATTATTTAATCACGTGTTGATTCGATTTCGGTTTATTTATTTATTTATTTATTCACTGAAGAATCAACTTGTACTAACCCTACGAAACATCAGTAGTGTTAATTTCTACTGATTAAATTATTATCTATATACGTATTCTTTTTTGATAAATGCTCTGATCAAGTTCTACATTTATTAGGGTGAGATTATAAGTCACAAAAATACCCAATTCTGAGGCACATACAACATTATTTAGACGTTAATTGGATAAATGGATAAACATTTTTTTCTGTCTCTTTGGGTTACAAATGTTAATGTTGAAGTGATCATTATCACCATCATCAGGTAACTTGTAAAACTTAAACGACAATTGAAATAAACAACAACATTATTAAGTATATATGTATAGGTAACTCTGTATATGGATGAGGATGGTAGCAAATATGATTAGATCAAGTGTTTGTCAGAAGTATCAACAGTTCAATACTAACTCACCTAATTCAAACAGGTCATGCGGCGAGCACAAATCAGTCATTCACAATAATGTTTTGTGTAAACGATTATCTGCCAAGATCAATTAGACTCAAAGTCCTTAAAACGGCAGAGGCAATAGCTATACACGTTAAGAGGCCAGAACTGTGCATACAGAAGAAGTACGTTCAACTCCGTCTCCTGGTATGGCCGACGTAAGATCCATTAAACCAATCTCCATCCTAATCATACGACGATTTAATTTTAGTGATGCATATGTATCTTTCCCCTTTATGTGTATTTATATAATTTAAGTCTACCCTATCCGAATACTACTCACTTTGTTCACAAATATGCATGTTATTGATTATTATTATTATTATTATTATTATTATTATTATTAATCAAGGTACACAGAATGAATTCAAACATCGCTCAGTCTTCTCTCCTAATTTTATTGACTTGGTAACATTTTAAGACCGATCAAATGAACTGAATATAGTTCTTCGTATTATTGTTATTGTTACTATGTGACGAATTTTGATTATCACTCACTCCATTTTACAATCTCTTACCTAATCAGTTTCATTTTGAGTAGGATTCAGGCTTCATCTACATATACTTGATCTAATCGTATTTCTCCACCACCCCATCTCCTGTGTTACCTATATACAGAGATACTTATAAACATATTTGATTAATAATGTGGTTTATTTCAATTATCGTTTGCGTTTCACTAGTTACATGATGATGATGATTATTATTACTTCAACATTAACATTCGTATTTTACAAATAACCCGTAGAGAGAAAAAATGTATATCCAATTGTCCAATTAACATCTAAATGATGTTGTATCTACCTCAGAACTGGCTAATTTTGTCACTAATAATTTTGAATTAATAAATGTAGAACGTGATCAGAGAATTTATCGAAAAGAATATTCTTCGTTCCGTCTTTCCTTTTGGATTTAGGCGGTTTGTAACTAATATAGACACACTAGTGACTAACTCCTTGAGGTGATTCTGGAGTTCTGGTATGAAAATGTGACCGGTGGAGTTCAACCCGTGTGGGGTGTAGGGCAGTAACCCACCGATGGCATGGAGGAGGTCGCACAACGTATCACGAATTGACTGAATTGAAAATATCAATCGTCAAGAACCAACTTAGTGATTCAATGAAAAAGCGTTTGCCTCGGAGCCGGAGGGTCCTGGATTCGATCCCCCTATGGGGTCGTGGATGCGTACTACTGAGTCATTCTATACTAGGACGAAACAGCTATCCAGTACTTCCAGGTGATCAATAGTTGTCTAATTCAAATCAATTTGTGATATCGAAATTGACAGTCTTTGTTTTTTGTTTTGTTTTGTCTTTAACAAAGTTTGCGTATCACTCATTCTCATCACTTTGATTAATTTCCTACTTATTAATTAGTTGAATAAAGTGAATTGTTACTTACTAATTTACAATAACCTTGTGTATCCAACATGATGTTTTCCGGTTTTAAATCACGATAAACAATATTTTTTCTATGTAAATAATTCAATGCTTCAACTACACATGCAACATAGAATTGTGTAGCTTGTTCAGTAAAGAAGTATCTATTCATTAACAAGAAAAAAAGTGAAAAAACAAAAGTAAAATGAAAAGAATTACATGACATGATTGTAAGAAGGGACCGATAGAAGCATAGAATGAGGCATGCAGTAGATATGTAAGCTAAATGCTTCAATAATGAAATTAGAAATCAATCAAAATATAAAACAAAAAAAAGGTTGATAAAGCTGACATGGTTATATATGCATTGTACATTGAAGTAATTCATTGAGTAATTTGTTGTAGACTGTTCAGCTACATTCGATAGTTAGGATAAGATTGTACCTTTCAGTTGATTTGTAATGGACTGAAACTGGTCAGTCTCTGTTGCCATATGTGCATCCTGAGACGACTGCTACGATATAGCAATAGTTCACAAGTAATGTTTAAGTTAGATTGTGACTGGCAAGTGGAATCCAGGAACAGCGTTTCGTCTTATTTGGGACTCATAGGCTGGACATACCAGCATGCCAATGTTGATGTACACAGTGGGATTCAAACTCAGTCCGCTTTGTGCCAAACGCCACTGCGTTCACCACTACGCTACTGTGTCCAAACATTAGGATGCAGGTACATCCAGCCGATTAGTCCCAGATAGGATGAAACGCGCCTCCTGGATTCCACTGGTCAGTCACAATCGAAGTTAAATATTCACTCGATAGGTTATTAATTGTAGTTAGTGTAACATGCAAATCAAATGAGTATGCAAAATGAGTGATGTATATTTGTAAAATCCCAATGAGTAGGAATCAAAATGCTTGAATTCAACTTTTTTTTTACCTTCAAAGGAATTCTCTAGAAACAAACTAACGGAATGTCAGTGGGCTCCTCCAGGTTTGCCAATTGTAGCAAACCTCTTCACAACCTATATTGAATCACATATTTTCAATAATGTCATTAGACCATGAGTATGGCTCAGGTATGCAGATGGCACTTTTGTCATTATTAAAAAAACTTTTGTAAGAACATTCTCAAAACGAATCAACGCCCTGTCTCAGCATATCAAATTCACTTTAGAAAGCGAAAATGAACACAATGAGTTATCATTTTTAGACTGCCTAGTCAAAAGAAATTTAAATGGAACTCTTAGTCTAAGAATCTATCGCAAGCCTACACATTCAAATCGATATATCGATTTCAATTCAGCACATCTATTCACTGAGAAACTATCACTGGCTCTAAACTTATTCAGAAGAGCCAATAGACTCATTACATCTGAAAACGACAAGAGATGCGAGTACAAAAATATAATCAACATCCTACGGCTTAATAATTTTCCAATGAATATTATTAAAAATTTGCAAAAACGAAACGATTTATTACTAACTAATAGTAAATTAATCAAAATATCTTCGATTGGTACAGCCGTTCTACCTTACCGCCAAGACACAACAGATGAATTACAAAGAATTCTAAAACAACACGGAATCCAGACTTTCTACATAACTACCAACACTATTCGAAGTGCATTGGTTAAAATAAAGGACAAGATCCCTTTAACCTCTACACAGAATTGTGTCTACAGGCTAGGTTGTGTTGATTGTGATGCTCTCTATATTGGAGAGTCTTCATGAGAAATCAAAACTCTTGCCAAAGTACATGGAAGCTACACTAAACGACCTCCTAATAATCCTGTTGAGCTTGAAAAATTACAAATTAAATCAACAATAGCAGTACATGCTATCTATCACAACCATAAAATCGATAGTAAAAATATCCAAATTAGGACAGTTATTTTCGTGGAGATTGATTATTTATTTGTTTGAATATGTCACATATTGATGTTGGCAGGATACTACTGAAATTCGTGACTGTTGGAGTTCAGACTTGCGGGTGTGAGACAGTTATCACTAATGACAATGGATGATCGTCGCGCTATATATCACAAATTGATGGAAATAGGAATTCTACGATTGGATGCCGACCAAGTAATGCAGATGGTTAGGCGCTCGCCACCAACTTGAAGCCACTGGTGAGGAATCTGGGGCGTGCACTGCTGGGGAGTTCCATACTAGAATGAAACAGCTGTCCAGTACTTTCTGGTTTCCAATGGTACCCTACCAACATCAGTGTATGCCATATTCAACCAAATATTCAAATTAATCCGAAAGGTTTTTCCAATTATAACGAAAGACGAATAGCTGAAACACTTCACATTTTCTTATATCCGACTGCATTTAACAAAAGGGAAGGTCTTTCTATTCACCCAGCATGAACTTTCTATCCAACTGACCACAATTAAAGTACATCATATTTCATTCACAGGACCATACATACAATTTTATTTTCACATATTCACATATTTTCCTTTCACATCACACTAACATTTGCATACATGTCTCATTTCAATCCACCTTCACCCAAATGACTTAATGTCATGACACGATCAAACTGGCATTTTGATTGTACGAACTTATTTTGTTTTTGATTTGTTCCATTGTGCAGTATTTAGTCTTATATTAATTCAATGTGGTTATTCATTGGTTCTCTGAAGAAGCGACTTGCACTAAGCTACGAAACGTCAGAAATTTTAATTTCTATATTTAGAAACAGCTTATCCAGTGGTCAATTTATTTAAAATTAACAAAGTTACCCTTGGTATTGATAATATACAAGTCAGTATGCATTATTTATTAAAAGGTAGATAAAACTGGAATAGAGATGACAATAAAGGATGTTCAACAAAGTATTTACAAACAAACAAAAAGTTGTGATAGTTCTATAAACAATTTGAATTGGATTGATTACGTAATATAGAAGAAGATTTTATTAATCTAAACAAGTAAGAAATCAGATAGGACTGACAAATCCCTAAGATATCAGTAAATCGCTTACATAACATAACTTACTAATTACGATATGTTTGTATTTTCCCGTTGATTTGCACTGGATTGAAACTGGTCAGTCACTGTTGCCATAAGTTCATCCCTAGCGGATTGCCTCGATATAGAGATAGTACACAAATTATATGTAAGTTGGATTGTGACTAGCAAGTGGAATACAGGACACGCGTTTCGTACTATTATTACAAATCAACGGAAAAATACAAGGTAATCCTAATTACATATATGCCCGTTACACAAGTGTGACTGTCTGGACACAGTGGCCTAGTAGTGAATATGGTGACGTTTGGCCCGAAGCTGACTGAGTTCGAATCCCAGTGTGAATATCAACATCGGGACGCAGTTACATCCAGCCGATTAGTCCCAAATAGGATGAAACACGCGTCACTGGATTCCACTTGCCGGTCACAATCCAACTTAAACATAACTTACTAATATAAGCAAATTAAATTTTAACACATTAATGTAAGGTCTGGAATAAATTGTCTGTGACCCGATTACACCTCATCTCAGCTCAGTTACAAGTTATCTAACAGATGTAGAACAGGGTGTGAACACAATGGATATCTTCAAATTATAAATATGAAAATAACTACCAGTAAGTTGAAATTTACTGAAGCCATTACAATTAGAAAGCTTAAACCTGATCTATGTATGCAATATGAGTCAGTAATAGGTCTTTAACTGTCCTGATAAGTGACATAAACAATGATTATTATTTCTGTCATTATTTGATTAGTTATTTATGGACACCATTTACTCTTCAGTTCTGCTCCTTAATTACATTTATTATGTAATTAAGTTGCATTCAATTTATTGCTGGTCTTTCAGTTATATGTTAACATACAGTCTGTTTATTTCAGTAAATCGTGGTCTTATTATGTATCTAGGTGATTGATAGTCTTATCAGTTCTCTCTGACGTTTTATGTGTTGATATTAGAAGGCGCCTTTTCATGTTACCTGATCAATCCAATTCGAATGGTTTCTAGAATCATCATTCTTTACGTATAAATGCTCTGCTGAATACTGTTTTGTTGACATCTGAACTGCATTCTTGTGCATCCCTTGATAAACAATGCTTGTTGATTAGATTTACAACAATATTCACATGTTATACTAACAACGATTAATAACTTGTCGTATGTAGCTGAAGAGAATGCAACAAATTACTCAATGAATTCAATGTATTAGACAAATATTATCATTCTAGTTTTTGATGAGACCTATGACAATAGCTAGACAGTCCTGCTGTATGGAGCTGAAACTTGGAGAATTACTGCAAACATCATCAGACGGGTACAAGTATTTATAAACAACTGCCTACGCAAAATACTGAATGTCCGTTGGCCGGAAATCATCAGCAGCAGCTTACTATGGGAGAGGACAAACCAACTTCCAGCCGAAGAGGAAATTAGGAAAAGACGTTGGAAATGGATAGGACATACATTACGCAAACCATCAGACTGCATCAAGAGACAAGCATTAACATGGAATCCTGCTGGGAAACGGAAAAGTGGAAGGCCAAAGAACACGCTGCGTCGAGAATTGGAAGCAGACATTAAAAGAATGAGCAGCAACTGGAAACAATTGGAAAGGATTGTTCAGGATAGAGTTAAATGGAGAACCCTGGTGAGCGGCCTATGCTCCCCAGCGAGGAGTAACGGGCATAAGTAAGTAAGTAATGACAATAGCTACTGACATTTCTAGTACTAAAGTTTACTACTTTTAGCTTATAACCAAGAATTATACTAAATATACATAAGGTGATAAAGAGATCCCTGGCTATTTGAAATTCTTTAGCAAAACGCGTTGGGAATCTTTAGTAAATTACTGTTGTTTGTACACATTTGGAATTACATCATTTACTATAGTACTTGAAAATCATTCATGAGCCAATAAGTAGTAAAGAACTCCACTTTATTCAGTCCTTATAGGATAAACAGAGTGTACCACTCAACATGTTGATATATTACACTATGATTAGTTTCATTAAATCAGCAACAATGACTTTATATGACATGCGTAATTACCTATCGACTGTTAAATGTGAATCTTTTATGATTTTATGAATAAATCTCATGAACACAGTGAAGTTTTTACATTCTATGAACTCGACAGTTTTTGACTACAAGTTCATGATGAATACTTTGTACTTAAGTAGACACAACCGCTGAACACTTATTGATTCTCAATGAATATTCATTTGATGAAATTCTATAAGACTATACAATATAGTAAACTTCACAATATTGATATATATGTTAGGATGAACTTCTATATTCCCGTTAATTTGTTATAGACTGAAGCTGGTCAGTCACTGTTGTTATATGTGCATCCTTAGCGGATTGCCTCGATATAGTGAATTATTCACAAGTATTATATAAGTTGGTTTGTGACTGGTAAGTGGAATCCAGGATGCGCATCTCGTCCCATTTGGGACTCATCGGCTAGATGTACCGGCATCCCAATGTTGATGTTAACACTGGGATTGGAACTCAGTCAGTTTTGTGTCAAACGCCACCTCGTTCACCACTAGACTGCTTAGTCCAGACAGTCGCACTTGTGCAACGGTCTTATTGGTATTAGTTCGAATCCCACTATGAACATCAACATTGGGATACAGGTACATCCAGACGATGAGTCCCAAATAGGCCAAAACGCGCGTCTTGGATTCCACTTGTCAGTTACAATCCAACTTAAATAGTAATTGATATTTATGATTTTATGACAGTTCACTGAATACAAGTTGAATGATTTCATGAATGAAATATACTCATTTTCTTATTACGATTACTAATATGTTACATAATGATCAATCTATTTATTATTAACACAAAAGGAACTAGTCAGTATCGAGGTAATTGAAATGTAAAATGCTGACATTAATTATATAGTTGAAATGAAGTCATATTTTGTTAAGAAATGTTTGCTAGCCAAATGAAATAACTAACTACTTATGTTAATTAAGCATACATGAATATTAAGTGTTAGAATGGAATACATGCTGATCTTATCATTGAACATAACATTCAGTAAAAACCAGAAAGCATTAGTCAGTTTTTTCATTTTAACATATGACTCCTCATTAGTGCGTACTAATAACTCCATTTGGGGGGGGGATCAAGCTCAAGACTTTTTGATTTTCCTTCATTATATTCAAAACACTCAACGTCATTGGTGGCTAGTTACAGGAGATAATTCCTGAAGATCTAATGCATAGATGTGACCAGTGAAGTACAGAGAATGCGAATGTGAGACACCTATAATATTACATGAAATCCAGCAGTATATCACAAATTGACAGAATTAAACGTTTGCTTTGAAACTTGTAGGCGTTGAGCACAATATTCAAGTGAAGTTGATTATGCACACTATTGAAGAGTCATATTCTTGAACAGTTTAGTTGTTATTCATTGTAAGTATCATTACATTTAGCTACTTTAAGATTTTAAAAAGGTTTTTATAAAGGAAATGTGATACACTCAAGCAATAGAAATCAAGTGTAACCTCTAAACAAAAATAATTCGAAAAATTTTATTTCATAATCACTATATTTTTCAATTCTCATGCATTCTACATCAAAAACTTATAGCTGTCTTTCATATCAATTAATACTGGCATCATTGATGAGCCAGGTAAATTTGCAAT